>VXAL01004929.1:226312-327159 GCA_013399475.1 Chauna torquata
AAAAAAAAAAAAAAAAGTTAAACGAGTAAGTAATCTTTTGGCAAAATTTTCCCTGTGTACAAAACAAGAATAAAAATATGGCTTTGGTTGTGAATCAGTTAACTTTTCCCCTACATTTCACATCTCTGTTTTGGGGGTGGGGGTGTGGGGTGTGGGAAGCAAGCGGATTTCACCAGGGTGTTGTGGTTTTGAAGAGACCTAGGAAGACACCCCCAAACCTTGTTCGTCCAGACCTCAGTCTCTTCAGTAACCTGTCTTTAAAAAGCCTGTGTTTACCAACAGTAACTTCAGGTTTACAACACTTACTGTCCTAATTACAGACAGAAATTGTTGTCTTAGATGCCACTGTATGGAAACTGTCAAATGCTGACGTTTTGGCAACCATGGGAGCTGGTAATCTGCTGTTTTGGAGTGGGTTCTAAAAATACTTTGTAAAAAGTAAGTTTAAGGTCTGTTACTGCTATAAACGTAATGTTTTAAAAATCTTCCCTATTACTGAATTTCATATTTTGTAAGAAACTAAATATCCTATGATAAAATTAAAAAAAGTCAAAATCCACAATAGGTATGAGATGTGGCGTTGTGATCATTTGGCTGTCTTTAGGGTTATTACTAGCAAAGGAAGTTCAGAACAAACCCTGTTAAGATTTCTGCTCGTGTCTGTAGGGCTGCAAGCCTGGCATATAGCCATTAATTTACCAATTTTGAAAGGATTTTTATCTAATAAAAAGAGAGGTGAGGAAGAGCTCGCACTTCATTGCAGACGCAAAGATGTAGTTATGACAACATTATCTCCAGCCCTGTGATACAGCCTCGGTGCTCAGTGGAGAGGAACAGATGCACAGAGCTGCTCACCGAGCATCGCAGCGAGACTGCTCTGCCGCGCCGGCCAGCTCGAGTCTGGCAGCGCTGGCTGGAGGTTTATGTGCACAACGCCTTGCTAGGCTAAGGAGAGCCAGGGCTAGAGCATCAAGAGTGTTATTGAAAGGGATGGAAAGGAACATGGGATGAAGAGGAGAGCCTGTGCCTGCTGCTTGACAGCAGTGCTTGACAGGCAGAAGTCAGTCGCAGCCAGAGGTGGTTCCTCTGTAGCTGCATGAGGGCTTGGACCTGCCGGCAGCTAGCTGAGCTTCCTCGCTGCTGTGGGACAAAGTGGGTTCAGGGGACTATGGATTGCCACCAAGGGATGCCAGGGTGACCAGGAGGCCTTTGCATTGTGCAGATCTCTGTGAGCAGATGCAGCGCAGAGCTGGGGGAGTGACGTGGTGGGACCCAGCAGCAGCAGAACAGTGATGCTCTGTGCAGGCTGCCTGCTTGTTCTTGTATCTCTGCTTGCTGCTTCTAGTTTCAGCTGGTTTGGCTTGGAAACAGGCTTCTAAGTAAGGCAGACACTGAGCATAAAACTGCGATGGGGATGATGTGGTGGTAGGCGGTGCAGGGAGTCTGGGATTGCCTGGAGCACAGAGAGGAGGGGACAGATCCAGTTCGGTGCCAGAGCCAAGGTGCATGTCGGGGACAGGCAACCACTAGCTATGGGGAGGCAGCTGGGAGAGCCCCCCTCTGTGCTGGAAGATGCTGAAATGGTCAGGAAGGAGAAAACCACAGAGGATGGGGAGAGAATTTAACCTGATTTCTTCCTCTTTGCAAGAGGATGTTGGTTTAAACTGAAGAGTTTAATTGATTGGCTTAAAAAAAGATTGGGTGAGGTAAGGCAAATTGTGTCAGAAGAGGGCCTGGGGCTGCTGTTGTGCCCTGAGTTTTGTGACTGATCTCAGCTTAGCATGGATCAGATGCAGCGAAAGAGTCTCACCAGCCCCCCGGGGATGCTGAGGATCAAGTTTGTCAGCTGGGCTGCTGCTGTTGAGGATGCGTTACACATGTGTTTCACCCCTGACACAGAGAAACCTGTCTGTGATGGGCCATTTTTAACAGCAGATAACTTTTGCCTTATGTGTTTTGTAAGCTTCTGGAGGGCTTTGTCTGATACCAGTACGTGCAGTGTGCATGCATGTGCTTGGTGTTTGGTGGCCATGTTCAAGTGTTAGCACTCTTGAATCACCTCGTCTGTTGTTGGAGGGTTGGTGAACTGTCAGTCAAGCACAGGAGAGGTGTTATTGCTGTGAACTGTGCTTTCTATCTTTGCAAAGCGGTTGTTGTAATGTCTTCCTGCTGTATCTGAACTACAAAAAACATGTTGACCTTCAGTTAGGAGGTTGGCAGAGGGTCAGAGATGTAGCTGAAGGGCTGGAGAGGGAAGGGCGGTTTGGGGAAACCAGCTTGGTGGTGTAACTTCTTATGGAGAGAGGGGTAATGTCTGCTGATGACAGTCTTGTGTATGCTTATGTTGCATAAAATATGTGTGTTCATGGTCAGAGGTAGAAAAAGACATCTTGAATTCTCCCTTAAAAATTTGTCAGTTCTTAGAATGGTGGGAGTAGCATACTAATTCCTCCCTGATAGAAAAAGATTGGGGTAATTTAGCTTTAATCAAGATTATGGAGTTGTTTAGACCTTTTTGTACACTTTTTTTGTACCTTAAAAAAAGTCTAGCTGTGTGGGCTGGAAAGCTCTGAAATGCAGCCAACTGGCAGGCCGCAAACTAACTTAACGCAATAATTTTATAAAGCTAAAATAATAGAAATCCTGTGAAAAGCAGTGTTTTGCATGCACATCTTGAGATCTGTGAGTGTGTCTGTGTGCACTCATGCTTGTGGTGGGGGAGGTATTTGTCAGTACACCTGCCTGTCTTCTAAATTAGCTAACTGAGGGTTTGGTTTCCAGTGAGATCTGTCTGTCCATCCGGCAGGCCCTGCGGTTGCCAATTACTACCTCCGCAATTGCTGTCAAGCCACCGCCACGGCTGGCGGTGCTGTGCTGTTGCTGGTGCCTCAGCAGTCGTTGTTTGGGGTGGCTTTTACAGCCGGTATCGAGGCATGCCAGCGGCGATGCCCTGCCGGCAGAGGTTGGCCCAGCTGTTTGCAAACGGTGTAAGCATGCGAGTCAGCTTCTGCCTTTGCACTTGTGTTATCCAGGCCGTCAGTCTGCCTTCAAGTCCCTGGTGCTCCGTTCGCATCTTGCTGATCCCTTCCTCTTGGTGGGACCCAGAGGCCTTCTCCGGTTCCACTTCAAGCATTGTTGGAAAACATTTTCCTCTGTTTATGCTTAAGATGCATACTGCATCCGCCCTCAGTTAAAATGAGCATGTTTAATCTGAAGATCCTGCCGCTTACATATACTCCATAAATTTTCTAGTTCTGACAAGAGCTTGACCTTTTTGGATACAAATCATTCCTGCCTTTATTGCAAACCATCTTTTGCTTTCTTCTCTCCAGTGTTTTTGAAGTTTTCTATTTGTGTACTAACGACTTGACGTCCAAACAGGTCAGTACCTCACTGATTTGTTCTGGTATGTGCATTCAGCAGGAACCATCTTTCCCTAGAAAAGAGGTGAGGTGGGGAGGAAATCCTATTCCCCCTCGGAGGGGTCTTGGCAGGCATAATGGGATTTGTGATTCATGTCCAATATATGCAAGGAGAGCTGACATCTTAGGGCAAGTTGTAGATATTAAGGGGCTAAGTAAAACTTGCTTTTGATCTTTGTGGATTTCTCTCTGCTAGATCAAAAGTTGTTAATTCAGTTGATCAGACCTTCAGTTCCTTTTTATGCTACGGTTACTGGGTTAAATGTTGCCTTAATCAGCTCAAATCTCTACCTTTTCCTTCTGCAAGGCACTGCAAAAGTTGGACCTATAACATTTGTCTGTTTTAATGAAGCTTCAGCTAATGCCGAATGGGACAGGACTGCTGAAGGAGCTATAAAAACTGAGGTAGTAATTACATGCAGTCACATCATATTTAATGATGAAACCTGGCTGTAGGCTTTTGTATGCAGAGGATTATCAGGTCTGGACTACAGCTGCCTTTAAATTTTAGCCTCTTCCTGTATTGACACGTCGCATTTCCTGGTTGGTTTCTTCTCTTTGGTTAATTTTCTCAGCCAGGGGATGTTTGCGTTGTATATTCTTTGCCCGAATTTGGAAGGAGCTGCAGGACTGGGTCTGGTTCTGTTTCCATGCTTTGTGCTGGAACTGATCTCCTCATTTCTGTTTCTCTGTCTTGCACTTAGCGATCATCAGTACCATAATGAGGTGAACAAGGGCAGGGTTTTGTAATCCATCTGCGCTGCTGAAATTCAGGTCCCCATGGGGCTCATTTCTTACCAATGTACAACTTGTCTAAACAGTAGCAGGCATCTTGCCTGCGTTTAGGATTGCAGGATCTGGCCCTAAAACATCTGGGGTATTCATCTGCAGCGGTAGTGCAAGGTGGTAAATGGAGGGACACCTTTGTGTGTTGTGGAAATGCACAGCAGGCGCTCAGACGGGTGTGTTGCTATTTGGGAGGCTTAGCTTTGGGGAAGGGCTGGCTCTTGTGGCAGAGGGGGCTGGGTGAAGGTCCGGAGCGGGGCCTCCCGGTGAGGTGCGGGAGCGGTGACTCCAGAGTGCCAGAAGCTGAGTTTTGGTGAAAAGTGTCGGAGTCAGAAGGGCGAAAGGAGAGGAGATGTACAGAGCAGTCTTGGAGGCTTTTCCAGAGAGAAAAGGTATAAAGCCCCAAATCCTGCTCCTGGAATGGTTTTGCAGCCTCACTGACGCAAAAGAGAAACCTTGAAGCGTAGGATTCAGGCGGTTACTGCCTCCTGTCCAGCAGGAGCATGCAGCTCGCAGATGCAGGGCTGTGCGGCGCGAAAACCCTCGGTGCAGCGTCTGCGTGCTCTTCTGTGCCGGCAGCGTAGCGTGTGGTACCTGGGCAGGAGCCGTTCCCCGCCTGCGCCGGTGCGGCTGCCGAGGCCGTTCCCTGCTGGTGTGGTGGATAGGGCCAGACCCTGGCCGATGGTGGTTATTACATGTACAGAATTTTAAGATTAATTGTTTATGGCTTGTTTTTAAAGAAGGAGCAGGTAGGGTTTCAATGCCTATTTAATATTAAGTTTATCATAGAATCACAGAATCATTTAGGCTGGAAGAGACCTCCAGGATCACCCCGTCCAGCCTTTAACCTAGCACTGCCAAGTCCACCATTAAACCATGACACTAAGCTCTGAATCCAAACGTTTTTTGAAGACCTCCAGGGATGGTGACTCAACCACTTCCCTGGGCAGCCTGTTCCAATGCTTCACAACCCTTTCAGTGAAGAAATTTTTCCTGATATCCAACCTAAACCTCCCCTGGCACAACTTGAGGCCTTTTCCTCTTGTCGTCTTGGTTGGCGCTTGAGAGAAGAGACCGACCCCCACCTCGCTACAGCCTCCCTTAAGGTAGTTGTAGAGAGCGATAAGGTCTGCCCTCAGCCTCCTTTTCTCCAGGCTAAACAACCCCAGCTCCCTCAGCCGCTCCTCATAAGACTTGTTCTCCAGACCCTTCACCAGCTTCGTTGCCCTTCTTTGGACATGCTCCAGCATCTCGATGTCCTTCTTGCAGTGAGTTTGAGGTAGTCTGCAGTGTGGCTAGTTTTTATTTTATTTTGGTTTAATTTTTTTTTTTATTTTTCAACTTCAGTGCTGTCAGATGATGCATTATCCATACCTAGATGCTCACTGTTCAGTGTACAGGTTATCTCCTCTTTGACAGCTCTGTATCTTCAATGTCAGATGCACTGCTTTTGAGTCAGAGTAGATTTACAGATTCTATTATATTTCTATTGAACAGCTCTTAATCTGGGCAGAGGAAAACATGCTACAACCAGTGCATTTTATCCCTTGACTTCAGTGTTAGAACCCTTTTTGGCAGGGTTGGACAGTGTGTTACAAATAGTCCAACACCAGCTCAGTTTCTAACACTAAAAAATGTAACCCTGTAAATGCTGGAGGTAGCGTTTCTCGCACTCCCAGGCGTGCCTGTATCTGAATAAAACTAGCAATGGTGCTAATTGAAAATCTTTTTCTATATAAACTTGAGTATATATCACAGGTCACTTAATGTTGCTTTCTGCTTGTGTTGCATTCACATATTACAACATTTATGTAAAACGAGTTGTGAGTCTGAATACAGGAGCTGTCCTCAGCCCCTTATTGTTTTGGCAGCTTTATTCTTGACATCACAGTTTCTTTAATAATTGAAGATAATATGCGTGAAGAAATGTAACTGCTCTGTGCATGAAAAATGACATTTGTTTTGCTTGTATGGTTTTGCAAACAGAGTTACTGCATTATTTAGCCTCTTTTGAGCAGGATAACAGAGGATGCCTGCCCTTGACCTGTAAGGAATAGCAATGGCACTGCTCTGTGTATGTAGCATCATTATAATTAGCAGTGTTTCTTTCCTTTTTTAGTTGTAAGCAGTATAATATAAATTACCAGTAAGTAGGTAGGAGCATACCAAGTACTGCAAGAGTGCTGTGCTGTGAATGTGAATGGTCCCTGAGGGTTTTTTCTTTTTTTTTTTTGCCCTCTATTGCTCAGCTTTCTCCCACCAGCTGCTTTGACCTTGTATCTACCTTCAGATTCACACTTCTTACTACCTTTTTTCAATTGATCCCTGCTGTGAGTGCTTTGAATGCCATTGACTCAACACTGTGGTTATTCGTATAGCTCAGCACTTCCACCTTGTTTCAGCTGTTGAGGTCTATCTCTCATCTCTCTCTCCTTTTTGTTCATTAAAGAGAAACGAAGGCAGAAAGTGAGTTGGAATCCATCACTGGGAAGTATGCAATTTGATTTGATTCTGTTTGAAGAGGGGGAGGACTGTTGCTCTTCCTTATGTGCAGATGTAGGTCATGAAAATGTATAATCAGCTTATGCTTGTATCCACACGCTGCCAGGAAGTAATCCTGCTTAGCATCACTTTATGGGGTTTGGAGTCTTTCTGAACCTTCTAATCCCTGGTAATATTTAAATAACATGTTGTGATCACCATTTGGGCTTAATTCATGTAGGAAGGGTGGAATATACAGACGTATCAGCATGGAAGTGTGTGCACGCACACGTGCACAATGTACATATTCAACATGCAGAATGATTTTCATTTGCAGACTGAGCTAAACCCTGGAATGTGCAGGTGCAGCTCTCTGGACAGAGGTGCTCTCACTCTGGGATTGCTGTGTTATCTGGGAAAGCAGAATTACTACAGTGGTGATTTGCCATCCTATTTTTAGATGGAAATTCTGTCCTAAAACTAAGAGAACTGCCATGATTGTCCCATTTCTGCAAATAGAGCTCAGAGAGAATTTGCTGCTTCCCATACTAGAGGATGAGACAGGTGAGGGTCCCCCCCCACAGCTTGATGGGTTGTTAGCTAAAAGGGGTCTGCCCTGCAGTTTTGCAGTTTGAAAATAGCTTTGAAGGGCTGCTTGGCGAGTCATGTGCAGAAGGCAACAGAAAATTTCTTGATCTAGAGCATCTGGCACCTACACCAGCCTGCTCTCGATGCCCATGTGAAGATACTTTTTCTGTGAAGCTGTGAACCCCAGGGAGGTCTAGAAGCCGTGCAGAAACCACTGGCCAGGGCTGTGCTTAGACTTTTTCTAGGAGAGAAGCTATTTGTGAAGCTTTACCACAGTCAAAGGGAGTGTTGTTGGCCCGAGTTCCTCTCCTTGCTTGCCATCTCCAGTGGTGGAACTGTGAATACAAATATTCCTCCTCCAGTTGCCCTACGTTTTAAGCAACCATCTGTGTTTCTCCATCAGCTGTGGTGCGGGTATAGGACATGCCTCTGTCTACCTTTTGGCTGAATACTTCCTTCCTGAGGAATTTATCCAGAGTGCATTCCAAGCACAGGTTGGAAGTGTAGCTGTTACTGCTGCTGTTCTGAATTAAGCAGTGGTCCAGTCCTGACTTGCTCCAGTACTCAGTCACAGAGCAGAAGGTGACGCCGGTGTGCACAGGAGGCACTGGTACCGACCCCCTGGAAGGGCCTGGCTTTGCACGACTCGCTGTTGTGATGTACGTGTAGGCTGCCTGTAGCCCTGTGGTAGTCTTTAATATAACTCACGGAAAAAGTGTGATTTCGTCTGTCAGAGAGGTGGACTTTGATCTAACAAAGCATGTAAGTGAGGAGAGAGATCCAGCTCGTAATGGAACAAATGAAAGTGTTTAAACTTCAGCCCTTGCAGGTGTGCACTGCCAGCTCTGGCGGCAGCGTGCAGTTAGCACTGCTGGTTGTTTTCGGAAGGGATGTCAGAAACAGGAACAGTATTCACAGTAAGAAGCCAGGTTCTGATTCATGAACACCAATTTCAGATGCACAGCAGGCTTTCCAGATTAGAATCTGGTCCACACAATGGTATCATTATGAGTTTATATTAAAAGTCCTTTCCACTGGCATGAGGAATTACTATTGCAATAACACCCATTCAATTGTTAATAATAATTGAAATGCTTGAAAAAAGAAAATACTAGCTGATGTTTAAACTACTTATTATCAAATCAAAGTTCCTTAGATAAAATCACTTAATTAAGCTACATTTTATTTGTTAAGCATCTAGATCAGTGTTCAATAGAGGTAAATAATGCTCCTATGATTTCTAATACCAGCCAGCATATTCATTTCTTGAAGCATTACTACAATAACCAGATTTTTGGAATGCTGTGTTCTGTAGCCAGAAACTGATCTGCTGTGGATTATTAATTTAAAGCAAATGATCAGTTACACACAGAAAGTCTTTGAAAGCCTCCAAATGCTGTTTTGTGAATCAAGGTTTCCCTTGTCTTCTGAAGTTACTGTTTTATATTGCCACGGATGTTGATGCTTGGAAGTTTGGACAATTTCTTTGACACAGCCAAACAAGGCATTCTTATGCATTATGAGTGAATTGAAATTTCTCCTTTCTTTTCTGTATGACACTGTATTCAGTGTCCTGCTTTGCACTGAGAACTGTTCAGAGAGGTAGCTCCTGTCACCATGATAAGCATTCTGCAGCCTCCTTCATGTTTCATTGCTGCCCGAGGGACATTTGGAGATGGAGATGCTGTTAGCCTGCAGAATTTTATCCTGAGGAAGTGCTATGATTCAGTGGGCCACCTTATTGAACTGTAATTCAGTCATAAATATAAAGAAACGATGTTTAAAAGATGATAAAGCTTTGACACACACTGACAAAAGAGAAGTCGGTACTACGGACGACTAGGAGTTGATCCTAAAAATCCTTGATCATCCAGGTAGACCAGCAGATTGCGATCTGGGAGAAAATAATTGTTCTCTCTTTCTCAGCCCTGCAGTGTGACACTCACAGTTTGATTTCTGCACCTGCCTAGAAATTCACTTTAGGATTTGGACTTGCTGAAATCTGGGATGTATTTCAGGTTATTAACTTGTATTTTCTGCATATGGAGAGAGAAAAAAAGTGTTGGCAGAAATGCAAGAGGGATTTGTTTGGACGATTGCAGTGTTCTTTGTGGTATCGCAGTAATTACAGAAAATAATTATATGAATCTCATTTTGAAAAGAGAGTTAGGTTACTGAGCACTTGAATCCTATTGATTGCCTGTGGAACATGGTCTCACAAGTCACCCAGGTAGTTTTTGATACTTTACCCTTTTTACCTTTTCTATGCAGAACTCCCTAATGGATTCCAAGTACAAATGTTGTCACTGGTTTTTAAAACTGTTAATTAGATCTGATTCAAAAATAAACACATTTTTATTAGATGATTATGATTTTCTAGTAAATAGTTATTTAGGAAAGCATAACAAATGTGACCATTTATTTACAGAGCACTGACAACAGCAGCACTTAGTATGAGTACAGAACTGCTCGTTTTAGTACCTGTTGAGCACCTGTCATGAGGTGTACTTACTTCTGGTAATGCTTTGCTGGCTTGTAAATTTAATTACTATAAATCACTGTTGTGATCAGTGAAGTGGGGGGGGNGGTTGTCGGGACGGTGGGGCGGGGGGGGGGGGAGGTAATTTACATCAAATACTGCTTGTTCTGCAGTTTTTGGAGGCTATTTTAGGCCGGAACTGTGTACATGTGGTTTTTGGGAGAACTGATAAAATTGCTGTATTAGAGAGAGCTTCTACAGAAGGCAGTCCTAATTACCAACTTTTAAAGAAGGTACTTAAGTGATCAGACTGGTAAATTTTATGCTAATGAAATTTTCAGCTAGCCAATTAGCAAAAAAATATATATATAATTCATTGTTAGAATAATTGTTCAGCATTTTCAATATCGAGTCTTGCAATTTGCAGAGCAGTGAAGAAGTTTAAAGGATTAAATTCCAATTTCAGTGCTAGAATTGGCAGAGGACTGCACTTCCTGAAGGAGAAGCTGTGCTTTCTAATGAAAATGACTTCTGATTTGTCTGGCCTCCTATGATTTTTCAGTCAATAGTCCTAGACCTGGATCAGAATAAAATCCAGTGATCCAAATGCTGAAAATTTGAGAGAATTTGGACAGTGATAAATATTTTGCAGCTGGCTCACTCTGCTTGTGAATGAGCTCCACTAGAAAAATCTGGCTCCCACAATTAAGTGATTTAGAGACCTAATTGCAAGGCAAAAGGGAATTGTAAGCTCCTATTTTTGTGGCAACCAAGGTAATTTTAGATCCTGAATCCACATGGTGGAGCATATGGAAATTATTGATCCAGACTTGGGCTTACAATGAGCTTTGCACAACAACAACAAAAAACAAAAAACAAAACAAAACAAATCCCCTAAAAAAACAAAAGACCAAAGCCCAGAGATGGAGAGCAGCTCATGCACAGGATTGCTGAATGGCTGAACTGATGGTGACTGGTGTTAGTGCAGTGGAAGACATTGTGTAACTGCAGGGAATAAGGTGGAGAAATGCGAGGGAGTTAGGAGCAACAACATCACTTAATTTTATGCCATTCTTCACTGGTCTCCTAAGCAATTAGTAATTATTTATTAGATTAGTAGCCAGGGGCTACAGCTGAGATCAACCCTTGTTTTCTAGAGTTTGCAGGCTTAATCCAAAAGATGGAAGGGTGAAGCAGTAACAGAGATGTAATGAACTGAAGCCATTTGCCTGAGGTCATGCAGCACATCAGTAATTGTCTGCAGCTTGGCAGCCAGCTCGGCTGGGTTGCTGCAGCTGGCGGGATGGAGGAGAGCTGAGGAGAGGGAGTCGGTGCTGCTTCTTGAGTCTCCGGACTTGCAGCTCGGTTATTCTGGCTGTGAGAGTGAGTTATTTACGGCTCTGGAGGAAGAATCATAATTTGGATGGGGAAGAGAAGTGGGGGAAGGAGAGAGGAAGAAGGGAGACGGGTTGGGGGTTCTCCAGTGTCATGCGCCGAGGAGCAAGCACCCTGCGTGGGGCAGAGGTGATGGGAGAGCAGTGGGCATGCTCAGCCCTGCCGGTAGTTCTGTACTTGGCCACTACTTCGTTCTGTTGATTTTCTTTCGCTGTGCAGTTGTGTAACACGTCAGGGAGCAGAAGGCGCTGAAGGGTGTGTAGGAGCAGAACGGCTCCTGCCAGGAGCACAGATGGTTGGAGAACAAGCCACCCTCAGCAGCCACACTGGGGTTTTTGTGTTTTTGTGTTGTTTTTTTTTTTCCCCTGTTTTGCTTTCAAACCACAATATTAAATTGGGAATAGTTCAAACAGAAATAATCTGATCCCTCCCACTCCTTCCTAGGGTCTGCGTGTAAGTGTGGTCTCTGGGCATGCACTGTGCCGGCAGCAAAGCCAGCAGCATTTTGTCAAAGCAGAGAAGCTCTGGGACGCGTGGTGGGACCAGCTCCGGAGGGATGCGAGGGCCCGGCTGCTGGTGGGTGTTTCTGGCAGCAGCTGCTCCCAGCAGTGGCAAGTCCGATCCTCTGGGGTTGTCTGTGTAGTTGTGGAGGTTGCTCTTAATGCTTTTTATGGTCGTCAGAGTTTATGCAGACCCTGGCAAGTACAAAAGTGTGGAGGTTCCCTTAATCTTTCCAGAAACCGCCTAGACCCCCCCCCTTCCTTCCCCAAGTATAGTTGCTGTGGCACAAAGCTTTGGACTGTCACCAGATAAGACATTAAAAAAGATGTAGCTCTGACTCTTTCCACCCTATGGGAACTAGGAGAGCCAGACTAGTGAGGGCAAGGTGTTGTGACCATGTGTGGGAAGAAATCGAAGGGAACAAGAAGCAGCAGTGGGTGTGAGTTGCTTTGCTAGTGAAGCGAGCAGCAGGCACACGTGCACGTGTGTTTGGATCTGTTACTGCCTCAGGTGCTGACCTACACAGAGAAAGTCTTTCTAGTGGAAGAGGGATGTTACATGTTCATGGAAGGTCAAATGCAGTGTGGTTATTGCCTCAAAGGACAACTTTTTTTCCTGTCCTTCGACAGATGTTTTTGCGGAGGTTAATTTTCCATTAGCGCTTAGGTAGATGGAGACAGTGGTATCCCGCAGGTTCCTCATGGAGGTGTTGATGTATAGCTGCTATGTCCATAAATCAACTTGGAATAAGTATGATTTATCCCTGAGTTAAAAGGAAGTGTGCTTGTATATAATATACAGTTAAACATGTTATTTTTGTACAGTTAACTGTATTTGCACATATATGAATACATGTATAAAACTGTAAACATTTTTGAGTTTTATTGGTCATGAATATTTCTATATTCTGTTTGTGTTGTTAGACTGAGTAATTACAAGGTCTGATCAGGAGTTGCAGTTCCTGATTTTCTACTTCTCGTAGCTGTAGTCCTGATGTCCAGCAGTCCTGCGGCTCTGCCACGGAGCAGCGGAGCTGAGCGGGGCTCTCCTGCAGTCACCTGCTGGGACAGCTGGGGGACAGGCTTCGTGTTCGGATGTTGTCCTGCAGTAAGCTGCTCGTGGAATCGTTTTTGTTTGTTGGTTTGGATGCCTGCAGATGGCAGTATCACGTCCCTGTGTGCGCGAGCAGGCTGGGACCACTATCCTGTGCAGCGCTGGGCAAGGCGGAGGCTGCAGGAGCCGTGGGCCTGCCTCAAGTATCCCTGCTGCACCGCAGCCTCCTGCATGGTCGTGAGGTGCCCTTAGAGCTGCTGTGCCCCCCGTTGGGTCCCTGCCCCTCGTAAGGCTGTGTGGGAGCTCTGCCCTTCGCCTCGGCCTCCTGGGAAGGCGACTGGTGGATGATGGCTGAGCGACAGGTCAGCAGGTCCTGGGACGAGGGCCAGAGGTGCCCCAGTGTGACGGTGACTGTTCGCTCCTCTCTTGGCACTACTCTGTGCTTACACGGTGGCTGAAGAGGATGGTGGAGAGAGGAGAGTGGAAAATGCGCTGTTCCTTCGGAGGGGGCAGGGTCGGGGCAGACAGTCCGAGTATTGACTCCAGCGATGGTGGGCACGTGCAGGGTGGGGGGACACAGTCCTGGCAGAGGGGGCTGGGAATTGCCGACAAATATGCAGACAGAAAGACACTGCGGCTGGGCTTACGAATTAGTTCTGCATAGCGTTCATTCCAGCTCTCTGTGACTTAATTTAAAAAAAGAAAGCCTCGTTGACCTTGGTTGTGGCGTACGGAGTTCACATGCAGCCCCAGGGCTGGAGCCGGGCACAATGATGACATTGCTGAACTGGGCTTGGAAAAACTTGCCATTGTCACAGCCTGGAAGAACTATTCACAAATAATTTGGGGCTGGCATTGCTGTTGCACCCTCTTCTGGTGTTACAGAACTTAACCAACACATTTTGAGGTTAGAAGGGGAGGTGGGGTTCCAGGAAATTCTCTTCTGGGAACTAGGATAGAGGAAAGGGTATATCCATGCTCTTTCCTTAGTCTGGCATGGAGTCCCTTCTTTCAGCTCATGGACACTTCGTTACCCTGCCAGAAGTCCTTCCCGAGCTCTAGGAAGAGACTAGGGGACACACTGCAGTGGGAATAGCTGAACCTGCATTGGCAGAGAGAAAACATCTAAGTATAAAATGTTCCCTCCTTCCTACCAAATGTTAGGAGGTTTCCATTTCAGGAAGGAAAGTGTGGGTCTGTTCTGTCATACCTGGGGGTGGGAGAGCCCCATGGCTTAATTAATGCCACACGCCTCTGCTCCGCAGTTGTAGAGTGTAAACAGAGCTGATCAAATGATGGTGTGGGAGAGGAATTATTTAAAATACATTTTAATAAATTATAAATAATGTAGGACTGGCTTCTGTTTAACCAACTCTAGCTAGCCAGCCAGTACTTCTGAGCTTATGAAACACAGCATCGTGTCAGTAATACTCATGTGAGTAACTACGCCGGTTGTTAAGTGTTTCTCATCCATGTTGAATTTAACTTTAGCGTATGTGCTAATAAGACCTGAAGTTCTAGTTGAAGATCAGGGTTTTATTTTTCTTGGCACTAAATAGTGGATAGCTCTTATCTACCTGTATCAAACGTTCTGCAAAACTACAATTCCATGACCTTTTATTCTTTGGAGGGAAGGGAGAGGAAAGATTTCAAGTCCTGCTTTAACTGCTTTGTTGGTCAGAGATTTGAGGAGTAAAGGAAACCGGTTTAGATATGGGCTATATTGCTCTGTCTGAATTAGCAGTGCATATAGTATGGTTTGCTCCATGCATATTCACAAATGGACCGTAAAAGAAGAGATTAGGAGGAGTGAGGAAAGTGGAAAGCTATTCAGATGAAGGTAGCTCTGCTGGGACATGATGTGCCCCTCCCTTGGCTGTCCCAGAAGGTACTGATTAAGGGGCCATGGAGTCCGGGGCCATGGCAGAAAAGACTGAAGTGAGCTGGGATTGCATTAAATACTGCACTAAAATTACAACACTGCTTTATTATTGAACTTAGGAGTTCTGTTCACAGAAGCATAGGTGTTGTTTTCCATTTGTTGCCAAAAAGCATGAAGAGTCTTAACATTGTGCCGTTGGCTAAGGTCTTGGGGTAGCTGGATTCATTAAAAAGTTACATGTGGTTTAGCTGTTATGGAAAGGAGCTAAATAGCATGAATGAGAAATTTGACTTTATTAGAAGTTAGACATCTAAAAATGTTTGTGTCTCAGCCTTATCACTCCACGTTTCCTTCCAGCAGGAATAACAACGCGTCCCTATCCTCAGGGTCATTGTGAGGATGAGTACATACTGCAGTGGAAGCTGTTTAGATTAACAGATTGATTCAGTGGGGATTTCTTTGTCGTTCTTTTATCCTAACAAAATCAGTATCAGACAATACAGTACAACTCACTGAAGATGGGAAAGCCAAGAAATACCTTTTTCATACCCTTAGACTACTGAACGACCACTTATTTTTCTTTATTTAAGAGGTATTGGAGAGGTAGAACAAAGCTCTGCTGTCGCCTCCCGGCAAGTGACCTAAACCATTTAAGCTGAAACATATGACTCGGAGGAAGTATTTTGCAAAAACAGATGCACAGAAAGTCAATTTCCTATTCATATTTTGTTGTGGCAATTGGTACTTTAAGGAGATGGCAGACTTAAATTAGCTGGAAAAGTGACATCTTTAATTAGGAAAGCCTCTCTGCCAGCACATTGAACGGTTGCCAGTTTCTCAGCATTTAGGGACCATTGATTGCCAACAATGGCAGCTAAACTGCTTCTGGGTAGAAACTAATTGAATTTTCTCAAGTTAAAACGAGGATCTGAAGTTGAAGCAAGACAAACTCCTCTGCTTGCTCTCATTTTACTTACCGCTGTGATATTCTTAGCGGTCCAAGGGCTGTGCTGCATGTTGGTGAATGGTGCTGCGTGGGGCACAGCTGTACAAATTCCTCCGGCCTCGGCCGTTCTCAGTACACATCCACATCTGCGCTGTTGGCCTTCCTGCACCATTTTGGTGATTATACTCTCCAGGGACTCTTTTCCTGGGTCAGGTTGCTTTTATTTGGTGTGGTACTACCATGATGGGGGCGGGGGGAGCCAGCATGGGGAATGGGGCTGTACCCCATTGCTGGAACATCCTGGCTGAGCCAGGGTCTCCTGCTTGTTTGCGGTAGGTGATAGCCAGTGGCTGACATGAACAAGCTGTGAATCTGGCTGCAGGTCTGCAGGAGACTTGCCAACTGGACTTCCAGTGGGTGATTTTGGTGACAGGTCTGCTCCCTTTCCTGTGAAAGCAGAAGGCTGAGCACACCAAGGTGAAGCCCTGTGTCAGACTCTGGCAAAGGCCCAAGGTCGGAAGGACTGCTGCCTTTGCTTGGCTGCGGTGTGTGCTTCAGCCGTACTTCTGTCTCTTCTTTTATCATTTCCTCAGTCTCAGGTGAAGCTTCTCTGGAGCAAGTCTGAAGTTTTAGCAGCTGCTGCCCATGCAACCCTTGTGAGATTTGTCTCCTCTCTGAGCAGGTTCTCCTTCCACTGCTCTTGGTAGTAGTCCAGATTGAAGTCTGGCCGAATTCTGGTTCTTCTCCCATCCCTTCCGTGCTTCATTGCTATTGCATGGTCTGAGGGAGCAGCGCGGTCATCCTTTTCTGAGCTCTGCTATAAATGCTGCTGAAACCCTTGGCTACAAAGAGGTCCTGAGAGAAGTGCTGCTGCAGTGGGCTTTTCTTTTTTTTTTCCTTTTTTTTTTTTCCCCAATGTTAAAGCTGGAAACTTTAGGGTTGTCTGCCTAATTTGCGTGGAAGCTACAAATGCTTTGCGTGAACTGTCTGCCTCGAGTCTATGCTTCATCTCCCCTTTCCTCCTTTTCAGGGGCTGTAGAGAATAGTCTCTGCTTGCTTTCTGCACAGTTTGAAATGTATCTCTAGCCGAAGTTAAAATATAAGGCTGGTCTCAGGGGAAGGAGCCTGCTGGAGGATGGTCTCATTCTAGTCATACGCAATGTCTGTTTATTAAAGCTATTCAGTTCTGCTAGACTCTGTTAGTGCTGTTAAAAAAAAAAAAAAATCATTGGGTTGTTGGTCTGTCTCCCATGTAGAATCTAGGCAAAGCTAGGACTTTATTTTTTGATCAAAAGGGAAGTATTTTTTCAGCCAACCTGCTTTACCCCCATATATTTTGAGGCTGTTGTTTTCCTGTTCAAACTTTCAGGAAAATTTTGCAGAAGGGCAGCCCTTGTGTTGCAGCCTGGCCTTTCCTTCCTGGCAGAAGACAAACAGCAGGGGAAATGGAAAGCTCCTCAGCAGCAGCTGCCAGGGAAGGCTTTATTCAGTGTCCTCAAGAAAGGCAACTTACTGTATGCAAGGCATCAGCTGAGTCCCTGGTGGGCAATGGCTTCCAGCTGTTGTCTGCTTCGGAAATGTGTGTTTAAAATCTGGCCTAAAGGTGTGGGATTGTCCATCAACCCAGCCCCATCTTATGCCTCTGTATTAAAAAAAAAAAATAAAAACAAGCATGTCCAGTGTGTCTCATCATGGATTAGCTACCTTTGCTGCTGTCCATAAGGCTTATTTAAAAAAAAAAAAGCTGTTGGGATGGGTGAAAAATTGAAACAGGTTTTAAGTTTTAGCAGAAGAATGAATTCAGATAAATCTTTCACTAGAAAAATTCCTTTTTTGAGCAGCTCAGGGTAAATTATTCAACTTCTCCCATTACCCTCCAGCATTAGTCCAAAGCAGAAATATTTTGCTTATGAAATGTACATTCTGCTTTCAGAAGTACTTTCATAAGTGCTTTATTCCTCCTTGCTTCTATTATGAATACAGTGAAAATAAGAAAGATCCTTGCACCTCTTATAGGTCCAGTGTCAGGAGAAGCAGGTGTTGCCTCCCTTTCTAGTGGTGGGTGGGAAACACAGGGATATTTACAAAAGGATATAATCTCTGGGGATTCTAAAGGAAATATTCTTATCACTGTGTAAAAGGACAGCAAACATACTGCCTATATTTTCTACAAAAGATTAAAAGAAGAGAAGGCAAAGATGTGGGGAAGATAGGTCGTTAGCTTAAGATGAGAAGTGTTCTGGGAATAATCTGCATGAAAAGGGAGAGGGACAAACTGCTGGGGGGTGCGTGAGGCTTTTAAGTGAAGGCTATGAGAAGTCTGCTGAAGCGCTACCAGTGAGTGGCAGGAACAGGAGAGTGCCTTGAGGAAATTAAGATTTCCTGCATTTCTGACAGCCCAGGCAGCGGGAAGGCCGGTAAGAGAGCTGCAGTGAGGAGGGAGGAGAGGACAGACGAACAGGTGGCTGCTGACGTGGGAGTCGGGCTGAGCCGACATTGAAGGGGAATGGAAGGAATACCAGGAAAAAGACTGGGGAGCAAATCCTGGGGAATGCGTGAAGCGCTTCCTCTGGGAAGCAAGGAGGTCCTGAAGAAGGGGGTGATGAGACTTCACAACTCCGATGGATAAGACCCGTATGATAAACAAAGCTGTGAAGGTGGAATGAGAGATGGCGGCCCTGACCTGTGAAGTGGGTCTGCGGAGTTTCTCAGCAAGCAGCAAGGCTCGAGAGTGTTGACTTAAATTGCGTTTTTTACTGTTAAAGTTTCCATCATCTTAATTGCTATGAAGCAGACTTCCAACAGTCGAAGCAAGCAAAATAGCCGAAGTTTCTTAATAAAACTGCAAAGACTGACAAGCTGAGAAAGGAGGATGCTTTCTCTCTGCCATAAAAGAACCAAAGTTTGTGCAAAGAAGCTGTCAAACAGTAATAGTATCAAAAAGCCTGTGGTGCTGCCGTGCAAAGTGTCCTCCTACCTTGTGGGCAGGCTCAGCTGTTTGCACTTCCCGATTCCTCATTCTTCTGCTGATTTCACTGGGTGTGTGCAGTGTGATTAAGATTTCCACAAAGGAACAGAGTGATTTGGTGTGGTCAAAGAGAGGCCTTGGAAGGAAAGCAGAGTATGGAACAAGTGGTCATAGAGGATAGTTCTGATGAATGTTTTACAATGCTATATAAACTTCTGAAGTTCATTGTGTGATGCTCTTAGGGAGAAGGAAAAACCAATAAACCTGAACACTGAATGAATTGCAGCTGGGAGCTTTAATGTTGAGAAACTGAGAAGGCACTCAGGTCTTTGTGGCCAAACAATTGTTGAAGTTGGCTGGTGACGAGATAAAAGGAGCTCTTGTTAGCATTTGCAATTGAAATTGTTTTGCACAATGCTATTGAAGATTTACTGATTTCTTCTGCCCGTTGAGTTTTGCCATTTGAAGATGTAGGATTGGCTCAGACTTGTGAGGTACTCAGTGCAAAGAAATCGTTTGTATGGATGGCCCTGGGCTCATGTAGCCCCCACGTGGGTCTCTGGAAGCAACGTCCTGTCCGGTGCATCTCGACTCACGTCCGTCTCCACTGGTTGTGCGAGAAGAGGCTGAGCTCCAGCGTCACGCTAAGCTTCCCCATAGATTGCATCCAGCCCAGGAGCAGCCCCGTTACCATGAGGACAGAGATGTTGATGGGAACCTGCACAGGCTGTTTGGACTAACCAGTTCTTCCTCCATTCCTGCACATCTTGTGCGCATGGGATATTCCTCAGCCCAGTATAAGGGTGACCTGAGAGATGAGTAGTACTGAAAAATTACCTGCAGGGGTGCATGTTTCCATCATCCTGGAAGATTTGATGCTGCTGTAGGGAATGCAGCCTTGTGAGCGTGCACTTTGCCTCCTGAGATTCATTTCTAAGTGTGACACTTTGAGAGGAAGTTTACCTTTGAGACATACAAGATCCAGATCCTATTTCAATGTAAATGCTTTCAATCTTACTAATCTTATCCTTTAGAAAACTGCCCTTTTTTCTTGCAGATGTGTCTTTATACTTCTTTAAACTTTGGTTCTTTTCTCCACCAAATGGTATTCTTAAAGTAAAAATGCAGTTAGCTCATCAAGAGAAGTTTAGCAGTACAAAGTCAAGGAACTTTCAATCAAGAATAGATTTTAATAAGGTCCCAAGATCCCCAATTAGTTCTACTTATTTATTATTATATATATATTTTAAATACTCATCAATTCCGGGCCACCAATTGCATGGAGTGTCCTTTAAAAATAATTAATACTGCAATCCCTAAGCACTTTCAAGGTAAGTAAGTTTTAAAGTTAAACCACGGTAGTGGTAAAGAAATAGAAACCGCTATTTTCTGTACTTCCTATATATAACGATAGGCCCATATAGCTAACAAAACATTTCTAGGCGGATCTGGATCGATTTAGAGATTACAGCTGAAGCAGGGGTTGAATTGCAGCTGGATGTTGTTGAAATTGTGCAAGCTTTCTTCTTGACATTTTCTATATTCCAGCTTCCTCTTGCTCTTTTCCTCTTCCCTATGAAATCTTGTATTATCTGCAGGTTTTGAAGACTTTTTTTTCTAATCTGGGTTGCTTTTTTGTTTTGCTCCTTAAATAGAGATTTAGAAAATTTGAGGGTAATAATTGACAACGAAATTATGTCAGAGTAATAGCAAGAGTTGACTTTGTTCTGTGGAGCTGGATCAGCTGGCCTTCTGGCAGAGTTTAAGAGGAAAGTTCTAGATGCTTCATAACTAAGCTTACGGGGAGCTATTGGAAGCGACTGCTTTGCTACAGTGAAGAAATCTTTAGAAACTGATAAGAAGATGTTTTTTGTCTGCAGTTTTAGTTTGGATCAGGAGCGTGTGTTTAAGTGAATCTCGAGCGTCCCCACTTACCCAGCATGGTTTGCGCTGCAGGCTGTTCACACATGGCACAAGCTGAATTCCTTTCCAGTGAAGACAGATGTGAAGTCCCATTGCTCACCTAACCGCTGACTGCTAGCAGGCGTTCGGTCCCTGTGACCAGGTTAGCTCCAGCCTGAAGTATAGTGGCCTGAATGCCTACAGCGTGGGGGCTTGCTCCCCAGCACCGGGTGTTTCCCTCTGCAGACCTGCTCCATTGCATGGTTCTGTTGGGTGATAACGACCGAGCCGCAACCGGGCAGTTTGTTCCATTGAAATCATGGACTTTGCTTCACCGCTGGGAGAAACAGAGAACTGTTTTAGTATCTTTGGGAAATCCCATCCTAGAAGTCTGCTGGTGACCCAGCCATACAGAGAGCTTGGCTGAGAAGAATCTTCTAACCATGTGTAGCATCCAAAATGTTGTGGTAACTAGGAGTCTGGCTATTAAAAACAGCTCTTATGAATGTCTGAGAAGGTACTTTGTACAAAGGTATGTGCTTTAAATGTTTAACATCTGAATTGTTTGTGGAGTTAATTTGTTGTTTTTCCTGTAAAGTTGCTTTTTCCTTCTGTTAGTATGTCTTGTACCAAGAGGAGGGTCTTGCTACTTGTATATGCGCCGTGACCCAGCAATGTGTGCATTAGAAATTCATCTACAGATGAGCGAGACTGGATTTCTGTATTCTGCAGACCTAAATCAAAGCTCATTTTAATAATGTGATTTGTCTTAAATTTTCAACTGGGTCTAAACCTTCAGACTTTGCAGTCTGCCTTCCAGTCATTATAGACAGACTTCTGTATGAATAATGCATAGTTTACTTTACAAATCAGTCGACACAAACACTTCATTTTCACTTCTTATTGATTCCAGCCTTGGTGGCTTGCGTACATCAGAAATTTCACAACTTAAAAATGTGCCTAGCCCTACAAACTAGTTATTGATCAAAAAAGGTTCACTTGACTCCCCAGAGTTTTCTATTTTCTCCCTTTTTTGTTTCTATATAGCTAGTAAAAATAATTTCCATTTAGAAACCTCAATTTTCTAAAGACTAGGGATTCAGTTTCTCTGCGGAGTGCTTGTGCGTACGGTGTATTCAGTTAAGGAACCGGTTCACAGACCATTTGAACTTATCACAGTCATTCATTGTTGCAAGAATGCTTAGGTTATGCTTCCCTCCCAACCTCATTCATCCTCTCTTAACTGCTTATATTTTACTCAATGTAAAGTTCAAGTACAACAGAATCTGATGTTTTTTGAAATGGTGAAGAAAATATTTTTGAGCTCTACGTTTGCAATAAAATTTCCGGCAGTAAACTTTGTTCTTTTTTTCCCCTTCCCTTGGTCTAATTTCTCTTCCCTCTTGAATTTCCTCAGCACTTTTCTTCGCTGTATCCAGGCATTCTGTCACCTCACTTCTTTCTTTCTTTTCTCTTTCCAAGTTGAGTGTATGAGGGAGCTAAGTCCTAACTTGCAGGTGATGATGGGAACCTCGTGTGGGATAGGTCATTACGATTAATTACCAGCATGCTGGCAAGCGAGAGCTGTACAGTAACGAGCTGTTTCCTGAGTGTCAGGTTTTGTTTCCCTTGCAGAAGTGCTTGCTTCCCCGCGACCGACCAGCGGCACAGCACGTGCACCTCAGGCATTTGCTTTTCTGTTGCGCTCTCGTTCCGCTTGACACCTGTGTGAGCTGGCACTTAAGTATGCTCTGTCCAGCCCGGGGCCCTTGTGCTGCTGATGAAGTTGATGATTCAAACAGAAACAGAAATCGTTCCTGTTGTGGCCATTTCAGTCTTTATTCTGTCGTTTCCTTAGGAGGTCAGTGGCTTCTTCAGAAACCAGTTGTGAGCCGCCTCGCTAGCGGGCTCTGGGCTGAAGCGATGGGACAAGCGACCCCGCATCCCACCAGGTTATGTCTGTTTGGAAATGCCCTCAGCCGCTGCAGCCGCAGGGCCCCGATCTCATGCCCACCTCATCGGCCTGGCATGCAGCCCACTAACGTGTCCTAGCGATGGATGTTCTCCCTGCTTCTGAACTGTGTATCCATCCTGTGAAACAGAAACAGGACTGGCAATGTAGTTATTCAGAGTCCAGGGAAGGGGCTTTTGGCAGCCTGGCTGGCTGGGCAACACTTCCCTGCTCATGTCTGCCAGGAATTTCATTGCTAAAGTGAGGCTTGCAAACTGCTCCTCTCAAGACTCCTCCTTCAGTAGGGGCATTCAGCCATTGGGGATGCCAGATAAAAACTGACTGCCTTCATCTCGTGTACTGAGGCAGCGTCCCAGGTATTTGGGACGCTTCTGTCGCTTGCCTGTTGTCGTTATCTATCATGTCCTTTGGTCTTGTGAGACTGTGATGAAAGAATCACTTAAGCATCTGATTATATGTGCACTTTTTTAGGACAATGTTTGAGTGACAAGTTGATATTTATATTTGGTCCTAATTAAGTTTTTTTTTTTTTCCCCTGAACTGGGCCCTAAAAGCCACATGTAACTGTGCACAGACTTCAAAAGACAAAGATGCCCCCGTCTCAGTAACTCGATGAGCTATTTATTTGTTCTGGCAAGTTCAAAAAATGGAAATACAGGGCCAGATCTAAAACTCCCTGTCATGAGCAGGAAGACGTCCATTGCTTCAGCGGACTCGGCCCGCGGGGCTGCTGGACCGACCTCGCAGAGCCGCCTGCCTGTGCCCGCCGGCTGGGCAGGGGAGCCAGGCTGGGCCCCAGGCGCTGGGCAGGAGATGGAGCTGGGGCACTTGGGTCTTTCGTCCCGGCTCCCGGCGCTGTGCTGTGAAGCATGAGAGCTTTGGTGAGGCACAGAGAGGCTGTGGTTTGGGAGTGCTCTGTGGAGAAGTCCCATGAAGGACACTGCCTGCTTTTTTGTTCAGTGTGAGAGCGTGGGTGATGTGCACGGTGACTGTGAAAATAGCTGCCGGGACAGAAGGACAAGGAGGATTTTATGATTAACATACGGGAGGTTGTTGTGCTGTTTTAATTTTGCTTTTTTGTTCGGATTCCAGTGTTAATCTGCATTGTCTCAGTACTTGAGAAACTTTCTTCACTGCCTTAGAGTTGTGATAAACATCTGCCAGATGTTTCATTTTTTCTCATTTTCTTCTAGTCTTCCCAAATATGTAATTACTTGTTTTCACAAGGTGTAGTTATAGTGGGATTTGTTGTGGTTTCTCCCTGTGTATTGTCCCAGATCTCCTAAACTGAAAAAGACCTTTTAAAAATGAATGTGACAAAAGAAGTAATTAAAAACAAAGAAGAAAGCTTAACACAGATTTGATGTAATTCTTCTAAAAATGTAGCTCTTGTCCTTAAGCAGTAGCGAGTTTGTTGTACACAGTGAAGGGAAACACAGCTAACATTTTGTTAGCACCTTTATTAACCTGGCCTTTTCAATCTCTAACAGCAAAGAGTAGCTTGGGGGAGGGTGTTACAGCTTGTTTTCTACTCTTTTGACATCTTGTCCAAATTAATGGCAAAGCACCATGCACCGTGCAAAATGAAAATAAGGTTTTGCTGGTGCTTGAGAACCCTTTGCTAAAACTCAAAAATGAAAAATCTCTTTTTTTGAACCCTATGACCCAGCCTCCTCCTGTGAGCCTCCGAAGGGAGGCTGGGAGAAGAAAGAAGGGGAATGGGGGAAGAAAAAAGAATTTTGAATTTTTCCCAGGCTGTGATTTGTTATCCTTTAGCTCTCTGTAATACCACTAGACTTTTTAAAGCATTTGCTATTTGATACTTGGCAGAGAGAGGCTGATAGTTTGAGACTTGAATTGTCATTTTATGCACAACATGCTGACAGATCAGTGCAAAAACAAACCTACCAGAAATTACATTTAAAAAGATTTTTAAGGACACTGAATTAGCTAAGAGAGCTCACAGACAGTGTTCTTAATTCAGTGATAAAAGTCAGGAAAGAGGGAATTGCCGGAATTGAGTCTTGTATTTACACTGATTTATGTACCTTGTGGTATTGCTTTCTAGTTGTTCTCCCTTTAAAGGAGTGGGCTTTTCTGAACCTTGGGACTGGGTGGGGGGGCACCTGTATTTTTAGCTCTCCAGAGGCGGAACAGAGAATCCAGCTACGCAGGGAACTGCTTGAAAGCAGAGAGCGGTCTCACCTTATTAAAGTGTTGTGTCAATAATTTGTCTTTGATATGTGTCTAAATTTGAATATGAACTTGCTTTTGGGCGTGGCAACACTTTTTCTAGTCTGTGTCCACACAGACTGGAAGGATTGGTTTATATAATGTCAGCTGGGATGTTTGGGCTCTAAGAAGGCGTTTTCAAAGTGATCCTTTTCTAACAGGAATCAGCCAACGTGTGTTAGCACAGAAGAGAGAAAGGTTTCACCAAAACTCAATGGTCAAAGCAGATGTTGTAATGAGTGGCAAGATGAGGAAGGGTGTCACCACTCCTGCTGTTTCCTGGTCCAGCACTTATGTGAAAGTGTCAAAATGTTAATTCTAATCTCTGTAGCCAGCTGTGTATTTTATTTTAGCCTAGTATTGAAGGAGCAATGCTTTTGCGCTATGTCTGTCCATGAAGTAAGTACTAGAAGGTTTTATTTTTTTCTTTTATTCGTGTTCACACTTACTAGTGCAGTTGTTTGCTATGTAATTCTCAAAGTTTTCTTGCCACTTCTAAATTACTTTTGTAATAGTCAGATTGATTGCTTAGGAGTTGAACACTCCCTTGGAAGTACTCAATTCACCAAATCTCAAATTGAAGCTGTGCTTTAGTGGCAGTTAATTGGGAGTTATTTCTGTTTTCTACAGTCAATAGGTACTATTACAGTTTTTCTTGGAGTAGCACTTAAAGGCTTCAGTTAGAGATCAGGTCCCTCCTACACTAAATGACATCTAGATGTATTGAAAAAGGTGGTTCCCCTTCCATGGACTTTAGAGCTGAAGCTACACTTTCACTGTGAAAAAGAAATCTTGAGAAAGCTAGTGCTGAACATCCATTTTCGAAGAGCCAAGGAAAAAATTATTGGTCATTCCAACTACTTCTGGATAATGCATTGCCTTGAATTTGAGAAAGAAGAGCTTACCTGGCCCTGTTATCAAGGGTACACCAAACTGAGTATTAAAATAAGCAATGTTTTGAAGTCAAGCTGTTGATATATATTAGTGGGTTGTATACACTGACTTGATATGTTGACCCTGACTGTTGCAGGGTAAAATACATGCATGTATTTGAGAGGACTGAGCTTAGCTCTTACATTTCAAGAAGAGAAATCACTGTATCACTGCTACCTCTCTGACCTTGAAAGGTCTTGAATTATTAAAGAGCCTCTTAAAGAGTGCAACCTAGTTTCCAAGCTCTGTAACTTTTAAATGGCATAACCATTGTAAAATTTAGTTCTGGAATCATTTAGGCAATTTTTTCTGCATCACTTAATTACAAAAATTGGATGTTTCTCTTGCTTCAGAATGTTTTATCATCTTAATTAAAAATAATAATTTTATGTACGCTGCAGTGCTGTGAATTCAGGATAACTAAAGTTTGAACAACTCCTAATACTCTTGCAAAAGTATGTTAAGCAGCTGAAATACTGCATGAGTTAACCTACAGTACCTGACTTACTGTGGTGCATATTTAAATTATGTAGGGATCTAGGTAGCTTTAAATACCACTGGGGTACAAAAGTATTGCTTATGCTGCCTGTGAGCAGAAATCAGACTTTACTGGGAGAACAGAGAACAGGAGATGGACGAAACTTGGAACTGCTTAACAAAAACACCTATGTTTGGGCAGCTTTGACTATGAATGAGAAGATTTTGAAGTAACAATATTGAGATGGCAATTCTGTCCTTGTCTTTGGGTTAGAAGGGTTAGAAGTTTTCGTACAGGAGAAGTCTCGCACGTTCCTATAGGATGCAGGTGGTGATGATGTGTAATGTTTGTCCCAGACTTGCCTTTGATGCAGTGAGGCGGAATCAAGACTCCAGTTGTTTACAGCTGTTTTTTAATACCTCATTTGTTAACATCAAAGAAGTGGCATGTCTCCCTGAGCCCTAGATCTGGGTTATTTTACGTTCTCTTGTGCATAAGTGATAAGTGAGCTTTGTATACTGAAGGGGAATCTTGCAACAGGAAATTCGGTCCAGCATGTACAGATGTGGTCATGTTTCAGCTGGCACCAGGCACAGCTCTGCTGCAGTAGTACTCGCAGGCTGTGGTTGAAGCTGAAGCCTTGGCCGTTGGACAGCTTCAGATCTTGCAAATGACTTTGAGCTCCATCTAACACAGAAGCCTTTGTATTCTGGGTTATTGTTAACGTTTACACCAATACGAGTGGAGCCAGTTAGTGACTTGTGCTTTGTACGTACTGTAATGACAGAGATGCTGAGATGCTGTTTTCCCACTTTACCACAAGGAAAGCAGACTTTGTCCTGGCTCTGAGGAGTGATCCTGTAGTGAAAGACAAAGTCCCTCTCCACATCTTATACCAGGCTCTTGCTGCTGGGCAGGAGTATCTAAAGAAAGCAGGCATGGGAACGCACAAGTGTTTGCTGAGAGGAGGAGCAGGGCAGGGTTTTTTTGGTGGATGTCGGAGAGCCAGGTTCTGTCACTGGCTATGTATTATGGTTCCACTGGCTTGGGTGGAATAACGGAGTGCACTGTGGTATTTTGATGGCTGTTGTCAGCTGCGTGCTCATAGGGATGCACTTCCTGGCATACAATTTGTGTCCACGCAGAGCTGCTTCAGCAAAGGCTGCAGGAAGTGGGGAGGGAGGGAGGGAGGGAGAGGAGCAATTAATTTTGTCTGTTCTGCAGAGCAGCGTCCCATGGATTCTGATATCACATCTATTTTTTCTGCTCATGCATTTGTCGCAGATCAAGCCATGCTATCTCTACCTTTAAATGTAATTACCTTAAGAGAGGCAGTTTCAGGTTCCAGGCTCCTGCACAGTGCCAGAGCTGTGTAAAAGGCCTTTGGGAATCTGTCCTCCGGTGCTCTGGTACAGAGATGCTGCAAAGAAGCATGACCTGTCCCTTAGGCTTCCTCTGTCATAGTAAAATAGAGACATCTTTCAAAGCTTCTTTCAGAATATTCTTTTTGTCAGAAGTAATTTGGTGCCCTTGAAGGGCTGAAACCCCGGATGGACAATCAAATGAACTTTTGAGTGTTTGTGATGTGATTTGCGATGTGTTAAAAATCTCATTGCAAAGCAACAGACAGCTTCCAGACCCCCCTCTCTATTTGAATCTGTAGACCGAAAGCCAGTGTGTTTTGTAATTAGGAGATAAGTTAAAGCTGTTCAGGAATGTAAAATTGAGAAGAGAACTGTTTCAAACATGCACGAAGGGTCCCCCTGCATCTCTTCCGATGTCGCGGACTGGTACTGGCTGTGTTTGTTGGCCGAGGCATTGCCAGGGCAGGCAGGTCCTCCACTGCGGTGGGGATTGCCAGGCCGAGGTGCGGGCAGCCCTTCTGCTGGGAGCGCTGTGCCCGCGGGACGGGGCACCTCTGGCCGGGCGGTTTGCGTGCTCGTGCAGCGCCTGAAGGACAAGAGGGTGTCTGCGCCACGGAGGGCAGCGCCAAGCGGCTGTGGACCCTTCCCTCGTGAAACTTCCCCAGCGAGGGTAAATAGTAGCAGTTGGTTTCCGCTCTGCGAGAGGAATTAAGCATAATAATGTGTTAGCCTAGGCTGCTACCTGCCAGAGTCAGACAGACTCAAGACTGGGATAAAAAAAGATTGTCATCTGATTTTTCCATCTGGATGAGACTGCTCGGTTCGCCTGCAGACTCTGTCTCTGGGGGCTGAAGAGGAGCGGCTGCTGCGGCCTCCCTGCATCGCAGGAGGAGGTAGGCCCAGCCGATGAGGAGTCCTGTGGGAGTATGGACGCCTTTGTGTAGTGAACATGCTGCGTGAGCAGCAGGTCGAGGGAGGTGATGTCCCTCTCTGCTCCTCTCTCGTGAGGCCCCACCTGGAGCACTGTGTTCAGCTCTGGGGCTACCAACATCAGAAGGAGATGGACCTGTTGGAACAAGTCCAGAGGAGGGCCACAAAGATGCTCAGAGGGCTGGAGCACCTCTCCTACGAAGGCAGGCTGAGAAGAGCTGGGGTTGTTCAGAAGAGAAGGCTCCAGGGAGCCCTTACAGCAGCCTTCCGGTACCTAAAGGGAGCCTACAGGAAAGCTGGGGAGGGACTCTTTGTCAGGGAGTGTAGTGATAGGAAGGGGTAATGGCTTTAAACTGAAAGAGAGCAGATTTAGATTAGATATTAGGAAGAAATTCTTCACTCAGAGGGTGGTGAGGCCCTGGCACAGGCTGCCCAGAGAAGCTGTGGGTGCCCCATCCCTGGAGGAGTTCAAGGCCAGGCTGGATGGGGCTTTGGGCAGCCTGGGCTGGTGGGAGGTGTCCCTGCCCATGGTGGGGGGGTGGAACTGGACGGTCCTTAAGGTCCCTTCCAACCTAAGCCATTCTCTGACTGTGTGAAAAACATACTCATCCTGAAAAAGTGCACATTGACCAATTGGTGTCTCTCAAAAATACCACCTCTCCCTCAACTTGCTGCTGACAGACCTAAAGTGATTTCAGACACTGGAAACATTTGTATAAAATGTTTGCATCCTGTTTGTCACCAGTTTAAAAATACATTAGCAAGCAAATGAAGCAATGGGTGTAAAGTATCCTGTATACTAATGCCAAAATGATATGACTGGCATCCCATAAAAAGTGGATTTCTATTTAATATCTAGAAATTAAACTGTTTGCAATTAGGATGAGATCATTTATCCACTGTCCAGTCTAGCTGTCTGTACCTGTTCAGTCAAGCTTCCCTGAACAAATTAATTTTATAGCAAAAACACAAATGGTAATTAGCATAGAAACAGTACTTATTATAATTATCCTCCGCTGGCTACACTACTGCAAAAGTCTCGTTTGCATCTTTCTGTAATCGGATGCAGATGTACAGAGAGTTGTTGTATTACAGCTAGTAAGGCTAACGTGTAGGATGTGTAATGTCAGCTTTTGGGTCAGGCTGGTTAGACTTCTCATTTTCTGCCAGTTTATAACTGCTTGGTTTTTTTTTTTTTTTTATTGTAAAGGGAAAGGCAAACACTTTGAGGCTTAGACAGCAGGGGAAAATGACTTCATGAATGTCCTTCATCTGGATGTGATTTGTTCATTTTAGATTTAAAGACTATTCTGATCTTTTATTTATGTGCTTAAGTCTGTAGTTTGCTTCCTTGTTTGTTTTATTTTTAACTGCAAGGCTTTTTGTAAGCCATCCAAGAGGTATTGTAGCACTAAAGAACCTGCACTTTCCCAGTGAAGTAATTGTCCCAGCTGGCACAAATAGAACTGTCTGGTTTGCCGCAAGTGACACAAATATAACGGAGTATAGACCAACGGCAGAGCCAGTCTTCAGAATAGATTTTTCAAGAACTTATTATTTTTTCACTTTTTTTTCTTGTAAAATAAGCAAACTGGTTTATTTTTCAACTTCTAGCCTAACCTGGTGGTTGTTATTTAAAATCATAAAGTCATCTGTAATCTTCAACTCCTCCTCTTTGTGAGTGGCTTTTCGAATGGACAGCGTGTCAACTGCTAACTGAATTTCAGATTTTAAGAAGGCCTTTAGTCATATAACTCAAGATGATAAAATCCTATTTAACGGGGAATGCTCCTTTGCTGTAGGCTTGATCAATAAATTAAATAGATTAATAAAGTTGAGCTGTCAGGACCAAGGACTGTTGCGAAGACAGGCCAGTGGAGTTGGCCATTTATCAGAGGCAGAAACTCAACAAGAAGGGGCTGCCTTTAATGGGCAATTCTGGAGCACATGCAAATAAGCATGTACATGAAGAGTTGAGCAACGAGTGACAGCCTGTCATCTGGTCACAAGCGGTGTAAAAGGAGGCGGATACATCTGTGTGAAGTCATTAAATTTACTTATCAAACTCCTTCCTGTGAATTTTTGAACTTCAAGTTCTGAGGAAATGAACTGACTTGTGATGTGGGTATATACTCTCAGGTATTTCCATTTTTTTAATCTTCAGTGAGAAATGCATTTGGTTTTATGTTTTGAGAGAGATAGATACGTGTCTCTCTCTCTCTCTATATGTATGAAGTGATTTAAAATGCAAGCTTATTAAAAAATAGGAAAGCTTTTAATGCACTCAAAGAAATTGAGCTCTGCAGACGGGTCAGATCCCGCACCAAGGTTTCAGTCAGAGCACTGCGTTCCTGCCGTTTCAGCTCAGGAAGCTTCTGGCTTGTTTGCTGCCTGATCCCGTTACCAGCTCCCGGGAGAGGCTTGCTGGTCCTGGTCTGGGCGAGTCTCAGAGCTGGTGCTGCGGGCAGCTGCAGAGGTGGCCCTGACGGCTGAACCAGGGTCTCCTCCCTCTCCCCCAGCAGCCAGCGTTTGCGAGGGACAGTCAGCGGAGTTAAACGCCCGCTTGCTGAGATTGAAGAAAGAGAAAATCATAGGGGCTCCATATTTTTGATTTTCCCCTGCGTACCTCCGATGGCTGCGAGATGATGGTATTTCTCCGGCGGTTCTGGATGATGGCCGAAGGTGCTCTGATGAGAATGTGTCGCCTGGGGGAAGGTCCCTGTGCGGCCGACGCAGTGCCAGCGGCCGACAGGCTCCCTTGGGCAGAGGAGCCGCTTTGACACCGGCCTCTTCTCTACTACATTTCTCTGCGTATGCGGCGGGAGTGAGGTGGCGTGTGCTTCCCAATGTAGAAAGTGAGGCGGTGCATATAGCTGCGTGAAAGTTGCATCTCTGTTTTGGTACTTCCAGCTTAGCAGTAAAGCCCTGACCATATGGATATACTCCTACAGCCACTCTGGAGACAAGCTGAGAATAAAATGAGCTGTGTGCAAGTGCTATAAGCCTGTGTAAATGAAACCTGCCTGACAAACCAGAAACATGCCTTTTTGGTGTATAACAAAAATAAAATTCTCTCCAGGCATAGAACCTTACGTATATTCAATTCTTGTTGATTAAATAGTTTGGAGCTTAAAACAGTGAGGAATCAAGCCAGGGATGGTGGTGCCGTGTTGGCGAGGAGAAACGTGTCCGTCAGGAGAAACGTGGAAGAAGACAGGGCTATAAAAATATGCATGGCCCTGCAGGAGAGGCTGGGATCTCATGAAGACCTGGTCTCCTGGGGCAAATAGGAGCAAGAACTTGCTCTTTGTTTTCTTGAGGCTGCTGAGGTCTGATGGAAAGGAAAAGCTGGAGGATAGGATGTCTGACTTCTGCCACTGAAGTGCTAATCAGCAGCGGTGGTGGAAGAGGGTGAAAATGAAATGTGTGACTGGTGGTAACTTGTTTTTGGGAGCAAACAAGGAGCTACTGGATTGACTCCCATCACTGCTCAGGGAGGTGGTAAGAATCGCTGCCCCTTGCTGTGGTTCAAGGTTTTGTCTTGGGGACTTTGGACAAAATTGAGAAATGCTCCTAAGTGACTGAAGCACCTCAGTCATTATGTGAGCTGGGCTTCAAAGAGTGCAAATTCTTTGTGATACTGGTCTGTAGGATCTTGATGAACATCTTAAAAATGGCTCTGGTACTTTAGCTGTAAGAAGGCAGGGCTTTCTTTTTTTTTCTTATACTATTATCAGCAGCTGTGAAGAGTGATGCAATCCGTGTGCCGTATGGAGCACCTATATATAAAAATCTGACATATGGATGTTGTGAAGTTTTCAGAAGGTTCCACACGCTTGAAATCACCCATGTTTTAAAAACACTGTTTGGGATTTATTTGTTGAGATGTTATGTTGAATTCCCAGACTTGAAACCAGGCAAATTGTGCTGGGAATGTTTGTAGCACGGAGTCAGGTCTGAATTCCTCCTTTTGGTCCCTGCTGGAGCACAGCAAGCTTTGGGAAGGATGCATTCGGAGTGAATGTTTTCAAGCTGTCTGTCTGGCTGACTTTTTACTGAATCTGTTAACCTAGCAGATCTGAGCCTTTTCTTGCTCGCTGTTGTTCACTGTTGTCTGCTGCCCCTCTCCTAGCTGGGAGCTTCTCTCTGTTGGCAGTACGGGAGGGGAGGGTGAGGCACAATATCACTGAACACCTGGTTTCTCAATTAAGTCTTCAGATCTCTTGCTGCTCAGAGGTGTTGTTTTGCTGCATAGAAATTAAGACAGCCTACTGGCTGCTGTTTCTGTGGGACTTGAGGAAGGTAGGAAATTCGCATAGAGTCAGAAGCTAGTAAAGCACATTGTTTGCAAGAAGCTGCCTTCTTTGCTAATGTTAATTTGCCATGCTGCTGTTAAAATTTCTAACTGGAAGTTCTCCATGGCTAACTAGCAGGAGTTGGCCAGACCTTTTATTTACCCTTTTTTATCTACTGAGCTGGGAGTCCATTCTTCCAGTGCTGGTTTGGCTGATGTGGCAGTGTTGGCTGCAGTAGCCCCCGGCGAGCTCGCTGTTGGTGGGCATGTTGGCTCCACACAGACAGACCTAGCAAAATCAGCAGTTCGGTGAGCAAATGGAAACTAAGGAGGAAGGTACGTATGAACTGAGAGGCTTTTCAGTTCTATTCACTGTTTAAGAAGCCTTTAGCAAGGGCTGTAAACGACAGGTGAATACTGTGTAGTGGGTTGATCCTCTCCTGTCCCTAAGAAAGGCAGGAGGAAGTGGGTCCATCGTATCTGCTGATTTCTGGGCTTGTTCAGAGTGAGTGTAAAGTACAAGCTCTGCCTGTACCAGAGGATGATGATCTGGGGAGGGCTTGCACCTCACATACCATGCTTCTCCCAGCACCTGTAGAGCTCAGTGTTCCCACACCACTCTTTTTGCAGGGAAGGCACGAGGGATGTGTTGTGCCCCCAGATGTTTGTACCAGTTCCTTAAGTTTTCACTAAGGGCATCTTAAATTGCCGCTGTCCTCTCTGTCAGTTCTGTTCTTGTGGGATGGCACGGGATTGACAGAGATTTGAATTGTGCTTTCTAAAACACTTAGTCCAGGGCTTCAGTGATGTAGAGTAACAGCAAGTGGCATGCTCTGGTGCTTGTTTATTTAGGAGCTCTGGTTACAGGTGTACGTAAACCCCTTCCTCCCCAAAGAGCTGTCAAGGTGAAGTCAATTCCACTACCAATAAATGCTTGCTGTAATCTGTGAGGCAATAGCAGGAGAGAGAGCCTACAGCAGGTGTCTGTACATCGCTTTAATCTGTAATCAACCTGTTATGATTTCTAGTTCATAGATATGTCTTATTTGCATGTGCTATGCTACAGTGGATCCTGCTTGCTTAAAATCCTTTGGAGGAAAGAAACATTTTTCTGGCTTTGATTTGAAATGAAAGCTTTTCCCTAGAGCGACGTCAGCTGCAGAAATCCAGACCCCAGCACAAGCGTATGTATTAAAAACTGGGCTTTGGGCTCGATTACAACACTGTAACTTCACATGTCACAGGCAGAGGAAGGCAGAGCAGCAGCGCAGGCACTTAAAAGATTGCATCTGTGCTTTGAAACTGAGGGGCTTTTGAAACTGCAGGGCTGCAGCCAGGGGAAAAGAAACAATCATCTCCTCCCTTCGCCTCTCCCAGCCCCCTTCCTCCAGCCCCTGTCAGCTCAGAGCTTTAAACTTTGTCTGAAATGATCTGCTTGTCTCTTGGTAGTCTTCCCCTGTATTTTAATTGAACGTGGCAATGCATAAAGTCAAAGAACTGGAAATAACCTGTAAAACTAAAACAGTGGGGCCAAAAAGCCCTTCAATTAAAGGTGGTGATGGTAACTGCCAAATTTTTTGAAGAGTTTGTAAACTCATGATTAGATCAAGCAAAACTCTATAAAACTTCTAAGGCCTTTGAATATGAACGGGGCTGGGGAAGTCTGAGAAGAGAATGGCAGGGCTCCAGAGATGCGTTTCATCAGAGTTTTCTGCTCAGTGTAGGCAACAAGCCCTGCTGATGGGTTAATGCGTCTTGTTCGAATTTAGGATAAAAGTGCGTGTTGTCTTACTCTTTGGATGAGATGTTGTATGTGGTTATGTGTGTATGTATGTTTGTCCTTTAAACATACAGCATGTGTGCAGTGTGTAGTCCAAGTATCTGTTCTGTCTGGGTTTTATAGATGGCTCACTGCCATCATGTAGAAGTGGCTTGTATTTCTTTAGCAAGCTCTATGACCGCAACCTGTTTCATATTGGTCTGTTTTCCCTCGATTCTTCCTGGAGGAGGAGTGTTTGAGCAGTGTTTTCATTGGATTTGCTGCTCGGTTTTGGTGTGGCGGCACCGGTGCAGGTGTATATATTATTACGGATGGGTAGAACCAAGGTGATTTTGAAGCGGAAGGGAGTAGGGTGTATAGTAAGGTCAGAATTCCTGGGGGAATTCATTCATCAGATCAGCTGCTGAGAAGTCTGCTCACCTGCCCTGGCAGGTAAATGCATACTTCACTTTTAAGCACATGCATAGCATGTTGAACCTGGATTAGAAGCTGAGATTGCTTTTTGACACTGCTAAAATAAACTAAAGAGCAATAACAATCCCCACAAAGAAGAGATTTGGACTGAAAACTTGAAAACTGTTCTCATGCATCCTCTGCCCTCGTCCTACTCTTTCTGATTATGGAGCTGAAGCAAAAGGAGGGTCATGCTCAAGGTTATTCAGATTTGCGGTGCAAAGGACTAATGTTTTGGTGAGATGAGCAGGCAATAACGACCAGAGGCTTGCAGAAGAGCATTGGGATTCACATTGATTTTGAATCCCCGCTTAGCGCTGTGGAAGGTCTTCCAAGATCTGAACTATGATAAAGGACATGTCGAAGGTGGGGAGAAACAGAGATCCCATAGGTGCCAAGTGCACCAGTCTGGATGTAATGAACAGCTTATGGGTGCTTTGGATTCCTGTTTTTTGATGTGGGACTCTTGGACAGAATGAACAATTTCCTCAAGGATTTTCTGAAGTGTTAATTCCAGTAACTGGGAGTAATGGTTTGCAAGTGGTGATTAACTTCTCCATAGCTCTTCAGCAGCCTGAGGAAACTCTGCTGCGCTTCTGCCTTCCTGCCGTAATGGGGACAGCAGAGGCCAGGGAGGCCGAGTCTCAGAGTATCTGCTGTGACCTTCCTGCAGCCTGTTCTGACGGGGCCTCGCGGTCACACATTGGGTGTTCCTAATGCACAAGCCCCGAAGGTGAGTGGATGCCTGGAAGTCTTGGTTTCAGGATCTTAACTAACATCGTGAAGAAACTCAGGGGGAACGACAGGGTCTGAAGCCGGTTCTCCCAGGCTGTGTTCAACTGCCGGTGCTGGGGAGAGCTGCTTGGTTGCTCCTGTTCCCTGCTTCAGTGCCAGACTTTGTTCATATTTTCTTCCATTCCCTGCAGGAAGTGAAGCAGGACTCATGCAAACAACTCCTTGCTATGTAGACCGATTTTTGGGAGCAGAGAAGGTGTGTTCTGTAAGGAAATGTCCTACTGCGAGTAAATGTTACATTTTAAGGGCCAGCACAGCACAGGCGAATACAAACAAAATCCAGACAGCAGTCTGCAATTGGACTTTCTGAAAGACTGCATCCGTGTCTCACTTAAGGACACCTCATGTACAAAAGTGTTAAAAATTTCCATACAGCTTTAGTTTGCCGTCAGATTCCCACCCACCCAGTCTCTAATTAAAAGAAAGATTTTCTCGTTCATGATTAATATTTGTTTTCAGGGCAAACTACAAAATAGTTGAAAAAGTAAGATTTATCTGTCTGGTGCTTTCCTTCTGCCTTTTTAGTTTGCAAATGAATATAGGTTCATTTTACATCATTTGTCTTCTTAGAACTTTTGCCAGTTTTAATTCAGTAAAGAGCAGTAGTCATTCCTCATATTTATCTGTAAATTGCATTGAATCTTGTTGCAGTCATATTAGGTGGTAGTGATTTATATGCCTTCTAATAATTTATCTGATTATGCCAGCTATGTTCCATTTTTAAAGAATTACCGAGTTAATGCTCTAGCGTAGGGAACAAAGAGAAATAATTTCCATAGTTCTTGCTTTGCCTTTCTGCAGCGCGGTACAGCGCCGCATGTTTTGTTCATTAATATAGCGGCATGTAAGGATCACATGGACAATTTATTACAGGTATTTAATATCCTTAGATTTCCGTTTGCACAGAAGCTGTGTATCCAAAGGTCGCTTACGTGTGTGTGTGTGTGTGCGTCACTATTTAAGCGGTTCTGCTGTGTGCACGTCCCCAAATTCTGCGAGTCTGCGACAGAAGCGCCTGTGCTGAGCACAGAAGGGACTGGCAGCTCTGTGCTCTGCTGCAGAGGGTGGTGTGAATGTGAAGGATGAATGACAGCGTGTCGGAAATCCCAGTGGCAAAACACATTGGTTCCTCCTCTCCTTTTCCTTATTCCCCAGCAATTCTTCCTTGCGAGTCTGCGGAGCCCTCTCAGCCCCTTATCTTCGAAGGGCTGACTTCAGGAGAGTAGATAAGCACAGGTTTAACTTTAAGATTAGAAATACTTCTACTGATTTTGGAGGCAATTCTTCTCTCAAAGGTAAACATACGAAGCTGGGGCCAATAAGGAGGGGCAGAAACGGACACTCAGCATTACTAAAGGAAAGCGATTTTTCCATCCTGTGTGTCTAATACATGTGAAACTTTGAGTATCTCCTCCTTTCTTCATGGACTGTCTACCCTGTCTGTTTTCTCTCCCTTTTGGAAATGTGTGCCTAACTCCTGGATAATATGCCTCCCACGCTAGCTGACAAAACACAAAGAAGTAGGAAGAAGCTTCAGCTCTAGGGGGAAAACTCTTCTCTTCATAAAAAAATGATGCAGTTTTTCTTTTCTTTTCCTTGACTTGCATATTTAGAGAAGCACTGGAATGAAGTCATTGCACAAGCACAAATAACCTCCAACTTTTTTCTCTAAAATTTCTGTTTGAAAAATAGTGAGTTTCTTTCTGAATACGTTGGCATAAAATATCATTTTTGGCACTGTTTGAATGCCACTTTTTTGCCATTTAGAAGCAGTATTATGCTGCTGAGACTTTGGACTTTTGAACAGGATGAAAGGTGGTTGCTTTTAATGGAAATTGTTCGTGATTACTCCAGAAACAAAATTGTTGCCTTTTGCAGGGTTCGTGTATGGTCTGATACTGTGCGAGTCTGAGAGGAGAGGTAGTGCAGCTCAGAGGGACAGGAACAGTGGGCAGAAAACAGAACAATGCTTTACCCCGTGTACAAGCACCTGGAAACATGCAGAAAATCAAACAAAAAATGACTTCCTAGCAAGAAATTAAAGCACCTAGGCAACAAAATGAATAATCAAACAGACATGATAGCCCTTCCCTTTAACCCAGGTTTTACTTGTCCTGAAGCAGCTGAATTTTCAGAGGAGAATTTGAGTCTTGACCTTGTAGCCTGCCCAGCTCGCTTCTTGCGTGGCTCGGCCCCTCCAGGCTCGCTGCGCTTGGCGCACCAGACCCACCGCCCAGCTCGCTGCCCCCGCCTCCCCTGGCCACGGGAATACGCTCCACGTCTCCTCGCATCACGTCCTGGGGTTTTCTTTTCTGTGACCCTTTCTTACTCACTTTGCTGTTATTAGGCTCATACTGCCATGGAGAGTTGCTGCGTTTGGAAATGTGTTACCTTGACACCTCTGTTCTTTTGCTTTTTGACATTATTTGCTTATTAAAGACAGCTGTGTGCACAGGAGCATCTGCAGGGCTGCTGAACTGTAAAACCTCTTCACAGCAATGTTGGATTTACATTGACGTATTTTCACTTCTGTATGATACCTGTTTGCAGTCTAGCACATCTTTTGGCTCTTTGCCGTTTTACTGACAAATAGCAGAGAGCCGAAAACAAGGAATACCTTACGTTTTCTGCAGAGCTGTGGTGTGTGAATATGGGGGTGCTACCAAGACTATTCCTGTAACTGCTAAGGACCGGTCATGTTTAAACAGCCGCTCGTTATTTGCTGATGCTCTCCTTTAAATTGGTTTGTTTTGTAATGGTCATTTACACTTGTACAACCGCTTTGTTACCAGAGCGGTGATAGCTTGGTAAGAGGCCGATTTCAACCTCATCTTTTCACCTATTTGGTTATTAGGGAGTGCAACAATCCTGTGTCACATTTTCTACTGTATTAAGCAGCTGCATCGTCCCCAAGAATAAAAGTGCCTGCTTATACAGGAGTTGGCTTTGGCGTGTTGAGAGCGCTTGGGTTTTTACAGTTGTGCGTTGGAGTGCAGCTGATCGTGCGTGTGCCAGCTTTCCGGCGATCCCGAGCTGTTTTTTGGTCCAGACACGAGAGCAGCGTGTCTGCAAAGTCTCGCTCCCTGTTTGCTTCCAGGGCAGCTCAGTTATAATGCTGCATTAACGCGTGCAAGGCGCTCTCTGGTCAGGCAGATCTGCGTGAGCGGGCAGGTGGCCCTGGAGCTCGGCTTTGGCCTGGCACATGGGCGCTTTTCTTTTGCTCGCAGCTTCCTCCCAAACCATTGCATTCTCTCAGTGACCAAATCCTTATTTCCTTGCGTCTGTAGCACCTTTTTTTTCCAGCAGGTGTGAAATATTTGTTCCCTGCACACACTAACCTCTTGCTTGCTATTGCAAATGTGCTGTGGAGAATTGCGTCGCGGTCTGCTTCTGCTCTGTTGTTGATTAACCTGTTCCTCCAGTAGGACTCTGTTATGAGAGAAGGTTAATATTACAGAGGAGATACTTGTTTGTTTCAAATATTTTGTTTCCTTTCTCTGTTGAGAATATTAGTGTAAACACCAGGCAATCTGAATTTAAACAGCGAAAGTGTTGGTCTTGCTATTCCAATTGCTCATCCTTACACTTGAGGATATGGTTACAGCTGATTATACAGAAATACCTGAGCCATACATCTTACATTCTCAATCAGCATATTATGGATGAACTGTGAAAATTGGAGATAGCTTTTTATGATAATTGGGAGATATTTTCCTTGAAGTATGCAAGACTCTTGAGAGAAGTTGAATTGCTTGTCTGTAATTTTGTTATAAGCTTTACTGGTGTTTATTTAACATGCAGTTTATTGCTACTGAATATTTTTCTTATGGCTCTCTGTCAAAGGCTGAATATTCAGAAGGTTGATCTCGGATTTGATATCCTCTGCACAGTGGCTTGTTCGCTGGACCAATTCTGAAGCATCCTCCACGAGCCTGACTCACGCACAAGGCTTTGGTGTGCTTATGTGAAGAAAATGTAAATTGTTCGTGCCTGAGTGGCTGCCTTCACCTCCCCGTTCACATGCCACGTATGATCAGGCAGCCCCGGCCCTGAAACACGAACTGGCTTCGGTGCATCCAGCCCTCGCACGGGGCGCTTTGGGTCCGCGCCGGAGCTGGGCTGCAGCAGACCGCTGGTTCTTGGCTCTGGGAGGCTCGAGGCTGGGAGCTGCCTTCGAGTCACGGGGCTGGGCTCTCCCCGAGGCCGGCAGCGCAGGCTGCTCTGGGGGACCTGCTGGTGTCTGGGGGTGCCAGTCCTTTCTAGGCACCCCCGCGAAGCTGTGCGGGGCAGCCCCAAGGTGCTCTCTTGTAGTAGGATTCTGGCAACTGAAGGGTCTATAAGGGGAGGAAGGAATTTCACGTGCGGAGACCGTGCAAAAGGCCAAAAGGGACGTTTGGTTTGAGAGGGAGAGGCTGCAGCTTAAATAAATAAATAAAAAGCTTCATTTAAATGAAGCAATGAAACACGAATGCAGCAGGATGAAATTTGTGAGATTTTGGTTACATGGGGTTCAGCTCCTCCCCAGATACGTGAGGTGCGGAGTGGAATAGTCCCGGTCGGGAAACAAATGGCTTTCTGCCTGAATTTATGGTAACGTGTCAACCTACAGCTCTTGGTTTTCGTTGTGGCACATGCAAATGCGGTTACTTTGTGCTCGCTGCGTTTGCTGGTCTTTCGTCTCACAGGAGTTAGTTTCTCCATGGCTTTAGGGTACGCTCCCATTTTCATTGGTATAGGAGATCTCTGCTTGTCTGTTCCCTCCCATATGCATTTTAGCGGAGGTTTATTGTAGCTGGAAATTGGCAGGAGCATGTATGGAGAACTGCCTCCTGTTTTTTTTCTTTTTCTTTTTCTTTTTCTTTTTTTTTTTACAAGGACTTGGGGCTGGAGGAGGGTAACAGGGTGGTGGGAGAAGATCCCCACGAAGGGGGTGCCCTGTGCGGATTCCCTGGGGCAGGGGGCAGAGCCCAGCCCTCACCTGGGGCAGGAGGCGGTCGGGGTGCCCGGCTGAGCCGGTGCCGAGCGCTGGGCTCTGATCTGGTGGGTGCTGTGCTCAGCGGCGTGTCTGTCTGCGCTCGTGTCTGCATTCGGCCCGTTCTGCCGTGCTGTCCGTCTGTTTTAGCGTGTACGGGGCTGACCTCTGGGGTTTAACTCGAGAGGAGATTTTTGTCTGTTTACTAAAATGGAAATTGCCTGGTTCGGGAGTGGGCTGCAATGCCTTCAGAAAACTCGTCTTTAGTGTATTTCCTGTAATCGCAGCTTAAAAACAAACCCACGTATTCAAAATGTTCTTCAGTTTTTTACCCTGCTATTTCTTACACAGGCATTAATCATCCATTTCTCCATTTCAGTATGGAGCGGGGTTGCAGTGAAGAACTGACTTCTTGTGCCTGATGAAAAAACTGTGTGGTTTTACAGCGAGATTCCCATCGCTTTGAGGAGCGGTGACGGTGCCAAAAAAAAAGTGCATCGACCTGTGTGACACAGGTGCACTGCATGTCAGGATTTCAGCAGCATTGGCTCTTGATAGCTTACTTGTAGAATATGCTGTGTTATGCTTCAAAGGCACAGTGCCAGCTTTTAGGCTGTTTAAACGAAGCCTGGCTCGGTGCTCATGAGATTATCAAGTGTGTGCTGGCCACGGGCGGGCAGGGCACGGCACACTGGAAACCCGGAGTGCTTGTTTCTCACCCGCCGTAGTTTGGCGAGGCCAGTGGGGTTTACCCCAGTGAGTCCGTAGCGCTGGCTGTGTTCAGTGTAACTTGGAGTGACGAAAATGCAGGTGTTCCCGCAGCATTGGCTTACAGCTCAGTGACAGAGATGTTTGAATCGTTACTTCCCTCCTTCTGGACAAGGTTGTGTGGGAGTTGGGCGAGGCCAGAGCAGCGTTTCCCGGGTCGTGCACTGGGGTCAGTGCTGAGCCCTGCTCCCTCATCCGTGCTGTTCGCTCTTAGCCTGTTTCCCCAGGTTCTTTCTTCCACCAAGATCTTCCCCTCTGACAGCGAGCCCTGCTCGTCACAGGCTCTCTCAGATCCGCGTGGCGATCTGGGGACGACAGCAGCAAGCTGAATGTGAACTTTGACTTTCTGTGCACTCCTGAGCTCAGGCACAAGGGCTTGGAAAGCAGAAGCGGTTCCTGGTGGGTACGGACTCATCAGGCCACGGTGGCAAGGTCAGAAATTCTGAGGAGGCTGCTGCAGGATTCATTTTTTCTACCTCCATACGTTGCCACAAGTAGCTGCCGTGCACCACCAAGCAAGAGCTTTTTTTTTTTGTCTTTGTAAACTGCGCTGGTCAGCAGTCCCTGCAGGGGGGCCAAACCCAGCACACAGTTGTCTCTGGCCGCCGGAGCGCCTTCCCCTCTGTAGCACGGGCTGCTGGGCAGCCTCTCTGCCTGGAAGCTTCGTATGAGAACAGCCAGGGCTGCTGGGCCCTTCTGCACCTGAGCCCGCTGGGTTGTGCACACAGAGCAGTGTTTGCGGCGGGTCGTACCCACACCGGGAGTGAGACCTGTGGTCCCGCCGTGAAGCATCCCCCCCAGCCCCGACCAGCCACCACGCTGCCTTGGCGCGCAGCGAGCCCGGCTCCCCACACCTGGGCCGGGGAGGAGTCCAAGCAAGCCCTGTGCCCGCGGCCCCTGCGCATCTTGAAAGCAGGCTCTTGGTGTTGAAACGACCAAGAAAACAGACCCAATAATTTGAAAATGTGTGGCTGTGTAATTTACTACGTAGTCTTACATTGTTCTGCAGGAGCCCAAGGAACCAGCACCTGCCGGTGTCCCTGCCTGTAAGTGGTGCCTGTTGTTCAGCACAAATGTCAGTAAATAGAAGCGTCAAGGCAGCTGGTTTGTAGCGGTGGGGAGGAAGCTGGAAGAGGATGCTGTAGGCTTAAATTTGCAAGGCTCTAATGCTGTTCTTTGACTGCAGTGAAGTAAAGCAGTAAAGCTGTGGGCTAGGACATTTGAAAATTTAATGTGAAAACAACAGCCTGGCAGCCTGCAGTGCTGAAGACTTTTAAAAATTAAAATGCCACCATGTTTAGTGGAGTCACCAAAAGTAATGATAAAAATGTAACTGCTTCTGATGAGACAAATGTTCTGTTAAGTAAAGAATATGATAAATCTCAACTGCCTCGGGTAACCTCGGTAACTTAAAATGGGCTGTGTTTCTTAGAGCTCAATATGCAAATGAACTGGAGGTTATATATAGTTAATATTTGCAGGATAAACAGCCAGTAATTTAAGTTGATTATGAAGAAATCCAAATCCTCTAGATGACCATGGCCATGTTCCCATTTGGGTTCAGCTTAACTCAGGTTTGACATTGAGACCTTAGTTCCAAAAAGCACTTAACTGTTAGGTGGCTGGGATGTAAATCTGTATGCAGTGTTTTTTCTTCATCTATTTTGTGGTCTGAATGCATTCATGCTTTGATTCAACAGGTCCATGAGTGCAGGAGGAAGAGTTTATTTTGCAGTTCTAAAACAATTTAATTGACACAATATTAAAGACCATTTTTTGCTTCTGAATTTGACTGTTAAAATTGAGAAGACAACCTTTCAAAACTACCATCAAATATGATGCTTAACTTCAGCCAAGAATCAGCTTGTTTGTAAAACAGAAGCAGCATTACCAAATGATCAGTCAGCTACCGTGATGAAAACAAAAACAGTGAACAATCCTCCATAATTGTTTTGGATTTCGAGTCCGCAATTTCTTCAGGCCTTTCTCTCCTATATGCATGGTTTAAAAAAAACAAACACACAAAGCAAAACAGAAAATAACAGTAAGCTTGCAAGAGTTAGTTTGGCAGAGCTGTTTAAAAAGAAAGAGAAGTCTGATGTGATGTAAAGCAGGATCAGACATGCTGTGCCAAATTCAATGAGCAGATGTAGCCAGTATTGAATTCAGTGAAGTAGTGTCCGTTCATACCAGGAATGAACTTGGCCAGACAATTATGCTGTATTTTAATAGGAGATAATAATGAATATTGACTAATATTGTCATAGGTGTTGCTGCAGCCTGAAGCAGTAGCCAGAGGAGCTAGAGATAAAATCTGGTATGTATAAGGTGGTCCTGCCTTTCTGCTGTGTTGGCCAAGAATAGCCAGAAATGGCTGGATTGACATTTGAGCTGTCTGTATAAATTGGAACAAATATCTTTTGGAAAAACTAGAGTGCTTATAGTTTGGTAACTGTTCAACATCAGCAGAGGCTGGTTTTCTGATGGACTTGTGCATTGGTAAAGAGGAACCCATATAAGTCTCCCAGAGATGGAAGTGCTGAATGTGTTGTACTTATGTACTATTGTTAGCTAAGCTATAATCATAGCTATAGAGGGTTTAAAAATAGTATGGCCTGCTGGGAGGAAACGTAAGGTAATAGTATGAATTAATATATTGTATTTATACACACAGCATGCTTTTCTTTTAGGCAGGGGAGTTTTAATTATAGGCTATTGCACACATGGCATAGATCTATGAGATACCTGTGTGGCTCTGGGTAGAAAGGGGCAGAGCGCAGCAGGCCTGGAGATGCTGGGGAAGGTGTGGGAAGGGCAGAGGTGGCTGAAGGCACGGGAGGAGCAGTGGGTCTGTGAATGGCAGATGTCGCTTGCACTGTAATACAGCAGGGTTTAAATTTAGAACTCTTTGAGACCTAGTGTCAAGTCAGAAATACGTTGTTGGAAGTGTAGAATCAGCTCCAAGTGGCTGTCTTGTAAATCTCAAGAGTGGAAACTGGCCTCGGGCTAGCAGCCGTCTCTGCTGCATTTTTGCTCGAGTGAACTTTAATTTGACTCTTTATCAAGAAAAGCACTGAGAGAAAGAAGGGGAAGAAATGAATGCAGAGTCAGTTGCACAAAATAGGCTTTGTACTGCTAAAGCTGATTTTGCCAGAGATTTTGCAATGTCTTCTGCATGCCCTGAAAGAAAAGCAGAGTCCCACTACAAGGCGTATGGGTAGAGGTGAGACGAAGGGGCAAGGAAGGCTCAGAGAAATGCTGCAGTTCTGAATTTAAAAGCTCCTTTTCACTTTACTAGATTGAAAGTGTTTACACTGCCTGTGAAAATGATGTGATTTCAAATTGGGCAGCCAAAACCTGGGGCCAATTTGAAAAGCAGGCCATGCTTCGTACATGGCTTTCTTTGCTGAAGTTACTGACAAAAAAGAGGTGAGCATCTCTGCAAACCGAGATTGCCCTAATCATTGTGCTGTTATACGTGGAGGTGTTCGGTGAGGGACTCTGAGTCAAATGTTGTCTGAAATTTTGAGCAGCTTCTGGCTAGGGAATCTTTGTGTCGTTATAAAGTGAAGTCTACATTATGAAGAGGGATTATCAGTGTTATGAAAGTCAGCAAACCTCATCATGTCTTCTGTAATTTTATGTGGTTTTATTGTTATCTGCCATGCTGGAGACCAGCAGTTTTTCCCAAGTCTCAGACAATGTAAAAATAAATTAAATATTAGTTACAAATGGAAGTTTAATCTTAGGTCAGTTTATAGTCCAGGGAACAATATATTTTGGAGCAATCTGTTATTAATTTTTGGAGGAGATGCTTCATTTTACAGGTACTGAGCATAGACTAATTGAAAGGAGCCAGTTTGCAGAGTCTGTGGATCAACCAGAATCTGAAAACCAATTTCTTTTTAATGATTCAAATCACTTTTCAAAGCTGTGGTCTAGAAATTTAGCTTTTTACCATTTTTATGGGTGAAATGTTTGATATTTAGCAAACTACTTATTTACACATGTCCATATGTTGATGGCAAACATAAACATTTATATGAAGTAACACTGAAAATCTGTATTCTTCACACATTGGAAGGGTGTCTGAGTCCATTCTGTTTTCCCTGAAGAAATATCAAAATAATTTTGTAAAAGGAAATCAGATTTAAAAATAATGCTTAATACCAAGTATTCTAAATATATAGATCTACTTAGAAAAGCTGGTATTTTCTTCTCTACAATGTATATGACCTAAAAATCAATCATAAAAATATACAGTCAGAAATTCAAGTAGCTCAGTCTGTTCAGCTTATTAAAGGGAAGGTAACTGGTGGGACCCACCCACAGAATTACAGTCTAGTCAATTCTGTAATTTTCCCTTGGATTTTTTTTTCTTACATACTGTGTCATTGTTTTTTCCTCTGAGTCATCTAAGTGCTTGAGAAGGCAGAATGTACCGAGACTTTCTAAAAAGTAGAAATGCTGTGCCTGTTTCCCTTGTGAGGGGTCTGGAAGTCTCAGCTGGGTCATGGCGTGACCAGTCTTGGCAGGCTTGCAGTAGTAGAGAAGCCTCCTAAGTTTCTTATGCCGAAGTTACAAGCTCACGCCTAGCTGCTTCATGTCTTCGCTGTCCTCCTCATTGATTCCTTCGGTGTCTGTAGGTTCAAGCCTGAGTGCATTCACATTTTCAATGAGAACAGAAAAACAGTCTAACACAAAAACAACCATAAACTGTGAAACCCCAAAATATCAGGAAGGAAGAAGCATGAGTTATTTTTGAAGTATCTGCTGCCATCTCTTTTGTTAGAGGAAAATAGTTGTGAGCTTCTGAGAGGTGCTCTGGTAGATGCTGAAGGCTGTCATAAGGCTCTTTGTTCAAAAAGAAGTCTTAACTAATATAAACCATTTGAAGAAGTGTTTTACCAATAAACTTAAAAATAGCTTTAGATGTCTTCTGATCTTGGAGGCCTTCCTTTTCCTCCACAGATGCCTATTTACAAAATTTTCTTATCTTGAAACTAGGTGAATGGTTACAAAAAGCTTTTTTTCCCCCTTTGACATCCATATTGGAGGAGAAAATTATGTTAAATCCCCTTTAGCTTAAAGCTAATTAGAGTTAATAATGAAGTCTTTCTTCTCATATGCTGTTTCTCATATAACTCTGGTAATTACCTACGGGTAGAGGCATCCGTCTGGGAGACTGACAGGCTGACAGGCTTGAGCGTAAAGCTGAGTCTGTTCGGCTGAAATCTGGGCTGTGTGGCTCCAGTGCCAGAGCCAAACTCCCATGGCTCTCATCTTACAACCAGGCAGGGTCCAATCTCTGTGAGAGGACACCACCATGGTCAGTGCATCCAAAATCATCATCTACCTCCGTGTGTTGTAGTGTGAGCCATCTTCATTTCCAACTAGAGTGTAAAACTTGGAAAAGAAGAGATTGCTGCTCTGTTGAAAAGAGGTTAAAAGTCTCACAATAGATGGTATTGCACTTCTGCTCTCTTCATTCATTTAGCTGCAGTGGACTTACCTGAAGGCAAATGAACCCCTGAGCTCCAGGTGGGAGTGGGTGATGGAAGAAAAGACGGTGTGGTGGGGTGAGCATGTGTAGACCACATGTGGGCCACTGTAACAGACCACCAGGCTTTGATCTTTTGAGTCCGAGTTCAGTGCTTATGAAGGAACGTAATGGATCTTAGAACCTGCTCCCAGATACTTCTTTTACTCAGTCGATGGGAAGTGAAATGCGAAATGAAACTGCCACTTCAAGCGAGTTACTCTAAAGCTGAAAGCTTTGAAGGTCAGCCCCACTGGAGTGACATTTTAGCCAGAGGGAGCACAGAAAAGATCATTCGGTGAGTGAAGCAGAGATAGTCATGACCTTAATGGAGTCACAAAAGCAGAACAAGACACTCTGGTAGTGAGTTCCCAAATCCAAGGAAGGATTTTATATGAAATCAGGAACAAAATAAGCAGTGAAGAAAGAAGTTTGAATGTTCCCGTCTTCTTTTTGTCGGAAAGAAAAGCACAGTATTGAAATTGAATTATTTTTTTCAAAAGTAGTTCATGTTTGGTAACCATTGTTAAAATAAACTTTAATTTCAGATACTCCAATATGCGAACAAAATTATCTCTTATCCCTGAGGATATTCTGTTCTCATCTAATTATTTTCTTCTCAGAGGTAATTCAGTTGTTTGTAAAGGACCCATAAGAAATCTGTTCTGGAGGGATCGACCACGTTAGAGTTTGTTCAAGGCAAGATTTTCAGAACATTTAAAAAATTGGGTTTTCTACTTGAATTTCACGTTCCCCAGTAGAGCTCTTATGCAATCTGTTGATAACCAGCAAAGCCCAATAACGGATCCTGCTGTCTGATGTTGGCTGCTTCAAGTGTGCTGCAACTACTTTGGGGAATGATGGTGGGGTAACTCACCGTTAAAACTGTGCAGTAAGAAGAGCAATGCTCCAGCAACATGAATCTCCAAATTGAGACGTCTTTTTTTTTTTAAATACACTTTACATCAAACCTGAATTAACAGATGAGGTGTAGCAACAGTAGAACAATGCTTATGTTGAATGTTTTAGAAATGCAAACAACACACAGAAAGGATGCTGTCCCTGGGCAAAACTAGTTTACCTGTGCTTAGAAGTGTCTTGGTCACTTGGACACAGGTTGAGTCCCTCCTTAATCCCTCCTGCTGTACCATGGTAAAATTTATTTAGTGTATCTTGCTTTCAGTTTATTTCCTATTAAGAAAAGATTTCTCAACTCCTACTATGTTTTGGCTTTGCTTTAGCTGAAATGTAAGCCCTCCACACGTGTGGCTTAGCACTTTCAAAACAGATGATTTTTCAGGCTTTAAAAAAAAAAATCCTAAATTATGAATGTTGCTTGTATTTCAATTCTTGTCTACCCATGTCCTGATAGTAAGAACGAGGGCCATGAGGATATGAGAAACATGAATTATTATGAAGGAATTAACTTACTTCCCTAACACAGACCGATGTACTAGCTATCGTAATGCTGGTACTGGCCTACAGGAAGCTGAATGGTGGACTGATTGACACTCTTAATTCAGACTAGTCTGTATTCCTTATTCCCCATGCCACATTTATCTCACAAGCACTACTTGCTTCAAGGCTCATCTCCTGAGCCTGTTACCTGTTTGTGTAGCTGAGTATTGAACTGTGTTCTCTCTCTGTGGAGATGTGGCCTTCCAACAAGGCGAGCAAAACCAGCGTTGTTTAGTATCCGTGCTTGAAATTGTGACAAACTGTCTTTAAGGTAGCAGGTACTCACTACTTGAATGGCTTTCCACGTTACTGATAGCCATCTTTGGTTGTAATTGCTGCTTGGAGACAACCATATTGATTTGTAGATCTAGTTATCTTAAAGCAAAAACATTATCGTAAGGAGCATGTAAAACCCTATGCTGCAAAGAAGAGAGGTGAATGCTTTGTCTCTACTCAGAAGCAGGAGACCGCCAGCCCAGGCATGGAAGCTGCGGAAGAACAGAGCTGGATGAGTCTCAGGCAGTTAATGAAATATCTGGGAAAAGGGAAAAGCTCCAGGTCTGGGCAGTGACTGGTTGCAGGGGTCTGGAGAGGAGGTCGAGCGTGAGAGAGAGCTTGGAGGGATTCTTTGCCCAGATATTGCGGGCCCTCCTCAGAGGGGGCTGAAGAAGCCTGCCTTCGCAGACCGGACTCCGAGGGCAGCAGCGCCTTCCCAGCTGCGTCCGGAAAGGCTGCAGGAACACCATCTCCTCTGCACGGACCGCTGCAATTCTTGCAGTGTCTTAAAATGTGTCTGGTTTGGGTATAGAATGTGCTGTAGAAAGTCATATAAATCTTGGAAAGCACTTGCTTGTGATTTCTTCATCGGCTGAGAAAAAGGACCCATGTCCCTTCTGCTAATCAGGGTGCTTGAGTGTGAAAAATGTACCTTGAATAGGCTACTAATAGCTTGTTCTGTGCTTAATAGTTCTTTAATCTTTGCTTCTTGTAGGATTAATTATTAAAGCTCGCTTCATGCTCCTTACTCCGGTTAATACAAGTTGCTGCCTTTGTGTTTCCCACAGGCACCGGGCAGGTCCTCATGCTTCGCGTGCTGCCCTGACTGGAAGGCAGCCTGTTTCTGTGCCTTTGGACAGCGGCAGGTAGCTGCAAGCTGCCTTCATATTGCTTCAGTGCTGGCTGCTGACTCTTTGCTTTCGGGCTATGCAAAAGCCTGATTTCACATGTTCTGCTCCGGGTACAACTTTCCATGGTCTAATAGTAAAGCAAGGACAGCATGTGAGTTTTTTATATGGTAAGAAGGAGAAAAACCAATTTTAATCCTAGGAATAGAGGGCTATGGAGGTAGAAGGTCACTGAGGATTAGCGGTTGCACTGCAGCATTCAACCTGGCAAAGCGTTCCTGGGAAAATAAAAAGCCAGGAGCTGTGGAACGAAACCTGTGGGTGTAGCAGTGCTTTGGCATGTTGTTAAGGGAAAGATCACTCACGAAACCAGCTGGACTATGTGGAGCTTGGGTTTCAGAGGGAAGGGGAATTTGTTTTGCACAGCATTTACTAATCACCTGTAAAATAAGGAGAAAATAGGGATTTGAAATAATAATAAAAAAAGGATGCTGGCATCCTGCTCACTGAAGCACAGTGTCTTCAGTCTTTACACACCTGTACCCTCTTTCCTGTAAGCAGCTCTGTGATGCAAGTCTAAGTGCGTTTGTAAATGTCCTGCTGAAACTGAAAATGGTCGTGTTAGCCTGGGGGGGCTTTTGAAAATACACAGGAGGTCAGCCCCTGTGCACCTTCCCAGGCTGTTCTTGGTTGTTCAAGCCCCCCTCGTCCATCTTCGCTTTGGCTGTTTTCCCCTTTACAAAGAAATACTGATGGTGAACATGTGTCTACTTTAGGACACTACCAGGAGTGTAGAAATCCTAATACATGCTTTGAAAAGAGCCAGAACCGCAATTGCTCAGTGTGCTCACTAACCTTGCACAAGAAAAGCTCATGGGGGAAGTCAAAGAACTTAAAGGGAAATTATATACTGACGTAGCTTTAGAAGCATTAGACAGCTTTCTTCTCCCTTATCAAAGAGTGATAATCAACTTTCTTCTTTGTGACAGAGGTAGCTGTAAAATAGCTCCCTTCTCTCCCACCCTGCCTTTTTTCTTATGTATTTCTTTAAAGTTTGTTTTCCTTGTATGTATGCACCTGCTCCACTGTTTGAGTTGATGGAGACAATCTTTCATGAAATAACCATTAAAAAAAGTCTATAAAGTTTTTGTTGTCATACACAAAACTGTACTTGCTTGCTATTTTAATACTTAACTAAAATTATGTTTTGGTTTTGAATGAGTTTATACAAACAGAAAGTAAAATAAGAAACTGAACAGCAAAAAAAAAAAAAATCCTGAAAAATAATATTAATTCTTAGAAACAAACAAAATTGTGAAAATTTTTATTGAGGTCAGGTTAAAACCAAACCCATTATTTACTTGAGTTCCTTACTTGATTTTTTAATATATGTGCATAATATGTTGAAATATCTTTCAGATCTGGTTTCTAAGAGCTATTTGGGTGTCTGATTCCTATTGATTTCTCAATAAGCCCATTTTTCAATAAAATCAATGGGAATTAGGCACCTAAATAGCTTTAAAAACCTGGCTTTTACATCTTACTTACCAGAGTGGGAGATTTGCTGCGTGAGCTGGGGCTCGGGGCAGAATTTTGCTCCTTGGCTTCTATTTTTTTTCGGGTCAGCTTTATGTGGGGATGCAGATACAAACCCTGCCATGGCCTTGGAACTCAGGGGATGCTTATTGGTATTTAATAGTTGCTTTATGTTCCTTTTTAGTTTTTAAGGAATTGAAAAGTTCTCTCTTGGTGTTTAAGGCATTGGAAAATTTGTTTTGCGGGTGAATTTGATCAACTTCAAAAGAAAAGTAGCAAAACTGCTTTTCACACCAGCACAAATTGCTAATTACTGTAGTGAGCCTGATATGGTTACTCCAGTGCTACGGCTGCTGGAGGATGTTTTGGGAGAAGTAAATCCGTGCAGTGGGGCGTTCTGGCTGAGTCCCTGTGCTTGACCTCCCATACAATAGCGTATATACTGTATTTTATGCTTAACATGGAACAGTACCCAAATTAAGATACATCTTGGTAGCAGATTTTAAATAAAGATCAGATTGCTATAATGAATTTATTCTTTTCCGAGGGAAATGGGTTCTGCTGTTAGGAAGTGACTGTTTGCACCCAGCTAATTATACTATGATGACTAAAAACGTTTCAGCTCAAACCTGTGCTTCAGCACTCAGTATCGGTATCAGGTTTTTAGTGTATTGAATGCTTATCCTAGAAGTGTAGAGTCACAGGCACAAAACAATCTGAATGAGGAAACTTTACTGTTTCCTTTTTATTACTAGTAGGGAGACTGTTTAATGCAACATTACTATTGTAAGAAAGTAAAGAGCAAGTATGTTACTCATGGAGTAGTGTCTCCCAGTTTCACATACGAAGGGAGCTATGTCTTGATATTGGCGAAACGTCTTACCATCCTGAATGGTAACTCCTTAAACAGCCTGTAACACATCCGTACCTCCTTCTGTTACCACTAGTGCTGTCTCTGATGACCAGAATGTCAAAATGTATGCAGCTCATGGATTCATTAAAAATGCAAGTATAGTTTATAAACAGATATAAAATAAGTGAGGCAGATGTATTGGGTGGCTTTTTTTCTGGCCCATAACGTCATGCAAAGGAGGTAAAGATAAGTGTGCAACATAGCCTTTAGCAAGGAAGAATACAACAAAACTCAGCTCTTCAAGTTTGCCACAATTCTTTTGGTTCTCAGTGAGAAGTGCAAGATGACCTCTTCTGTATGCCTCCGTAGGGACACATGTTTATTTTGCTTATATGACCATTTTAGTTTTCTTTTCCATTGCACGACAGTCATGTTCCCTGCAAGGAGAGGGTGTTTTGCGGTAGTCGTACCTGGTAAGAGCCTACCTTTAATTTCCTGGTTCTCTTACAAAGGGTAAAATGTTTGGGTTGACGTCCTGGCTTTTGGAGATGTCAGTAAGATGTCAACTGTTGACCAGAAAGAGAAATGAGGCAGTTTCTGTATTTGTTTTTGTTTGAGTAATAACCGCTGGGGTTCCTGTCTGCAAAAGTTGGGGAAAGTGGGAATTAAAAGCAATACTAAAATTGGTGGCTCATTTAAAACATTCCTGTACATAGTCACAGGTATTTTTTCAGAAATGTAAACTTGTCTACAGATTTTCCGTGTACTATGGTAAATGACAGTCTTCCAGCCATACTCATTTCTGCTGGTGAGCAGTACTGTCTTGCACCAGTCCCTTTGGTATCTTCCCACAATTTTAGCCATGTGAAAGGTCTGTTTTACTGTTGCTTACACACACCTGTCCTCCTTTACTTCAGACAGAGGGGTCATCTGGGTCTCATACCGTAAACTAGAAATAAAAATTACTTATATCTGTTGGTCTGACATGTAGGAGAATAAACAGTGGCTTTAAAATCAGTGTTAGTGGCTTCAGCTTCTGGTGACAGAAGAGACCGGCGGGGTAGCACCATTTTGCACCTGTCCTCTGTTTGCAGGCTGCCATTGGCAGCGGTCAGTTCCACCCAAGTGAAGAGGTGTCCCCAGAGATTCATCAGTCAGTCTGCTTTGTCATGACCACCTTCGCCAGGAGAAAATATGTCTCTGGGGTAACTTGTCGCAACAGCCTGATTACTGCGCTTTCGCAGTTTATCTTCCCTGTCTCAGTAGTCTAATGTTGAGTGATCAAAGTGGGAGTGGAGGAATCCTGCCACAGAAATGATTCTCCTGCCACTCTTCTTTGAGAGGTGGGAGGGGACAAGTTGGGGGTCCTGAGCACAGTCAATGTGGTGTCCGGCTGTGTACCATTCAGTTTTGACTACTGATATTTTCCCAGCCCAAGCATGCTTTTTGTTCCCCAGCCAAACATTTCGTATTATTGTTTTTATTGTTGACAGTGTTTTATCTTTGTCTTTATCTGATATGACTCCAGGTAGTTTTTGTTTGCTCTGGCAGATTAACTGGTGTGGATTTTTGTGCAGCAATTCTTTATGTGTTTTGACAAGTATATCTGACATTTTTATCAATTTTTACCAAGACAAGACTGGGAGAATCTTAATCACAGTGTTTGTTCTGGTATTGCCTCTCCATGTGAGCCCCTTCACATGAATTCTCTTTCTTGACGGCTGAAGGACCCCATGCTTTCTGAAAAGGAAGGTTTAGTTTCCTTGGACGCTGGCTGACTGATTTGTTAAAATCCTAGGATTTGTCACTTGTTTTTATTATGTTCCAGTGCAGATATCCGACCTGAGGTCATGAAGTGGGCCATGTGCTGGGCAAACAGAGAGAATCCCTGCTGTGGTCCTCGTGGGGCAAGTCAAAATGAAGGGCGGGGGCAAGATCTGGAGGCCCAGAGAGTTTTTTGGTTTTTTTTTTTTTTTTGCTCATGATCACGTAGGAAGACTGCATCAGAGCTGGGAGTGAAATCCAGGTCCCTGACTTTCAGCCCATGGTATTGCTTTTGTTCTTTGCTTCAGCCATCCTGATTTCACAGACTCCCCAGGCATCATTCTGATTTTCATTATGAAAAAGTTGATTGAATTTCTTATGCTGTTGCAGTGTTCTCTGCTATCAGCTCTTCTGCCTAGGTGAACCAAACCTTTCCTGGCTTTTATCTTTAAGAGCTGGCTGAAAATGTGAGTCTGAGCTGTTAGGTGGAACAGCTGGACTGAATTTAGTAGTAAGGGTACTTTTCTTGACTTACTCATTTTAGTCCATTCAGAGTTTCTTTTCAGTCTCTCCAGGACAACCAAGGTCTTTAGTTTTTCACATCCTTGATGGAAAGACTTAAGCAGTCTGAGGCTCTGGCTATCAATCAACTAGAGACAAAGGATAGCAGCCTCCCAAGGTGGGATGCAGGCAAATTGTGCAGGGTATGGGACGATCACTCTTGGACTGCTGGGTTTGCTGTTGATCCGTTGGGAAGGGTATTCTCTGTTTTCATGTAGGTTGATAGAGATACCCATCAGTATAATCTCTGTTAGGTCCTGGGAGTTAATGACTGTGATCTGAGTTGATGAAGTTGGACATTCAGTTCACCTTTTTAATTTGCTTCCAACAACTGCTGTATCCCTCAGTACTCAATCTTTACTGCTGTGCCGCAGAGAATAATCAGTCTAATGATCCTGCTGTTTGCTTTGGGCTTCTGCGGCACATTGAAAGGTTTTGTCCCATTAGCAACACCAACGGTGCTGCTCTGCCTGTAAGAACACAGCTATCCCACCTCCTTGGATGTGCTGCTGCTTGGAAAGGGAGAGGGGGAGCAATGAGAGATTTTCTCACCCTTACACAGCCCTACGGTGCTCCTCGTTCATGCCTTCCTCACCTGCTCCCTTCATACTTTTGTCTGGGGCTGCCTGAGATGTGTTTCTTGTCCGTCTTTGTCTCGTGCTTTCCCTCTTGAGAGGACACTGAAAGAATAATAGGAGTATTGGAGAAGTAAGAAGCAGAACTGGTAGCAGAGGCAGGGGGAAAAGGGGAGGCTGTAGAAGGGAGAAAGGAGATGAAACAGGATGCAGCAGGAACAGAATTCAAAAGGTTTTTTTTTGTTTGTTTGTTTTTGTTTTGTTTTGTTTTTCCCTTCAGTCTTGAAATGGCTTAAATCATTTAAACCTGTGATGTTTGCCACAACTTTCATCTTATTCAAGTACTTCAGTGATTTGGGCAAACTAAGTGGGCTTGTGTATGAGGAGTATTTCTCTCTTTCGTTCTTATTATTTGGAGAGTCCTAATGAGCCTTGATTGTGCTTTAGGCTAATCGCTATCCAAGTGATTCAGAATTGTGGGGAACAATTATTTGTGAGTGCATTACTGCTTCATCTTCATTACTGCCAAAATCTGAAGGGTACTATTACTGTAAGCTGACTATAAGAAGTTGCTTCTGATTTTCTTTCAATTAGTGAAATGCTAGCTCCTGAAATGCTGGTTAATGCCAATTAAGAAAGCATTGTGAGATATGTCTGATGTAGTATTGTTGGAATTTCTCTCTGCTTGAATAAAGTAAGGAAAAAAATAGCAAAGGAAGTTTGTTCTTGATGGTTTTGCCTTCCTTACACTCTTCTTAAGAAGTGTCCAGAGTGACACAAATGTTGTGACTACTGACAAAGGTTTCTCTGGGACAGACGTTCCTTTAACCCTGAGTAATTCTTCCTCGTCAGAGGAGTGCAGGGCTTGAGTCTCAGTGCTCTGTTAGGCGAAGTTGTAGGTGATAGGGAACGTCAGAGTTTCTACATCAATTCTGATGACAGCCTTCGAAGCTCCAGAAAGTGATGAAGCAAGACACCATCACAGGGTTTGGCTTCTGGTGCTGAAAGAAAAATGTAAATGTTAGTTGTCATTGAGTATACTTGGCATGGCTTGTAGAATTTTTTCAATGTTGGACATGACGTTTGCGATTGATGTCCTCTTGTGTCAATAAGCAGGAAGTGGGAAGGAGGGCTTCTGGAGCTAAAGGCAGTAACTTAACAGCTTAAAATAAGTCATTTGACCCTAGCAGAATGATCTCCTGTGTACTTTAGAAACAGCAGGCCTTCTAACACATAGCAGCAGCTTATGTAATAATCAGTGGAAATAGATAAAGCATACATAAATAAACAAACTGGCATGCCGTTGTCATTATTTTTGCATGCTATCCGAAAGGCAAATTATGTTTCTATAATAATTCCCTCTATTCTGTGCAGCTTTCTTTCCTGGCTGTCAGTAACTGGTTCATTAAGAGCTAATATTAAATTTGCTACTGTATACAAGGAGTGGGCCCCTGAGCCACTGATTAAAAGGCAAGGTAGAGAAGGCCAAAGCATTTAATTGGAAGCATGAGAGCTGCTAATCCTTTTGTTTTCCTCCAGTCAACAAATTGTTGTTAAAATGAAAGGGGGAGAAGGGCTGTACTTTTTTAGAACAGAAAATGTTTGTGAAGAAATCCTTCAGCTTGCACTGTCTTAGCCCCAGTGAATGCAGGAAAATTCACAGGGAAAGGACAGCTGGGACAAAACAGAACTGCTTGGACTATTGCAGTGCATAAATATGATGGTTTGAAAATAAGCAAATGACAGATAATGCACACTTGTGACCATGTGCTTGACGCTAAGCAATTTTTGGTAGCGACAGTAATGTTTAGAGAAGCATTTAGCAACTTCTCTTGTAATGCTTTTGTGGACAACTGGCAGCCAGCAAAAATGGCCAGATGTTCTTTGCTTCTCGATTCAGCATCTCCCTAATGACATTGTATTTTTGTCACTTGTTTTTTTGTCGCACCTTTTTTATTCAGAAAGGCCTGAAGCACCTTCCTGAGCTGATGACTGTGCAGGAGGGGGGTGCCGGTACTTTGGTTACTCCAGGCCAAGCCACCCAGCGGCTTTCAAGCAGCACGATATAAATGCCCAGTGTGGCACAATGCTCCCGCAAGGCTGAGGATTGCCCCAGCCTGTTTCTATTAACAACATTGTTTCCTTAAACAGTGACTGTAATGAGTGTTTGCTCATTGTTCATACACGGTATGTTGGGCAAAAAATGAGCCGTGTGCATGGCAGGGGGATTCAGCGGATAGTTCATCTCTACAGACTGTTTTTATTAAAAAAAAAAAGAGAGAGAACATATAAATATATAATAGCTATAAATCACTGGGTTATTCAATTATTCATATCCATACAAAAACCCTGCATTTATTTTAAGAGAGGGAAAACCAAAAGGGATTATTTCTCCTAGTTATTTTTTAATATAAGCAATGGCGGAATAGCAGTAAATGATCTTTGCTTTGCTTTCTTTCACAGAATTTGTAGTGTTCAGTTCTTTTGAGTGCTTTAGTAAGTCAGTTCACTGGCAAAATTTTTTAAATGATGGCATCGCTTTTCCTGCAAATGCACAGAGTAATTGTGGAAAACAATTTTTCCTTTCCGAAACGTGCGTTCCTGATGGACAAAAACATGCCATGTAACCTTTAGGGGACAAGTCAGAAATTCTTCTACCTTCTGTGGACTCGTCACAGCAGTGTTGTGAACAAGGATGATAAGTGAGGAATTTGGAGCCTATTAGTATTCATGCTGAAAATTTGAGATTAATTAGGTAAATGATTCAGTATGAATTATTTACTTAGATCCTCGTAATGGGGCAAAATTTCCTCCTGATGTAGCTTCATTGACCTCAGGGAAGGTGAGTCACTGCAATAGAGAACTTTGCCTGTTATTTCATTATAATAGAATTGGCCCAGATTTAGCACCCATTTTTTTTCCCCCTGTTAGTCTCAAATTAAGTGCCTGGCAATAATGATTATCCGGCAGTGGAGAACTTGCCAAGTTCAGAAGCATGTGCAACACCAACTGTCTTAGCGCTGAGCTGACCCCTGTGTTCTTCAGTGTGTACACCCTTCAGAACTGGTGCCATCTCTGCAGAGAGGAATCCGCTTCTAAACCTGAAGAACTAGTTTCTCCCCACCCGCAGCACCTCCAGGCTCCCCACAACATTTAATTGTTAATAGCACAGTGTCCTCTGACATCTCCCTCTTCTTGTTGCTATGAGAGCTCCTCTCCTCATGCTGCTGAACCATCCCGGTGATGTTTGCAGTGATGTACTGTGTGTGATGTGCTCTGGGAACGCATTACCTGCACCTGCGAGGGGAAGTCAGGACTTGGTATGTACGCTGAGTGTGCTAGCACCCATTCTGTACGTCTTTGCTTTTGCATAACCAGGATCTTTAATGCTATTTAATGTAGCTTTCCGTTTATGAATTATGTAGCTCTACATTTCACACAGTCTGGTTACAGCATCTGAATTTTAACCAGCCATTTCCAACTTCTGCTACAGGTTTTGGTGCTGCAGCAAATACCTCCAGCTCCTTCTACACGTAGCATCAGACTTTATCTGAATTTGCAACATATTTTCCACTCTCAGTTTCACTCATCTCAAAAAGTATTTGATGGTCTTTACTAAGAGAATATGGAACTGAACCAAAATAGTTTTTTGAAGTGGCCTTTTGTTAAGAGTCCTTCTTCCTCTGGCTTCATGGGGAAATAGCTTTTCCCTTTAGCATCCCTTCAGTATAAGTATACTGAACTACTTACAGTGTTATGTGTTTACTTTGGTGTACTTGATTCTCAACATAAATTTCATCTTTAGAGTGTTGTTCAAGGCACCAAGGGGACTGATTCAGAATTTTTTGAGGTCAGGTGGGCCCTTTCCATTGATCTCTGTGAGATGGGAGTAAGATTGATAGAAGTGGGAGAATGCTAAGTAACTCCCTGTCTACTCTCATTTGAATCTGAGCACTAATTCTTGTTGAATGTGGTTGAACCATGTGAAGACTTCTAGGGAAGCTATTCACTGTAACAGGCCTTGCAGTCTGGGAGAAACAACTGGAATTTGTAACTAAATAGTAACACTGGGGAAACCTAGTGGTTTGACCCTTTCTATATGGCTCTTCCCTGATGCTGTGGAACTGTTTCCTTAGGCTTAGTCTCAAATGTTAATTTTCAGTCCAGAGACTGAAAGTTAGCATTTTCTTCATTTCGTATATTACTTTGTCTATTATGTCATTGTACATGAACTGTGTAGAAAACACTATCCAAACAGGTTGAGTGTGTTATTGAACCTTACAGTTTGGTTCTGAGAATTTTAGGGCATTTAAATTTTGAAAATAAGTGAGTCACAATGCAAGCATTAGCTAGGTGTGCATATTTACTCCTGTGTGATTTAAGTCTTCAGGCAGAACATCAAACAATTTAGTGAAATACAAAAATAAAGTGTTGATAGCACTTCCATGGTGCAGAGTGCAATCACATTGTTTTGGAAGCTAAAAAAGAGGCCTGTTCTTCAACTGCAGCTTGTTCCTCCCAGTGACTGTTTAACTAAATGTGAGGAATCATTTTCTTTGAGGTTGAAATGATGAGTCGTCACATGAGTATACAAACACAGTCCAGAGTATTGTGCATGTTTTCTCCTCCTGTTCTGTGTTGATACAACTAAAAAAAAAATTCCAGTATTTACCTCTGTTGACTTCCTTCACTGATCCTGTCTCAGAGAATACAGGCAGTGTTGTTTAACTTGGATGAGAAAGCACTTCCAGACTGCCCCTGTGGTCCTTACTAAAATTTTGAAAGCTATTTCTTCTGAAGTGCTCTGAAGCCCTGATTCTTGACATTCAAATTAAATATGATGGAATTAATTTTGTAGATGGCCTCATCATAAAAAGCAAGATAACATCAGCTCTATGAAAAGTATTCCAGTTACTACGTTAACTTTATATAGAAAAAAGATCTGTTTAACCCTGATAAGTTAGCACTTGTCATTGCTTTAGATTTTCTTAGATGTTCTCCAGAGCAGGTAGGTTAGCTAATTTTAACATGTGAATAGAGAAAAGAATATTATTAATACCCTCCCCCCAAACAAAACTATTTAACACTACTTGGAAGAGAAAATTATAGGCTGCAAACAAATGATACTTTTCACACCTAGACTTTACCATAGGTCTTTGAATACAAAATGGGAACCACTTTCTGTTGTATTCCCATAGCAACAAGAAAATAGTAACACAGATGTAAAGTGATATATCAGTGCCATTCCTGCTATCTTCTCCTGTGGATAGACTTTCTCTTCCTCTATGCTGCCATGGAGTATCTATCTTCTTTCCTGTTCAAAGGCTTTCTAGCTCAGAGCTACTGCAGCATATTCACATCTTTGTGAACCTCTGGTTTCTGATGCTGCTTCACCACGACATGGTGTCTGCAGCCTCGCTAACAGAACAAGATGTTTCCAGACCTGAACCGTGTAAGTAGCTGCAGGCTGAGGATGGGAGTCTTCCTCTGCCGCCGCCGGCATGAGGCTCTTTGCCTGGCAGCAATTGCATTGAACTTCGGGGTTCCCCAATGAACTGTGAGGAGTGGAAGATGAGAAAAGTGTACTCCCAAATGTTGTTTAAAACTGGCTTGCAACTTGAGGCGTATTATGTTCATTCAAGAAATGAATGAATCCCCAGTATCTCCTGGAGACATGGTTAGCTTTATAATAGAGATCCATTGCCAGAGCAGGTGCTGTTGGGTATGCACCTTTTTGTTTTCTTGTTTGTGTTTGCAGTTAATTCATGTTTGATACTATTTCAGTCTACATTCTTGGCAATGTGAGTTGTTCTCGTACTAAAGACACATTGGAGGTACTGATATTTACAGTATTTATAGACAGGTGCTAGCTGAAACTGGAAATTTCACTTCTGAAATTACAGGATTTATAAGTTTGTTTTCCTTTCAATGTTGACCACAAAAGCATTATTGAAAAGTCCAATGTGATACACAGGTATTTTGTCATGGAATTACTGACACCAGGAAAGTCGGAATGTTTTGTTTCAATTCCTGTTGTATTGTGAGTTATGATTGTATGCACAGTGAAATGTTTTGGCCACATGATAAACTGAAAGTGGAGTATTTTTGATACCATCAAAGTTGGAGTCCAGGAATTTCTCTTATAAAAGGTTAAGAGAAGGGTTTCATTTAGTCAGATCAGAACATTAATTATAAAAAAAAAAAAAAAAGCCATTGGAAGCTGTGTATGCATAACAGGCCTGTTTTTTTATTCTGCCTGAACTCTTGACAAAGGTATCACATACTCTCTCATTCCAGAGGTGGGCAATGCACTGTGTCAATTTTGGAACTTTCTGATAGCATTGAATGTATCCTTGATCTTACATTATGAAAGAGACCGAATTGTAGACCCTGATTTATCTTTGCTGTACCTTTTATCATATTGTCGTCTTTATTTTCATGTCACCTCTATCTTTGCTTTTGCTCCTCTCATCCAAGTAGTCCCAACTTCTTCAGTCTCTACTGATATGGAAGAATCTGTGTAACTTTAATAATTTTATTGCTCATCTTTGAATCTTTTATAATTCTACTACATCCCTTTGGAGGTGGTGTGACCCGAATTGAATAGGACACCTCATCCTTTTTTGTGCTCTCGTCCCCTTTGAAATACATTTTGAACATAATGTTTCTTCTTTGGTTGCAAGAAAAAGATGCATTCAGATGGGCAGAGGCAGTATCTGTTTTGAATGGGCAGATTTATTTTTCCTTGCAAAGACTTTGGGCATGTCACTTGCAATCAAGTGGAAGGCAGTGCCAGTAGCTTGCTAGTATTGTACCAAATGTGGAAGTACAAGCTCCTTTTGAATAATGTATTATTTGTCATGCATTAAGCTATTAATAGAGTGAAGAGTCTAAGATTGCCTAAGACAAAAGTCTAGAATTTGGTTGGAAGGGAAAATGCTATTGTTAACTGAAACTTTTTTTTCATGTGTTTTCTTTGACCCACATTTTTGAAGATTCTGTGATTCATTTGAAAAGGATTTTAGTTATTTTGGAGAGTGGGGAAGGGACTATATGTTTCGTATTTCCCTTCAGAGCCTGGACATCCTACTGGCCACAGCAACTGCATATAAGAAAAGAGCTGGCAAAAATACTGTCCTAGCTTCTTAATTCACAGAGGAATAAATCAGTCAGAATTCTCTTATTACCTGTGAATTTTGTGTTTGGAACTAGCCATGGTTGGTCACTGACATGGTTAAAACTTCTGGCTTTTCCTACTTCCAAAACAAGAGCATCCAGTTCAGTTAAAAGATGGTATCTGCTTTGTGTGGGCTGTGCCCCTGTGGATGAGGCCATTATAAGAAAGTGGGATGTTCAGATGTAGTCAGGCTGCCTAGTAGCTCCTAGACACGGGTCCTCTGAGCTGCAGAACACAAACCTTGCAGAGCTGCGCAGTCAATGCCCTGAAGGATCTAGCTTGCCAGACGTACCTGATTTTGCCCAGTTTCTAGTTGCTTGCACTTCATGCTGAAGCATGTTCTGTAGAGATCCTCAGCTGAGCTTTTTGAATGCCAGTTGGCCATATTGTTTGTGGAGGTTTATCATATCACTGAAGTTAACAGATAAGGTGAAGAAGAGCAGATGTTTAGAAAGAACTAAAAAGTGAAGTAAGGTCTTACTAAGCCCAGCACCAGTGAGTCTGCCAGCCTGGAAAAACTCCTGGTTTAGCAGGGAGGCTTTGTGAAAGTGAGACTGAGGAGGAGATGAGGATCTAGACAAACTTATGGGGCAGATCTCTGAGGAGTGTCTTAAAACTCTGTGGTTAATTTAGTCAAGTTTGAGAAAGCTACAAAGCCGCTTTCATTTTCCTGTGTTGTGATAGTGAGAGGGACAAATGATACAGTACTGAAAATACCATTCCTCCCTATCTCATCTATTTTATTCTAGTACGCTTGTTTTTAAAAGAGAAAAAGATAAAGACATAATATGTTTATTTTTCATGAAGAGCTTTTAGGTGTAAAGAATTCATCGTGTATCTTTCGGTTTGCTTGTTTTTTAAATTTCCAGTGGCTGGATCCGGCAGCATGACTGATACAGTCAGTGCATAGTGTCTAACAGCAACATCGGAAGTGTTAACCGAGGGACTAGTCTGCACCATTGACTAACCTAATTCTGGGAGCTTTAACTGGTCTGAAAGGACAGGGATGGATCTGTGAAAACAGTCTTGACACTTGGCCATTTCTTTTTGATGCTAATGGGGTTAACGTCCTCCCCTGCCATCATGAATTAGAAACTTTCATCAGTTTGCTTTTAGTCCACAGGGCTATTAAATGGAATCATCAAATGCGAATGAAGCCCTGGTAAGGTCTCTACATTTTTTCCTGGTAAAATAATAGCGCAAATGTATAAATGAAAATGTAGAACACTGCAAGGAAGCAAACCAGCGAACAGGAAATCACGTGAGTGATAAAAGTAGTAGACAGCAGAAGATAAAAGAGCAGATTATCTGCTTTCTGTAACGGTATCAGTCAAGTAAGAAGCCGAATGTCCCTGTAATGCTTGAATATTTAGGTATCCTAACTACACCTGTATAGAGTCATTACTATATAGAGTTATCTGCTGCAGGAGCCACCCCAGGTAGTCTATACTAGACGAGAAGACAGAATGGAAGTTAAGGAAATAAAAAAACTGTAGAAACCCAAGCTGTTCTGGCAATTTATAGTTTGCAAGCGGTTTTCTCACAAGCCTTACCTGTCTCTGTAGTGGAAAGCAGCTGAAGGAATTTTCGCTGGGTTTGGGAATTGGACTTTGTAGCACCTGCAGTTTCTTCAGTGTAGTGATTTCTGACTTGTTTGGTTAAAACATTAACATGTGCATACGTGTGTGTGCGAGTGTGTGTGTAGAGCTTCCCCTCGAGCTCTACATTAATTGTAGAGCTGTACAATGTTAAATGAAGATCCAGAATTTGATGACAAAACCCTGATTAGACAGGTCCAGGCTAGTACTCTGGTTATCTTCTAGTTCCAGTCCTGTTTCATGTTTCTCACTTGGTATCTTGCATTCGCGGGGGGGCAGGTGGAGTAAAAATAAAATACCAGCTTGTACTTGATCAAGAAGTTCAAATGTTTAAATCTGTTGTTGAGCGTTGCTTTCCAGGTACCTCTTCCATTGGCTAAATAATTCAGTCTTTCTTGCACAGGAATTTGTTTTTTCTTGAGGGGTGTGTGTGTTTGTGAGAGACAGTTTATTAACATGTCATGTTGTAGAAACTAATCCTATTACCACCGTTCCCTGTAGAAAACAAGCTCTGGCATGCGGTGCTCACATCACTGCAGGGTTTCTTTCAGCACAAAGGCAGCTTCTGTTTTTGGCATCCTGTTGGTAATTTCGCTCCTGTACTTCTGCCTCTAGGGTACTTTTCCACATTTTGAGCTTGACGTTACAATTTGGTAAATGCTAATTACCACAAGAAAGTTTGCTGTTGTATGCTGATTAGGACTTTTTTTAATCCCTAACCAAAGTAAGATTTCATATCATTGTCATAGCGGTTAAGCCTGGTGAATTTGACTGATCATTTCAACGTGTCATTTCATACTGTACAACATTTTAGTACGCTAAAGTTGATGTAGATGACTGTAGAAACATGATGAGTAGGGCTGTATGAATCTTTCATAATGAAGCGTGAAACAGGATGGAATTCTCCTGGACTCTGATCTTGCAGACGCTGATTTAATGATACTATATCCCCTAGTAAAAGAAAATTGAAGCCAGTAATAAGCACTAGGGCTGACTCAAAATTTGTTGTCAAAACTGTTTTTGAATTACAAAAAGAAAAAAAAAAGTTGCTAACTATATGTATATATTCAAAAATAATCATTTTTCAAGAGAGGAACTTTCCTCTATATTTTGGCTTTTATGATTTAAAGAACTCTTCTGTACTTCACAGGAGTTATCATAGGAGAGGAAAAAAATGTTTGATAAGCACCAAAACAAATAGGTTGTGCCATTCTAACCTACTAATGGATCCAGTGAAAGAAAGATATGGACAGATACCATGTGCCTGAAATGGTGGGGTTGAAGATGAAGTCCTCTGATCTATGGAATTCAAAGGAGATGTAGAGGAAATCTGAAGATCACTCAAAAGGCTGTGTAAGGTCTGAGTAAGCTTCAGAGCATTAAGCAGAGAGAGCAGACAAATTTAGGTGTGATCTGAGAAAGTCCTGTAAAATAAGGGATAGTGTAGCACTGGTAATGAGTACTCGTACTGGAGTTCTTCAGATCTGGGAATAAGAGACTGCTCTATGGGCTGCATGTCAATGGGTGATTTGGCTTGAGGAGAAGCTGGGCTTGGGAGAAGTCTGAAAAATGCAGAGTTCTCTGTGCTCTGGAGCCTCATGTACGCTGCTGGTTATCAAGTTCAAGAAAGATGCCTCAAAACTAGGAAGGCAGAGAGGGATTACTTGGATAATCAGGGCAGTGGGAAGCCTTAGTGTTGAGATAAGACAAAACAGTCTTGTTAGCAGCGAAATGAAGCCTGTACAATTTGATTGCCATTGATAATACTTAGGGGAATCAACATCTGGGAGTTGAAATACCTATTTGGGGAAAAAGAGCAGGACTACCATGAGAATAACAGACTTTAAATTGGTTATGCACAAACTAAAAGAAAAATTTGTAGTAGGTGGGAGGTTCTGGAGGAGTTTTCCACCAGGAGCAGTGAAAGTAAAAAGCAACTAGTCGTAAGGCTGAGCTTCGTCAGGTGATGAAAAAGCTGAGCCAGTGTGTTTGTGGGTAGCATTGGTAAGGTTCTGTCTTTAAGCAGTATCTCTGCCTTTTTTTTTTTTTTTCCCCTCCCCAGATCAAAAATGCTGCCTCTGTTTGACAGATGACTGGAGAATTTCAGCTTCTCCGTTTCTCTGTCTGGCACCTAAAAAGCCTTTTTGTCTGTCTGCCCTTCCCCAGGTTTGGAAGGTTCTTGGGCTGGGCAGGGACGTAGAGGAGAAGCTGAAGTGGAGAAAAAGTGGAATAGCAGTAAAGATAGCAACCAAAAATGAAAGTTATGTTAGCAAAAACAATTGGCGAAAATGCAACTGGAGTGTCCTTAATAATTTGAGTTTTCTTGAAATTTGTTTAGGTGGTTCAAAAATTTCACACATGAGAATGCACATTTTGATGTTACTGTTTGGAAGTAATTCATGTGAAGTATATTCTTCTGAAACTCCTCATTTTTTTAATCAAATCAGCATTTTTTTAAGTAGACAAGTCTGAATGTCAAGTGAGTCAGCTTCAGAACTTGCACCAAACTGTATTAAGTCAAAAAAGGGAAATAATAATTGCAGATGATCCACTATGTCTGTGGGTATTGAACGTGCTTATGCTTTCCAGAGTCATCCTTCTGAGCTAGGAAAACATGAAAATAATCGGTGAGGTGAAGGGAAACTTGGCAGTTGAATGCATCTGAGTTTCTGGCAGACCTGGAAGGCACCTCTTACGTATCTTCTCAGCCACAGACGCGGGAAGCAGTGGTGTTGCGGTATGTGTGCAAGTCCCTGTGCAGACACTGTCGTACCCCGCCGCCCCTGCCTGCCTCACGCCTTTCCGGCCTCGCAGCGTGGCACTGACTTTCCGTGCAGGCTTCTCCACGTCCCCGTGGGAGGCAGCAGCATGAAGGACCGTGGCATATTTTCATTTCACCTTGCTTTCCGTGTCCTTCCTATCCTGGCTGGAACGCGACCTCTGAAATATTTATACAATGGATAAACAAATTTAAGGCAGGAAAATGTTCTATTTATTTTTTCCTGCTTACATTTCCACCTTTTTAATAAATAGTGCTTCTCTTGTCAGGGGTCTTATAAACATCCGTAAAGTGCTCAGTCTGTGTTAAAAAATGACAAAAATCTTGTTATCTTGTTTTTGCTGACCTTCCTCCTAAAACTGATGTGACTGATGACATAATAGGTAATAGGGAGAGATGGTGTATTAATATTTAATAGGGATAGATAGGTTTATTACTGAAACATGAGAAATGCTCTCACAGCTGTCAGCTGTAATTACTGCCTCTGTCTCAAAGGTACATACACATTTGTGTATTTATCGAGTTAAGTTAGAAAGTCAAGATGGTCAAAGTTAAGCAGTTAAATAGCTTGCGTTTGTCAGAATTAACAATTATTGTAGGGTTTTAAGGAACAGAGCATGCTTCAGTGCATAAGGAATTTAGTTTTTTAACCCTTATTAATCCATCTTGTTTCATCAGATGGATGGGTCTTCATGCAGCTTTAAGAGTTGGTGCTGATCTTGGAGATGCAACAAGTTTTGTAGGAAAACCAGCAGTATTGTCTCCAGATGAGCTGAGTATTGCAGTAGCAAAGCCCACACTCAGGAGGGCCCGCCTTGGCCCTGGTCTGCACCTCTGTGGGCTAGTCTTCAGCCGGGACTTTCTTGCATCTCAGCATCGAATCCTGGTTTGTGGGTTCTGGACTTCAAACTCCAGCTGTGCAGTTGTTTTGACACAATTTTGGGGTAATGCTGCTATCTTGCTTAGTAGATTCAGACTATTTGGATCCCCAAAGCAGCAGAAGGGAGCGCATGAAATTTCTGAAACAGAAAAGGTCTAAAATAGATATTACCGCAATTCACAACAAAAATAGATGTTTTTTTTTAGTGGCTGATAAAGTTGGTTTTATTTATTTTTATTTGATGATGAAGTGACAGATTTTATGAGCCTAGGGGTTCTGTTTGAGTATTTCCATTCCAAAAGGCGTTTACTAAAAGCAAAGCTTCCTGAGCCTTCTGTCACTTCTGCTTTCTGTCAACGTATATGCAATCCAAAACTGTATCCCATTATTAAATAAGTGAGAACAGTGTGCTGGAAGCATGGTTATCCTCACCCAGATGACAGTTCTTATGAAAAAGTATGTATCTTCACATCACACTGTCGTTAGTTTGGTTTGTTTAGATTTTTTTCTTTCCCCTTGAAATCCCACCTTGGTGTTACAAACTTGATTTATTTGCTCTTGCTCATAATACGCGCTTCATTGAAATGTCTGGTAAGGCTAAAGAAACAGCCTTTGCACTTTCTAAAGATCAACTCAGTCTTAAAATAGGAATTATATTTCAGGGTGAGAGAAATTTCCTTTTTTTTTTTTATCAGTGATCAAAGAGACTTCTTGAATCAAATTCAGAGCTGGTGTGGACTTAGCTTTTCAGTGCCAGCATCTCATGATGTCCACTGCTCGGCTGCAGTATATGGTAGGCTGCTGAGGACTATTGCTACTTCTCTTCTGTTTTCTGCTCGAAGAATGAGACAGGAAAGTTTTAATATACATAGACTTGACACATTTATTATAACACTAGCATATCCCCAGGATGGTGAATAAGGCAAGCTGTGCTCAAGTCAGGAGTGCAGGTGTGGAGATGCTCTCACTCAAACAAGTATTGCTGTGGGTTCCCAAGGGATTTTTTTTTTTTTTCTTAAAAGAAAACCTTCAGAAGTGGGAATGACTTGGGCATCTGTTCTTTGGTTCCCATAGGTTGATAGTCCCTGAATTTCACATTTAAATGGGTCCCAAAAGAAAGCTCAGTGAAGTTTTGCCTTTTTTAATTTCCCCAATCCCCCATCATAGCCCTTGTCATCTGGAATACAGCCCAGACTTGCGTCAGTGCTCATACACCTTGAGTTTCTCCTAGTTTTAGGTTTTCTTAGGAAATCTTTATTTTCTTTGCCCAGTGCTGGGAGATATTTTAGTACTGTGAAAAAGCAGGCCTGATAAATGCTGTCTGGATAAAGGACTGGTCTGAAACAACAGAAACTTCGGAGGTGGTCAGTTTAAGAGTCAGGCTTTGCTGATATTCTGTATATACAAATATAATATTTGTATACATTACCAGTGTCTCAGTAATTGCTGCCTGTGTGTATTAATGCAGCAGTTATGACACTTGTGTGACGGTGTTGTCTGCATGGTATATGGTAATGATATAATGATTATAAAATCATTGCACAATATAGGTGTGCCTGTAAAATATAATGCCTTTCCTGCGCTACTGATCCATAGCTGCACTCTATAAAAGGACTGGCTCTCCCTGGAAGGTTGGTAAAATTTGTTTATTCTTATCTGCTGTGCTTTGCTGTGAAAAATTTAACCAATTTCCACAATTCAAGCTTTGATGGTTTCCTCTAACTACTGGCCATCTGTTGTAGTGCAGAAGCATTTCCTACAGGGATGCCTGCTTTAGCAAATTTTTGCCATTGCTGTCATATCAACTCAACATTTTCCTGTCATCTTTCTGTTGGGATAAACGATTTCTGAATTGACAGCTGTCATATGCATGCTTAGGTAGCAATTGGGAAGATCCAATGACAGACCAAAGCTAAATTCTTTCACTTGCTCATTATATCTGAATAAGGTAGGAGCAGATAAAAGGTTTTCTGTGGCGTTTTACAATGAACTGTAGAATTTAATCTAACTTCTGTATATTACCAACGTTTATATATAGTGAGATTCCTTGCTGTCAGAAGTCAAAAAGAATCACACGGTGCAATCCTACCAGACATGGTCATGCCTAATTTTGCAGACATGAAGAGTTTAATTTATTTCAGTAGGACATCACTACCTGGGGAAGAGACGGAGAGGAGGAGACAGCAGAGGTCTAGAAAATAACCGGTATGGAGAAGGTAAACAGTAATTGTTCATCATCTTGTCTAGTGAAATATTGCAGGAAATACAACGCAAGTAAATGGCAGGTTAAAGATACAATCTACATGAAGTTATTTCTCTCTCTGATCTTCTTTCCTAAGCTTTCGGATTCCTTTCCACAACCATGTGTTGTGGTTTAACCCAGCAGGCAGCTAAGCACCACACAGCCGTGCTCTTGCTCTCCCCTCACAACCCAGTGGGATGGGGGAGAGAATCGTAAAACAAAGTAAAAGCTCGTGGGTTGAGATAAAGACAGTTTAATACGACAGAAAAGAAAGGGAAAATAATAATAATGATAATAGTAAAAGAATATACAAAGTAAGTGTACACAATGCAATGCACACTGCAGTTGCTCACCACCCGCTAACTGATGCCCAGCCTGTTCCCGAGCAGCGGCCCCCCTGTTTTGCCCTGGCCAGCCCCCCCAGTTTTATTGTTCAGCGTGCCACCATGTGGTATGGGACATCCCTTTGGTCAGTTTGGGTCAGCTGTCCTGGTCCTGTCCCCTCCCAGCTCCTTGTGCACCCCCAGCCTCCTCGCTGGCAGGGCAGCATGAGCAGCTGAACAGTCCCTGGCTCTGCATAAGCACTGCTCTGCAGCAACTGACAACATCACCATTATCTTCATCAAAAATCCAAAACAGCATTGGGTGAGCCTTTACAAAGAAAATTTAACTCTGTCCCAGCCAAAACCATGACACCATAGGAGTGTGCTGAAAGTCTACAAAAGTTCAAAAAAAGAGACTGGACAAATTCATGGAAGAAGAAATGCCTTAAGGACAGTTATGTCCAAAGGCAGCCCTTCTAACTTGGAAGTCTCTAATGCATGAGTTGCTTGCGTCTAGGAGAACACTCTGAAAAAACTGCCTCATGCGCCAGCTGCATTTTCACCCTTGTTCATGTCCATCCGTTATGTGGTCACGGGCAGGATATGGGGCTGGTGGGACCTGTGGTTTGGCGTGGTACAGTTGTTCTTATGTTTCCTGGTCTGTGCTCCACCATGCGATACCTGAACGTGCTGGATTTGGATTTATTTGCGTTTGGAGGTCTGTCCCACCTTCCAACACGAATACTTTAAAAAATAAATATGATGAGAATTAGCACAGAATGGAAAACATCTTTGTTATGTTGAAAAAACTTTGAGATCTCCTAAGATAGCATGCCATCTGAAACGCAGCTTTTCCTCTGAAGCTGTTGACCTACTTTGTTAGCTATACAATTTCTTACAAATTTTCTATAACAGCTGTGTTCATGCTGTTCTAGTGTCAGCATTTCTATTATAAACCCCATTTTTTACACACTTCCGTAATAACTCAATTATAAAACTTGAGTAAAACGTGGTTCTCCACTAGCATTTTATTCTCCAAAGTATATTTGACTGTCTGCAAAAACGCACCATTGCAAAATGCCAAATTGCCCACTTGGAGTCTGATTTGTCCCCTTTCTGCTTTTCGGAGCGTGGCTGGAGTCTCCTTGAGGGTGGCTAGAAAAGAGATCTGAGCCCATCCGCGTGGCGTGGAAACAAAAATCGGCTCTAGTCTTTGACAGGCTGATGGCAGATGTATGGTGAGTGCCCCTGCACTGCTTTTTTGTGTTCCCTTGGGTTTGCAGAGAGCCCTAGCACCGCGTGGGGCGGCGCGTAGCTGGCGAGGAGTGCTACCTCAGGTACGTCAGTGGCCTGAAAAAATTATGGGTATGGTAAAGAGGGAGATCTTGGAAGCACACAGCACTGAGCAAAGGGTGGGTTTTGGAAGGGAAAGGAGCCACAGAGGAGGAACCGTGAGAAGAGGGGGTGGCTTGGTTTCCTGTAAAGAGTGTGTGCACTGTTAGTGTCCTCTGCAGCACAGCAGTGGGAAATGAGGGAGGGGAGAATCTGACAGCTGTATGGACAAAATGGCAAGAAGAAATCGCCCCAGTCAGTTTGGAGTTCCCTGTTCAGCTGTGCTGGCTTCTGCACTTCGGGATGGGCTGCGCTTGTGCTCCAAGGAGGCAGTCCCTGGAGATCAGCCAGCTCTTGTGGTCCTATTTCCTCTTCAGGGCAGTGTTTGATAAGATCCTGTCTGCCAGTTCTCTGAGAGGCTCTTAATGTATTTTGCGTTGTGTCATTTAGGCCTTTAAAGTGCTAGTAGTTGGGGCTTCACTCAGGGACTGTTTCCTTTATCATCCCTCCCTAAACATGCCTTTCTTGAGTCTCCATGCATTCCAGAAGCTCTTGAACAGGCTAGTCCATCTAACTGTAGCTGGGAGGTCCCCAGGTCCCTAGTGCCCTCGGAGGGAGATGTCACCCAGCTGCAGTGGCTCAGTGGTTAGGGAGCAGAGGACATTTCTCAAAACTCCCTGTTGATTTCAAACTCAGAGCAAATTATTCTTTCTCTGTCTCTCCCTCATTCTTGGAAGAGTTTACATCGCTGTCAGCGAGCTACCTGACACTGGATTTTCATTAGCTCATAACGAAGCTGAAGACTTGAACGTCTTGCTCGAATCCATTTACTGCATCTCTGGTCCCTTCAGGGTCCACCTCAAGTCTCTTCTTTCTGCTCTGCTGTCCCCTCCTGTCTGTTAACCCTTGCCTGACCCAGCCAGCTTACAGCTCAGCAAAGTTACTCTCCCTCTCTCCCTATCGATTGCCAGATCGGGTCTGGTTAATGCTTAGTGCCACAGCAATGTTACCAGCTCTTGTAGGGACTTCGGTATGTGATCCATCCCTTCTCTGTCATGTGTTTGCTTTTGCTGGGCAAAAGATTCGATGCCTCCAGGTGGATTATTAAGACTGTGGTGTTGCATGGCTCTGTCAAACTTGTTTTCAGGGTAAAGGTCTTACTGATGTCAACCAATGTGTTTACGTGAGTGTGAGTAAAGCCTTTGACTCTAGTTTTGCCTTCAGTAAAATCATATATCCATAATTTTTCTTCTCCTTTTTCTTTTTTTTTTTCTCCCATGTGTGCTAGTGATAGAAATAGGCTCAAATTAGAATTTGATTGAAATGCTTGATTTCGTTCAACATCTGGCTAGATTGAGCAGATCAGCCATGATGGCTTGTGATACAGTCACAGACAAACCAAGTTGGCCAGATTTCTGTAGAATATTAGGAGGGTAAAGCTGGATTTTCTCTCTTGGATTATAAACCATTCCAAGTAGTAGTAGTGTTTACCCACAGGTCAAATTCTGCATCTGTTCAAAACTGTGTCTAAACTTATTTTATCTGAGAAACCAGACCAAAGTCTTATGCTTGGCTGAGCAGTTACGTTGCTTCTGAATGGTAATAGCAAAGCCTTTCAGGTAAGGCTTTTTATCGTGGAAGAAGGCAAGGAGTTTTTATCTGTTCTGTTCTTTCTCTGAGCAACAAGAAATGCTGTGATACTTGTGCTCTTTCAGTAATTAATAGCCCTTCTTGGGAATTTTTGGGGAGTCTAACTTGATGGGTTTGGATACCAGCCTATAAATGATAGCAGGACAAGGGTAATCCAAACTCTAAATACACCCATTAGACTTTCTGTCAATACTTTGTGTTTCCCTGAACAAACATTGCTGCACAAATGTAGCACTCTCTGTCCATCCTCACCTCTGTTTAAATTCTAGTACCTTAATCTTGACTTCTCTGTCCCTTTTTTTTTTTTCTTCGTTCTGCTCCTGGCAAAGAAGTTTTCTGGCTCTCATTCTCTCCCTGTTTCAACTTTTCTGTACATTTCAATTGCCAGCCAATCTGTTGCTTTGGGCTATGCTGCTTTTGCTAGTAAGGTTCAGCAGTGATGCCCCCGTGGCTCAGAATAATAAGTTTATAGATAAGGGTGTTCTCTAGAACCTCCAAGTCTCAAAAGATGTAAATACGAGCGTTACTTTGACAGACATGCGCATTGCTTTATGTCATAACTTCCATGGGAAAGAAATCTTGAGTACTAAAGTGGTAACAGGATTGGGACTGAATGGCAACATTTTCAAGGGACTCTACCTTCCATTTTCAAAAATGATCTATTTACTGAGGAGGCAATATTGAACTGATTTTTGGAGAGTCAATGACTCAGTGTCAAAATGGCTCTTGAAAGTGGCATTTAACTCCTCTGTGCAGCCCAGAATCTTATTTTCAGTGCAAGTAACTACCTTGCTCAAAGTTTTGTTCTTGAGTTTTCAACAATATTGATAACTAGTTTCACAAGTTAATCATAATGGTTTGGGGCTTTTTAAGCGTTTTCCTGTCTTGTTCTAAAATTTGCTTTTTATGTGCATTTGAAAACATCTTGTATTTTATGACAGAGGAAACAACCATGTTTGCCTTCTCTTCTGTCCTGTGGCTTGAGTATGTCTTACGTCATTTGTTATCAATTTCCTTTCAAAACAATCTCGTCTCCATCTTTCAAAGCTTCATATGGCAGGATTTCACAACTTTTGTTTCTTGTGCTGGCTGTCCCTTGACTGCTTTCTTTTCTACGCAGTAATTTTTTGAGCAAACTGTAAGCACTGTAATTTTGTTAAGAGCTACCAAAACTCTATTCTGTGTTGATAATATTCATACCATTTCTTGGATGACACTACAATCTACTTGGGAGCTGAATATTTCAATGAAATATATCTTTACTTTGCAGAAGCTAATGCCAATATTTTTTTTTGACGTTTGGTAATAAACATGTATTTTTTTTGCACAGAAATGGACCCAGGCATGATCTTGGTGCCAGTCTCTGTCTGAATTCTTCTATGTTTGAGTCATTTATTTTCGTGCTGACTTGCAGTTAGAGATTCACTCTATTTTTTCACTGGGTTATATAATCCTTATCTAGGCAGCTGACACTGCAATCTGAGTTGCAGTGGTACTTAGCAAGGAGTGGAGAAATGATTGGAATGATATGTTTTAACATTTTAGCACAGGATGTTCAGCTTGTGCTTCATGACTGCTGAGTAACCTTATTGATAACAAGAGTGACACTGAAATACTGACCCTCTTTTTAATAATACAGCAAAATCATGCTATTATGCGCTACTGCATTTTACCAGTAGAGAATTGGAAAAATGATTTACTTATAGGTCTAGTAAATAGGTGCTATTCATTATCTAGAGGGAAAATCAAATACCAAGAATTGAACCTCTTCCTTGGAAGTGAAACTAATGGTGCATTATCAGCTGTGTTTCAACTTAATATGTTTCACTTTGATTTCACATTTGCAAAGAAGTTTGTTCACAGCGGACTTAATTTCATCTAAGGGATGTACCGCAGGTAATGAAAGACCAACATTCAACAAACACAATAGATGGATTTGTTCTTCAGCATGTACAGGTATTTTGGCAACATACGCTTTTTAAAAATAGGTAAAACAGTGACTGACCATGAGCTTACTAGTAGTCTGATCAAAGTTGCAGGTGATTCAGTAAACTGAGACAATTCTTATCCAGACTGTCTGAGTTGGGGCTAAAATGAAATATTATATGCTTTTGTACTGTACACTTGTTTGCAGTCTGCAGAGTGTGTACCGTTTCACATATGAAAGCCCTGAGCTCAGCCTTAATCATCCTTCACTTTATGCCACCCAGCTGGAAAGCAGCTTTGCGGTAAAGGACCTGGGGTTGCTGGTGGACACCAAGTTAACTTTGAGCCCGCAAAGAAGGCCAACGGTATCCTGGGCTGCATTAGGCACAGTATTGCCAGTAAGTTGAGGGAGGTGATCCTTACCCTCTCCTCAGCACTAGCGAGGCCGCACCTGGAGTGCTGGGTCCTTTTCTGGGCTCCCCAGTACGAGAGAGACGTGTCCGTACTGGAGAGAGCCCAACAAGGGGCCATGAAGGTGCTGAAGGGAGTGGAGTGCCTCTCCTGTGAGGAGAGGCTGAGAGAGCTGGGACTGTTCAGCCTAGAGGAGAAAAGGTTTGGGGGGATCCTATCAATGTATAAATAATATATATATATATAATAATATAATAGATACCTGAAGGGAGGGTGCAAAGAGGATGGCACCAGGCTCTTTTTAGTGATGCCCAGTGCCTGGGCAAGAGGCAGTGGGCACAAAATGGAGCACAGGAGGTTCTGTCCGCACACTAGGAAGCACTTTTTTGCTGTGCAGGTGGCTGAGCAATAGCACAGGTTGCCCAGAGAAATTATGGAGTCTCTCTCCTTGGAGGTATCCCAAAGCTATCTGGACATGGTCCTGGGCAACTGGCTCTTGGTGGTCCTGCTTGAGCACAGGGTTGGACCAGATGACCTCCAGAGGTCCCTGCCAACCTCAACCATTTTGTGATTGTGTGTCCCCTGTGAGCCTTCTCCCTCGTGACCTGAATGCAGCTCGTGGCTGGCGTGGAGTGTGGGCATGTGCAGGGGTCTGGAGACTGCGTCCTCTGCTTTTATGTGCTGTGAATTTTGCCACTGCTTTGTTTTTACATTTCCTACGTGCTCTTTCACAGTGGTGTCAGCTCTGTTGGCTGCAGTGAAGTTCCTCAGTTATGTGGAGCTGTAAGTCCTTAGCCTTCCAGATGTTTTGGAGTTTGCAAGTCATAGGTTTCCCTGCTGGTAGCTACAGGGCTTTAAAACTCAGATTAGTTCTAGGAGTTAGAACATACCAGTCATAGCGGCATGTCTGAAAGGATAAAGGAAGGGTAAAGAACAGATAAAAATCTTTTCAGCCGTAAGCTTGGAAACAGAAGAACTGAGGTGTGTGTACAGAGGACGTCAAAGATGGGGTAGGGAACTGCTCCACTGCTGTGGAAGGCACAGAGGTGGCTAAGACGCTCAAAAATAATTCTGAAATTCTGAGTATTGCTGAGCAAGTTTATGAAAGTAATGAAGCCCAGTTTCTTGAAAAACTGTGTGTGTCAAATTAGAACTTATTTTTGTTGCCATGGCTGGAGTGTGTGTTAGTGTGCTGCCATGAGCAGTGGGCACTCTGCTCATCTTCTGAATCACAGATATTGTACTGATCTGAAATGTAATGTTTGAGTAGTACTTAATCAGTAATATTCACAATCAAGATTGAATTCTAACGCAGCTTAGGATAATTAGTCATTTATCAAGTGGATTTGGTTGGGGGGCATGTGAAATGCCTGACAGGGCAGAGCTGTATTCTTCTAAGTTTCATGCAAGAGCATTCGCCATTTATTTTAACGTTTAGCTTTTGGCCTGTAGCTTATTTATAAATGAGTTTTGTGCAAGTCTGTGATTGGGCGTATTTAGGTTATGATGAGTTTGTGTTGTCAGTGGCCAATATGTTACAGTCAGAGCTGGGATGTGAAATAATCAGTGCTCTGAACTGACAGTGTTCTGCAGAACTGCTCACATTTGGATTCAGAGGAGTCATGTCCAGGTAATTTGCAGCGCTGGAGTGCTGAGAGGTGATGCAAGAAAGGCAAAGGAGACACTGGGCACTTTTTGAATGATCAGTTGGCTCTAATAGTTGCTACTAAAATGAGATTTTACAAATAGATTTTTGTGGGACAGATAAAGCTGTGAAAATAACTACATAAACTAAAATGAGAGCCACTAAGGACATAGATATGTACTGGGGAAATGTTCAGAGATGTTTGAACAGATGCCAAAAGGTCACCCATGTTACCTAGCAATAAAAATACGGGGAATTAAAAGGTTAGTGTATCTGAACAAGGATATACAAAAAGCAGTCAAGGACAAAAAGATGCATATTTTTAAGGAATAAACATTGAAATTATTACAGAGTGCAAGCAGTAATGTAAGACAACTGTATGTAAGAAGGTGAAGAGTATAGTGCTAGTGTGTTCCTGATAGGGAGCTTCCCGTGCCCACGGGGGAATGGATCTGTTTGCTGGGTGAGATGTTGTACTGCACTGCTTTCTGCACTCTTTCCAATATAAAGTTATGCCGTGTTTCAAAAGAAAGTGAATGTCTTCTAACAGGCAAAAAGGGAAATTCTGGTTTCAGCATCTCAGAAATGCTGGTGATCTCCTTTCTGGTCTGCTGCAGCTGAATTTTAGGTGGTTTTCTACACTGGCTAGAAATGTAGCTGAAAACCTGAAGTCAGCAGTCTTCTCAGCTAAGTCCCTGTGCAATGCTGTTGCACTGGGGAGATGGTAGACAGTGCTGTGGAAGAGCAGGGGCAGGATGCTTCCACAGGGCCCACAAACCTCGTGTTATTCTCGAGTCAAATACTTGAAAACAATGATTTTATAAAGCAGGTAGAAGGAATAGCAAGATCAAGGGAACATGGGAATCAAGGGGTGAAGTTGCTAACCTGGTTAGAAAAGACATTTTCATGTCATGGGGAAAAAGGTTTTTTGAGATTTTTTTAACTTTAACCCTGCATAAGATGAAAAAAGAGTATGAAGAACTTTATTTGCTTAATAGTTTTTTCTCTGCTGGAATATTTGATTTGAGTAAACTTCCATTGTGTTCTTCAGATTCTTCTTTCTCTCATTTTCTTCAAAATATTTTATTTAGGAGTTTAGTGGAGTGAATAATGTCTACTTGAAAAGAAAAATTGAAACCTACTGCTAGTTAAATGCAGAGAACTGGTGCTTTGTTTGCATTTTCGAGATATTTTCCTTTTTCTTCTAAACGAAAATGTGAAAGTAGGTGCAACGCTGCGAAAACTAAACATTGTGCATTTGTTTATCTGATGAAAATATTACAGTGAAGCCATTTTTGACTTGTTTTGAAGGAAGGGCACGGTGACAGGCACGGGGATGGGTTGGAGCGTGCGTATTTCTGAGGCATCTTTCAGAAACCGTTCCAAAGAAGGCTGGAGCCTTTCCTTGGGAACCAACTCTTCAGCTGTTCACCTACAAAAAGCAGTGTACTGTAAAAGCACCGTACTGTTTCATTGTATATTTACACAGTGCTTCAAAGGACCATAGAAGAAATGGCTGAGAATTTCTAGAATTTTTTTTTAATCATGCTCGGTGTAATTCAATTGGTCTTGCTCTGACTGTAGAGCCACAAAGGCCAAAGGTGGTGATGTGGGGGAAGGCAGGGGGATATTAGCTCATCTCTCACTTAGAAGTGGAGATATTGAATGCACAGATGTTTTTAAATCATATTGCAGCATGTTATCTAATTTTTATGGTTAGTCATTACTGTAACAACCTCAATGGAAAGGAAAGAGAAAATTGGTATGGCTTCTAAAATCAATGAGCCATTAAATAGGTGACAATAATCTTGATATAAACTTGGACTATTTAAATGGCATGCAAAATACCTATAGGGAACATTGCCATTTCGGGCTGTGTTCAAAATACCAAGCGTTTGTGCCATGCCCATGAAGTTCAAGGCGAGCCAGCTCTCGGATGGGGTCATCGGAGCCCTGTTCCAGCAGCATTTCAGTTTTTCTCCCATGCTTTCTGTGTGTGTCTGTTTGCTTTCATGGTTTTCTGTCTTCAGTTCTGCGTGAAAGGGCAGGGCTGCGGGGGCAGCACTGAAGTTCTGCTTCAGAAATCGGGAAAGCGCAGTGTCTGCTACACAGCCTGAAAATACCAGCCCCTTCTCCCCAGCTTTCTGGAAGAGGTGGTGTTACATGTCACACCACTTACTTCTCCAGGATGGCTTGGAAGCTTTCAGGAGAACTGTTGTGCTCTAGGTGTGGAAACAGCTTGTTTTAAAGCCTTACCACAGAAAATATTGTGATCCTGCCTCCTGGGAGTTTCTCTTTGGACCATATCCTCAGTCCTCTGTAAAAGCTACTGCCTCTGACTTTGTGATTACACAATGGTGTAAGTAGTACCACTTAGTGCTGCAGCTGTTAGCTGTGGTTGACCTGACCTCAAGGTCTGTCTTTCCAAGCCTGTGGGGTTTGGGTTTGATGCGTGTTGACAAGCGCAGCTGAGTAACAGAGCCCAAATGCAAATGGGTGAAACTGGTGTCCCTTAGACTGGGGACAGGGTCACTGAGGGAAGACCTCAGAGGCTGAGGATGCCCACTGGATTCATCGAGCTTCCCTGCTGATACAGAGTTATTTGATACGCTGTATTTTAGAGTGTGACTTCTACTCTCTTTTTGCATAACTCAGATAGCGGGATTTTCACTCCCTTCTTGGAGAGGTGTTTTTGCAGCTTGGCTGTGAGCAACAGCTCAGGTTTGGTCTCCTGTTTGGTTTGTTTTCATTTTTCCCAGTCCATGTTCTTCTTTTGTCCCAGTTGCTACCCTTAGTAGTGTCTTCGACTTTTTAGTCATCGTGCTCAGCCATGGGCTAGGAACTACTGAAAGGGACTGCTGCTCTTTCTCCTCCCGTCTTGGGAAGGGCAGTGGAGAGCCGGCAGCCATGCCAAGCATTCCTGACCCCACCGAGAGGGCAGCAGTCATCATCTGCACCCGGCGCCGGTCCCTCCTAATGTTCAGCTGGACCCGTTCCTAGGTCACTCCCCTGCTGTCACCTTTCGTCTTGGCTGTGGGCTGCTCAATTGCAGCTTCGAACTTCCTGTGGCAGCTCTGAGTTGTGACCGGCCGTATGGGTGCAGCTCGCACACCTGGAGCCTCAGCTGAGGGCAGCTCGTAGCTCTTGAGCTGGGCTGAGCCTGCTTTGTGGTTGCACGTGTCGAGGTCGCCTGGCCCTCAGAAACCTCTCAGGCTCTTCACCAGATATCTTACCATTATTTTCTGTTTTATGTTGTAGCATGTATTTCCACGTTGTGTTTGACGTTTCAGGAAAAACATCTAATTTAAAAAACAAGCGAAGTGTTGGGACAGCAAATAGAGGCCGAGAAGCCTGGCAGGGCTTGACCAGGCTGAGCTGAGGGTGGCTGCCTCACGGGCACCGCTGTTACCCGGCAGGCTGGCCAAGCAGCATTTTGCACTGTGGTTGAGAGCAAGTCCTGCTTGAGATTATTCTCTGTTCTTGTTTTTTGCATTGTTGCTCTTGTTCTGCTCCATGTTTACAAGTTACTTTTATTTAAAAAGTAATTGTGTTTTTCATATTGTTCTTATTTGTAGTATTGCGTATGGTTATTATGTGCCAAATCTTATAGGGATGAGACAAGATGACATAAACAGGATGTGCAACTGAAATCATGTGCAACTGACATTGATCCTTTCCCCCTAGAAAATAGGTACTTAAAAGTTACAGAAATGTTTACATGAAGATAGACAAAATTACTTTATGGAAAAAACAGATTCCATAAATGAAACAGTGAATTTCATTTTCCTATAATGCTGAATTTTCAAAGCCTTTCCCACTTGCCCTGAAAGCATTTTCTCATGTGTTTGTTGTGCTCTGTTGTTGAAAATCTACCCTGGGAACATGCAGCACCCCTTTATTAAGTTGCCAAACGATTTTAGCAATCTTATTTTCCACATCTGGTTTTTAAACCTTTGAAAAGCAGCCAGGCCTGAGAAAAGAAGTAATGAATTGCAAATGCATGTGTCTCTGAAAGTTACCTCACATTTTCTAACCTAGAAATGCTAATCTGGCGCAGTGCAAACAATGACTGCAGTGAGTTATCCTGGCACCAGCCCGATGCTGGTGAATGCCTGCAGCCAGCTGTAGAGCTCTGTGCTGTGTTACCAGGCATGGCTCAGGTAGGAAAATGCACTGCAAATGGCGTGACTGGCTAAGTGCCAGGGTGCTGGAGTTGCCTTGCAGACTTGATTTTAGCGTCTTTTTCTCTCGCTTTTCCTATTCTATCCCTGGTCTTCTCAGGGAAGCGTTTTAACTGCTCTTTTTTTCTGATGCTTGGTTTACAAATGTTAAACATTTGAAATAAAGCACCAGCGCAATAGCATTTTCCTGCATGAGTCTCGTTCCAACAAACCCATTCTCTTTCTGCGTCATAAGAAGCCAATGGCCAGTCACCTTCTGTAACACCACGGAGGACATGTATGGCCACAAGCCCTCTCTGCCACACAGAGAAGCAAAGGAGCAAGATGCAGGACCTGGAAAACCCAGACTTCAGCTGAAGCAGCTTCTGACCACCCCCTCCTGCTGCCCAGGGCCCTGCCAGAGCTTGGGCGGGTGCGAGCCTCCTTCCTTACGGAGCTGAGTGTTTCACCTTTTTGTATGTTGGGAGAAAGAAATTATTTCTCCACTCATTGTCGTCAGCTGTGTGTTGTGATACAAAGCTGTGCTCTGGCTGGTGGTGCTGCATTAAGCTGCAAGCTTAAGAACCAAAACTCTTAATGTCTGAAAGAAGCTTCGACCTGTTCATTACTGTACAGAGGTTACTAGTACTGTACAATTAGTAGTAGCATGTACACGAGCAATTAAGAAGTCAGAGAAGTGTAGACAGGAACAATAGACCATCTGTTTGACGGAGATAACTATTAAGATCAGTAAGAATTTACATTCTTCTTTACTACTGAAACCACCCTAAATGACTTCTTGTGGTAGAAATGCCTCATTAGCGAATGAAAATTCTTTGGGAAACCCCCAGGATGAACACTTGCAAAATACTAGGCAAAAATTAAATATTGATTATTTTTAATGCATCAATTAAACTTAATCATACTCTAGGAAATGCAGAATGTTTCCCAGAAACAATTGAAATCCCACAGCTTGTTTTTATACAAGGTGAGTTCATACTGAAGTGAGCTGCAGTACAATAGAAGCTACCACTAACTTATAATTTGTGAAATTCAAAAACTGTTAGCATATCATTTAGATAATGAAACCTTTATACCCATCTAGATTTTGTAAGTACCAACTTGAGTGAAGGAAATGCTATTTCAGTGCTATTATATTAAATTATAAACATTTGTTGGGGTGTTAGATGGCTGTATGTTTAATTTACAAGCTTTTCATTCCAAGCTTTTCATTTATTCTCAGCAATTTAGGAAACTGTAGTTTTAAAAACTACTGATGGCAGTGTTAAAATCAAGTGCATATTCACAAGGCTGACCAAAGCCTAAATGATCAAAGTAGTTAATAAATACGAATAATTTCCTAGACAGTTAATAACTATTTTTCTGAATGTTTTAATTGCACGTTCCTCTTATGAACCACAATCTCTCTCTCTCTCCCCCCTCCTCCTCCCCATTTAAAATTGAGCCATTTTATTTAGGAGTTGCAGTCAAATGTCTCATTGCAAATGAGAAATGTAAGATTAGCTTTGAGTCTACTTGCAATTTATTCAAATCTTAAATGAACCTCTGAAAATAATAGACGGTGCTTGGCCTCAGTAGATCCCGAAGGAACCTCATCAGATGGGGAAGCGGGAGGAGCGGCATGAGCGAAGATGTCTGTCTGTGCCGGTGGCAGTGCTGTGGATAGTGTGTCCGTCCGGACCCCAACACGGGAAGCTGAACTGTTTTTACCAAGCAGCTCTGCCACGTGTTGAGTACCCTGTGGTTATGGTTGGCACAGAGCAGCCTCCCGTCTGCCTTAGCCTCCCTGTGCCGGGCAGGTGCTGCCCAGATGTTGCAGCGGGGGCACTTCTGGGGGGCACAGGGCTCTGCTGCCGCCGTCCGCCCCCTCCCCGTCCTGCCGCGTGGCCTAAGGCCGGGCTCCCAAGCGCCGTACATGCGGCATTGCTAAGGCCGCGTGACACCACTGTGATCGGTGGCTTTTAGCGCGGCCGGTGGGCCTGAGGTAACCTGAGAGACAGCTTTGGGAAGGATCTGTGAAAGATGGTGTATTTCCGTATATTCTGCTTGGAAATCTATGCAGGGAAAAGTGTTAGGAGCTCAGAACTGAAAAGTCAGTGCAGGCTTGTTCTAAGAAAAGCTAAATGTTTATAAAATTGCTGCCCTAAGTTAACAGATTTTGTGCGTGTTGAATGTCGTTGAATGGGAGTAGTGCTGGTGTGTGTTCCAGCAGAGTTTAGGGTTCAAGGCTGTCCCCAGGTCAAGAAGCCTTGAAGAATTACTGCAAACAATTTTCTTGCTGTTTTAGTACCAGAGCTGGATGCCGTGCCTATCCCCACCTATGTTTTGGTGCTTTTTTTTGTTTTCCAAGACCAGTAAGAACCCAGCTTACAGGTATCATAGTACTTTGCAATCTGCTTGAACAGGAAATGGATTAAAAAAAAAAGAGAAGAGGTTTTGGATATCGTATCTTTCCATAATATTCATGAATTATCGATTAGAGTACTGTTCTTTGCGTCATTACCATTGTTGTGCCATCAACATTTTTTTTAAAATCATCTCTCCTAAATGGTTATATAAGATCTAAAATCATTTTGAGACTTAGCACAAAAAACCCACAGCATTTAGTTTGAGGCCACTTATTTTTATTTGGGGAACCATAAGGTGGTCAAAAGATTGAATCGTTAAAGCAAGCAGAGTGCAGAGATATTTCAGGAAAGAATTTCCCATTCCTGTAATTTCACGCTTCCAAGGGAAGAGGAGTGATTTGCAGGGGTTTTACGCTTGCCTTTTTATACTCAAAGTTAATACATTGCACTGTTCCATAATGGGTCATTAGTGCCCAGTGCCTCGTGTGAAGTAGGAATATTGGGAAACAGATGTGGAGAGACAAAGTCATTTGTCCAGAGATGCGCCGTGAGTTTGAGAGAGGTGTACGGGTGTACAACCCGGACCAGGAACCCACGTGTTGTGTTTTATCTATCACAGCCACATAGACTCAGCTGTGGGCCCTGGGTTTGGTCCATTACCTTTTCCTCCTCCTCCTCCTCCTCCTCCTCCTCCTCCTCCTCCACCACCACAGCTGCCCGTGACCCAGTGCTTGAAGCCAAAATCTGGCTGCAGACACTGCTGTGGCAGTAGGAGAGGCCGCTGGGGACAGATACCTCTGGGCTGCCGAAGAGAGCATGGAGATGCCTCACGGGCAGACCCACAGCTGGCTCCTGCCCTCGCGGCTGGTGGGGCTGGACCATCCTCCACTACGCGGAGATGTTTGGGAAGACGTACCATCCAGGCTTCTCCATTTGTTATTTATTATTTTCATTTGGGAGGTTGGGGGGAGCTAATGAGTTGGGGAATGAAATGGGCTCCCAGACAGACTCCTGCAGAGCACCACTGAGTACGTCCAGCCTGTCTGGGCAGGGCACCATTGATAACTGCTTTCAAAGCATGATGTTTCACTTGCTTTTGAACCAGCTCTATAGTTGGTCATAAAAAGTTTTTGACCTTAATGTCAAAAATCCACCTACCAAGCTTCCAGCTTTCTGAGTGCAGCGGGTTGTAACAATGGAAGAGGAGGAACTTTAAAAAGGTCTTCAAAGGTTTTTGTGAAATACGCTGTAGTGGTTCGTTTGAAGCTGTTAGAACTGATCTTGTTAATAATACACCATTTAAAAGCTCCTGAAATCCATTCATGTTTACAAGGTGAGACTTAGTGTTCAGAAGTCACATTTCTTCTTTGTTTTAGTTACTGCATTAATGGTGATGGCTCCTGTGGGGAGATGAGCATTGTTGAGGTCAATAACATGTCTTAAATGTGAACTGCCAGGATAATCGCCAATGCTGAAGTTCACCCGGATGCAGAGGGAGCGTGCAAAGCACACACCTGCCATTTGTGCCTTCGTTAGGGTAAAACAGCGCGAAGGGGGCCTTGGGCAGGCTGCTGCAGAGGGGTCACTCGCTGGGTTCACAGCCAGGTGGGAGACCGATGCTTTTGGATCAACTGCAGGGTTGTGTTATGAAGAGAAACAATGAAGATCTTTACAAATGGAATGTCTTAGAGATTTTTGGGGTGGGTTTGCTGGGAAGATAAAAGAGGAAATTTAAGTTCATTTACTAAAAACATTACGGCGGTGGGGGGGGAATCTTTTCCTACATAAACTTTTAAGTATTTTTACAATATTAATTGAAAAATGCTTGTTTAGCTTGCTGATACAAATAGGCCAGTGTGAAGTGGGTTCCCTGAACTGTATGAAAGTACTTAAGGTAAAATGCATACTATTTTTAGAATTCATTACAATTTTCATGAGATTTAAAAAAAAAAAAAAACTTTTGTAATCTTATTTGGCGTCAGCTGTTTGACAGACTCAGTTGAGAACATTTTTAAGCAGGTAATTTGCATGTTTGCTTTGCTATAATCATTTGCAAATGAGTAGCTGGGTTCTGTTTTGTGGTATCAGTGACTCATGAGATTTGCTGTACCCCTAGACAGCACAGACAGCTTGTGAAAATGTAGAGTGTGGAACCCATATTGCAAGAGGAAAGCTAATTTGTGCCTAACTATAATTAAACCTAATCATGGAGTTCCGGTCACAATCTAACAACCTCCCCAGAGCTTATGGGGCTTTTTCATTAAAATCAAGTCTCAGTAAGGCAAAACTGATTCTGCCAAGAAATCTGGTAGTTTTATCTACAGTTCCTCAAGCAAAATTCTCATTAGCTTCACAGTCATGAGCATGCAGTCTGTAGTTCATACACTAAAAAGCTGTAAATATTATTTGCTTTAAATTATTGTCCTAGATCTAGTGACTTTGACACTGGGAATAACTGACTTGAGAAGGGGACCGAGAGCAAGTATTTGGCATTCCTCATGATACAAGAACTACAAGGCACCTGATGAGGAGTGAGAAAACAGACTTAAAGCAAATAAACCCAGTATGTTTTAGACAAGACACGAAATTACATTACTTATTGCCACTGTATGGTATGAAGGCCAAATGCATAGAGGGGTTAAAATTTATTGGATAAGTAAATGGAGGATGATTCTGTCAAAATCTGTTAAACGTGGTAGTCTGAATTCAGCTGCTTTTTCAGGGAGTCCCAGGCTACTCATTTCTGATACTGAGAAGCATCAATCTCTGTCCTGTAGCTCTACTAAAACCTCTCTTTTTTGAGAGTCCACATGCTCCTGGTGCCTTCAGAGGGGGGATCCTGAGCTTGTGGACTTGCGGGTCAGCAGCGTGGTCCTCCCATGGGGTGGCTGAGCACTGCAGAGCTCAGTTCACGAGTATTTGTGCAAAGCCTCACTAGGTCAGGTTACGTTGTAGCATCAGATTGTGCTGGCATCGTTGGTGTCTGTAAAAATATGTTCACTCAGCATTTGGGGAATGGCGGTGGTTCTTATTAATGCTCCTTAGCTCATTAAAAAAAACCAGTGTATTTATGTGCAAGGAAAAGTTTCCACTTTATTTTGTCACTGTCCCATTTTTAAGTATTTTGCTCGATATATACAAAAGCTGAGTTGGCCTTGGTAGGCCATAGGCAGTAGCAGAGCAGGTAAGAAGTTTTCAGTGGAATTTATTTTCTGGACTTAATATTGTTTTTTATACAAGTAATCTTTAGAGATCTTCCAGCTCTTTCTTCATCACGTCTCATACCCAAGCCGATGGTGAGCAGCCGGCTGGACACCTCTGGGGCTTTGCTGGGAGCACACCTCCTCGCTTTGGGCCATGACTGGAGGAAGTGTTTCGTTTTGAATTGACGCTGTGAAATGGTATGTTCAGCTTCAGCTGAGACAGTAGGCATTTTTTAGTTTCTACATGTCCTTACTAGTGTTTTTCATAGGTTTTCACTTAAGGAAAATGTTGACATTCTGGGAAAAAAGGATTTGGGCCGGTGTATCACTTAAAATGTTTATTCTGGAATAATTAGCTCATACAGGTGTAGGAACTTACCTCTCTGTACAAACCCAAATAATACGATCATTTATTGGTGAAGAACAATTTGACAAGCTGTCACAAGGATTTCAGCTTTTTTAGTTGTCTTCTATTTTGGTTGCTTCTGTCAAGAGGATTTTTTTTTCCTTAACATGAGAAAAATTCAGTTCAATGGGACAGATTTCCTTCCAGAAGATCAATTTGAATGTTTAGTTAGATGTAGTGGTTTTCCTCCAGCTGTCACTGCTTTCTTGTTCCTACACTCTTCAGAGAAGATTTTAAAAATAATTAAGTGTGAGTGTGCCTGTGTCAGCCTTTCCTGGCAAGAGCTCTGCTTTGTTTAAATTTAGCAGCTCCTTGTGTTCCTACAGCAAACTGTGCTACCTCGTGCCTCGCAGGTTGCAGCCTGAACTATTGCTGTTCAGTCCTTGCCCTTGGAGCATGTCTTAGGGAGGCAGAGGGGAGGATGGTAATTAGACAGACTGTGGAGAAGTCTTCAGTGTGATGTGTTGTCAAATGAGCAGTGCAGTCTATCTCCTTGGCTGCTGGGGAGATACAGGGATAAATCCTGACCTGGTGTACAACAGCAAGAGCAGAGTGGAGTCACCCATGGCCCCGATGAAGGTGATGAATTTAGGCACATGGGGAATCTGCTCCTTGGGGTAGCTACCAGCTCCTGAGGTATAGTATCTCATATCAGAAGTGCCTCTGATGGAAGTTTCCATGGGCATGGAGCTGCAAGGCAACAGGAAAGAAAATCTAGAGTGGAGCCGGGGGCTTAGTACTGAGCCAGGAAAACAGAAATTGAAGGGCAAGCACTATAAAAATTTCAGTAACAATGTGATTAATTGAAAAAAAGTATTTCTTGTAAATGTGCAGGAACCATTTTATCCACACCTTTTCTCTGCTGCGGGACGTTGCTACCGTTCCCCCAGCACTTCAAGGCCTGGGGGCACCCCAAGGAGGGCAAGGACGGCGTCACCTCTGCTGCTGTCCCCATCCACCTGCAGTCCCCCGTGGAGAGGTGGTCAACGCCAGTGCAGGGTGTCCCTGCAGGTGCTGCCCCTCATCTGCACCGCAGCTCCTGGCCCTGTTTTGGCTTTTCTGGGCCATCCATGTGATGGGCAGAGGCGTTCCCCCTGCTGCTGAGGTGAGGCGCGGGAGCACCCTGCTTCCCCAAATCCCACAGCAAGCAAAGCTGGTAAATGCTCCAAGGACTTGGCAAGCTGCTGGGAACCACAGGATTCCCCTGCTGCATTCAGCCACTGGAATTTGCTCCTTTCCTTCTCCCCCATCAGGAAGGCAGCCTGTGTCTGGGGAGTGGGCTGGGAGCTGCAGCAAGGGCATGCTGCAAGCTGGCAGCTCAAGAATGGCTGCGGTGCGTGCGGGTCTTGTACACAGAAGAGCCGTGTGTTTCCCCACTCCAACAACATACAAGTATTTTCCTCCTGGTGCTTTTGGCCCTGCTCTGGTTTCGTGCCTGAGGGTTGACGGCACAAGGCACAGAGCGCTTTGGGAATTAGGCTGTTGTGGACGACGAGCCTTTTGGAAGGTCTGCTGCTTGGCAATGTGCCGGTAAAGCCTATGTAGTCCCACCACATAATATCAATTTTTAATGATGATAACTCTGCTAAATTCAGCCCTTGATAAATCGTAGAGTTGGGTTTTCAAAATTTAAAATCAAATATAACCCAATTACTTTAGTATTTGATTAAACTCAACTGCCACTTTGGTAAAGTGCTTAAATAAATCAGTGTTAATATATTTTTCTACAGTAAATAAAGTTATGCCTGTATAGTTCAAATACCAGTAGTCACATGGAGCTCTTGGAAATGAAGCACTGCCAATCTGCATGGAGAATGTATTAACTTAAGGAAATAAACATTTCATGGATCTTCCCTAAAAGCTGAGATTATGATTTTAGTGGTGATGATTGAAAGCACTATTTTTAGGATGGTGGAACAAATATTTCTTAAATATACGTTATAGAAAGACCATTATATTTTATTCTGTTAACTCTGTATACCACCTGCTGTAAACACTCGCGGACTGACAGACTTTGGAAGATGTTGAATGAATTTTTTGGAGGCTCCTCTGGCTGTGAGGTTGCACTGCAGGAGACCTTTCAAGTCAGTTTGCCCATGCAGAAGACCTCTTCCTCGTGCCCAGCGAGGCCTCCTGTGTTGAGCACGTGCGGTGCTCTGCCCTGCTTCGTGCCGGTTTGCCGAGGGAGCTGCCTCGATATGCCACCGCGGGCCTCATCCAGAGCCCTCCAACCCCAGTGAGGGCCTGCTCACTGGCTGAGACGGCTCTGAAATGCGTCTTTATAAGGCAGGGCTGAGCACCAGGACCTTATTGCAGCTCAGCATGCCCGTTCACATAGCAGTAGCTTCAAAGAGTGAGAAAGAGGGGCTGCTGGGTCCCTCTTACCCTCTGTGGGGGGCTTGAAACCCTCTTTGCCAAGAATCGTTTCCAGTCAGAGGGCCCAAAGCCAGTGCAAAGCAGTTTGACTTTTGCCGCCTGCAGACTGTAGAAGGGTACAACCAGTTGAACTCTGTAAAGACTTCCAAATTGTCAGTAATTCATGCTATGACTTTCTTTTAGTTGCTCGTCTCCCGGCTTGTTTCAACAAGTCTTTCCAAAGACATGATCTTCTTGTCAAACAAACTACAGGCCTCCTAGAAATGGTGCGAAAGGCCAACCTGCCTGCTCTTTTGGGTGATTTCATGTTTCCAAGCTCATAAGATTTGGGAAATTATATCCTGAATTCCAGATCTTAGCTCTTCAGTCGTGGTAAGCCTCAGGGGGTGGATTTTGCATCTGGCTCTCTTGGAGCACGTCTCTTTTAAAAGAGACCAAATGTTTGAGAATATCAAAAGAGATGTCCGATGAGCCTGCTAGTTAGAGTTGGCAAATAAAAATGACAATTAAGTGAAACTGCACACATCCAAAAAAATCTTTCTCTCATTACCTCTTTACAGAGGGTGAAAAAAGCATTTCTGAGAGTGGGAGTTCGAGTGACTAATGTGTTGTTACATTCAGTTAAATCGACTCAGGAGTGAAAACTTTGTGTTGCTTTTCAGAACGTTCAATATTTTATCATTAATTTATGGTAAAAGAACATGCCCAGACAGTCTCAGTTTTTTCTTACATAGGCTTTTATGCTTAATGCCTGTTTTTAAGGCAGTTTTCCCTGCTGGTTTACACTCTCTCCTTTACTTTCTTCGGCTGTCATGGGTGGTGCTGGATGGCTTTTCTTACCCGGCCTCCTTTGCCGTGGGCTAGCAGCCATACAGACGAGGGTCTTTCTCCCTAAAACCTACTCACTCCTGCTATTCACTTTGCAGGGTGAAAACAAAAAGACCCAGATGACTAGAGCATGGGACTGCTAGTTCCCAGACAAGTCATTGAAAGGGTTTCCTGAGGAAATATGCATCCTGGCTTTTTGTGTTTAATTTAAGAAAACTCAGCATCTGCAGGTTCTACAAGATGTCCTTTATCTAGTAGCAGGGGACCTGGAGATAAGCGTTCAGTTTGGACCTGAGATCACCTTTATGTGCCGCTTTCCTATCTTAGTTTATTCTCTGCACCTCTCCTTTTTGTTCCCACCTCCCATCCTCATCTGTGCCTGTTTTAAAGGTCTGTAGGATAGGATGAAATCTCATCCTGCTACAGGAACAATTATGCATCCAGTTTTCCAGCTGTGTAGCATGTAGCACAGCTGGGCTATGCCTGCATGGCACTTCTCTGTGCTCTCGTAATACAAACGTTAGTTCGGTTTTGCTGGCTGCCGTCCTCTGCCTGATCAGTCATCTGGAGCTCCGTTCTTCTGCGGCTCACAATCAGTTAAATTCATGGAAGAACTTTAAAATAGGATGCACAGCCCTGCAAGGCCAAGGTGTGGAGACAAATTTGAAGCCTCTGCCCACCAGAGGGAAAGTACAAGGTAGAATTCAGATGAAGGCATTGATACGTACAGGTATAGAAGTTCCAGTACAAGACCAACCACGGTGAGTGATGACCTGTCAGATTTAGAGTGGAAACCACATACATAGAGAGGCAGAACCACATGGACAGTGTATGTGGCTGATTACTGCAAATACTAATAAATAAATAAATAGTCCTGACCATACTGTCTGCAGTGAAGGGTCTGGTAAGCAAGAGGAAAGATCTTTCTCTGCTGTCAGGCAGAGTTTTATGTATTTTGTAGGTAAATGCAATAGATGTGTATGATTTTGTTGCTTGGAGAGAAATGCAGATGTGACTGTGATTTGCAGCTCTCAAATATGGCAGAAATTAGCAGTATCTTTTTAAGAAGGGCTAGTCAGTTATATGTCGTCTCCGTAGCACGGCACCATACAATAGCTTTAGCAGTTGAACTTGAGGCTTTGAATCTGACTTTGATGTCCCATACACAGATTTAAGAGTTCTTTGTGTTTCTAAATTTTCTTGTGGGCTAAAGCAGATCGACACAGGATTTGAGCCAACCTTATTACAGTCGATGTAGGTTTTCTCCAGTTGATTTTCAAATAATGAATTCTGTTCATGCAGCAAGAGTCTTATTAAGAAAAAAAAAATCAAATAATGCTTTATAATCTGCAGAAGTGGAGGGTCCTGTTACTGTAGTAACATTAGTCCCATTTGCTAATTAGTATTTGCTGTCTTCCCAGGCTGAGAACAAGCTATGAGAATAGCCAGTATTAGGTGGTTTTTTTTTCTGTTTTCTTTGCTATGGCATAAAACAAAAAAGAGTAGGAAGGATATTGCTATTATGATCATCCTTTTTACCTACGTAAGATGTTAATGCTGGATAATTGGTTTGATAATGTTAAAATATGAAACGTTGCATTCTTGTGCTTATGATTCTGGTGTGCTGCGTGCTGCCAGGATTAAGTGTTATATCTATCTTCACAAGTGATCCTGCTCTGATGAAGCCATGTTGAAATATAAAAGTCTTGCTTCAATGTATTCACTGAATTAAATGTAATGTGACATCTTTGCCGATGTGATGTCCTGCGTGAAGGATTCTTTGCCTTGCTTAATTTGCAAAGTTCAAATTAAAAGTTCTTTCAAATATATTCTTTAGATTAATGGAGGAGTACGTTTTAGATCACAGGCTACGTGAAATGACTTAGAGATGAAAAAAGTGCTAATGTTTTGCTTTTCTCAAAATGGACCAAAAGTTAATGGGGAGTAGCGATCAGCTGCAGTATTCTGCAGGGATCTGTTCTTGTCATGCTGCTGCTCAGTTTTTCAGTGAAAATAAAACAAAAAATGCTTCTGTTTAAGTTTGTAGAAGGATTACAGATCATCAAAGTGTAAATAGTGACTGATGCAAGGTCAGGCAACATGGTAAACTGCATTAATTTATTTTAAACCAGTCTTGAGATCAGGTTTCTGATCTCTAGGAATAAGAAGCTTGCACTTAACCGGGGAGAACTGCGTCTGGAGAGCAGCCGCTCTGAAAAGGTTGTAGAGCTTGCGTTGAAAAACCTATTAAACATGATCCCAAGGTATAATGCTGAGATTAAGAGGAACAATATGAATATGTAAGCATTAAAATATCATTTGGGAAGAGGTGGCCTGTTCACTGTATGCAGTACTGGCAATTACTGCAATACATCTCATCCTGGTGGTTGAGAAGTACTGGGAAGAGTTATGAAAATAATTTCAAGTGAATAAAGCTGCCTTAGAAAGAGTTATTAAAGAATCTCAATGTATTTATCTGGCACAAGAAAGAAAAAAAAAAAAAACCAACCCTAGAGGTGTCTTGATGAGGCTATGTATTCATTTATTTGGGGAGATAATACCTGATTATTTGAGAATTACTACCAGACCTGAATCTGGTCCATGAAAAGTCTATTAAAAGGCACTTACCTTTGCTCTTTTGACACATCAACATTTTTCCCCCATCCCATCACATAAGAATCATATTGAATTAGTGTTAGTTGTCACCAGTAGGGTACGAAAGACTGATCATATTGGAGACTGTTGCACCATATTAGTCAAAATTAATACTGAAAGAATATGATAAAAACGTGTATCAGTGTTACAAATGCTGTATCTTATTAGCACAGGGAGCTTTCTCCTACCAAAGCCAGTGTTCTCTCCCTCGGTACTGCTTGCTGATGTGAGATGAAATGCCATGCTCCATTCAAGCAGGATGCTGGTGCTCTGCGGAAAGGGCTTTACCTGAGGGACTCCAGTGACAACAGGCTTTGGAGCCCAGTCAGGTTTTGGACCATTTGCGTTAAATTCATAAGGTGTGAGGTAGGAATGTAGTTATCATCTAGGCCTCCTGACGTGTCAGTTTACAGCCTGACTTGTTAACAGAGGGCAGCATTAATTTTTTTGATAGTGCACCAGACTGTGGTGTGCAGGGGGTCAGCAATGTCACATGGGGGCTCAGCTGGAGCCGGGGGGACAGCTGGGAGTGAAGAAACACTTCAGCCATCCTGGGGTAATAGGAGCCAGAGCTGAGCTACGCTCAGAGAACTGCTTGCAGTTACAGAGCATGCACGGCTTTCACCCCACCTGGGGAGACCAGCACAGCCTGCTTGTGGAAGGCAAAGCGCAGCTTCAGGTGGGGTTGTGGCCAGCGGGCTGCAGGGAGGTCCCAGCACCTGGCGGGGGTTTGTGCAGGCAAGGCAGTGTTCCTGTGTGTTTCAGACACAAATGTCTTGCCTCTTTGGATGAAATTAATTAGTGGTGTTTTTTTGTTTTTTTTTTTCCTAGAAACTTGAATTAGATTCTGTGGTAATGACATGGTATTATGCTGTATTAGCTGCATAGCAAAATATCCTGTCCTGTACCTGATGCGCAATTACTGTTTTAAAGCTATCGGTGTTAATGCAGTGACCTGAAATTTTGTTCATTGTTAGCTGGGAAGCTCTCTTCTCTGAGATGCTTTGCATTAATGAAACACATTTCAAAGCTGGACAAAAAGCTAAAAAGAAAAGTTTGAATTTAATTGGGAAAAAAAAAGCCTAAGGCAGAAAGATTTCTAGGCAAGAATTGGTTTCAGGTGAAGTGGAAGAGAATTTGCAAGCTGCTTGATCTGCTCACTTGGGAGGTGCTGTGAGTTGATGGCTGGGGTTGGGGAGCGGGGGCTTTGCTTGCCCCCGCTGGGGAGCCGGCAGCTCCCCGACTTCTTCAGCGTCCCCGCGCGGCTCTGCGCGCGCTGAGCCCCTGGTGGGGCCCTGCCTTCGGTGCTACAGGAAAGCTGTTGTCAGGGGGGTTGTTTTGTTTAGTTATTCCCTGGAGAAAATGTTGACTTTGCAAAATGGAGATATCTTTTGGAATGCCACTGTGACAAAAACTCCCCGCCGGCTCTCACTTAATCCCTTGCTTCAGCTGTGCCGAGTTACGGAAAGGGAGAATGTGAAAAGGAACAGAGGAAAGAGGCTCCTGCTCACCCACAGGTGTGCGGTGCTGCGATTAGGGGATGCGCTTTCCTTACGTGTGGATCAGGAAAGAGACCTGAAAAAATACTGTTTCCAGGAGCTTTCTGAGTAGTTTCTTGGTACAGGCCTCAGCATAGTTCATTGGAGGTCAGGCTGCATTTCAGAGACCTAGATCTCTTTCTGGTGTGCGATGCCCTACTACATTTGTATGTCTTTCAGTTCACCTGGCTTCCAAGTGCTGCACAGAGAACTGGTTGCGTGCCTCACGTTGGCTCTGGGGGAGCGAGCGGGGCGGCCACTTCGCTCTGCTGCTGGGAGCTGGCTCCGAACTGCACGAGATGGGAATCAGAAACAGAAAGAGGTATCGGTGCATCTTGTAAGGGGAAAACAACGTACGTACAGAAAGGATAATTCCTGCAGACGTCATAAGAGATCTGTTGCCTGGTTGTTGCCTTTCGCAAGTCAAAATCAAACAGTGAAGGGAGCTGGATTTCATTGCTCTATTTCTGATTAGAGTGGATGATTCTGTAGGAGTCCGATTATACTTCAGCAACAACACACAATTAAGATGAATAAAGGTGTTTCACACCTAATTCAGCGTTTTTGCGCCTAGGCCCCTGCAGGCTTTTGAATATGCTTGGACTGCAATTTGTATTGAATGTCTGATAAAGTTCACTACTTGTGACACTTTGGTCACTGATAAAGTAAGTACCGAGGTTAATTCAATGTATTGATTTATCAGCCTCCTGTGGAAGCATCAAGCTACTGGGCTTGCTGCTTCCTCTCCTAAACCATTGTGGATTGAGGCCAGATCCAGGGTGTGTGCAGCCCTGCCTGTGTAAGATGCTCTGAAGCCAGTATGGTTTAAAAGAATGGTATCTGCCACATGCATGCGTTGTTGTATCTTTCAAAATGTAAAGTGACAGGAACATTGTCAGCTGTTTTATGATTGCGTAACTGCTGAGGCTAGTGCGTGGATTATCACAGAGCCTGCGTGTTATCATGTAATGCCGATGCATCTTTGAAAAGCACATGAAAACAGATTCCCATTAGCTCACAAACGTGCATCGTTTCATGTTTAGCATGTGCATGTCTGTACAGAGGATCAGAAAAGAGAATAAAGTGTGGGACCTAATCTTCACCAATTGCAGCACAAGTAAGCAGATTATGCAAAAAAAAAAAAAAAGTTAATTTCTTACTATTAAATCCCACTTTATGGAGAAGAAGCCCTTAATACTCTGGCTAAAAAGTCTAGTCACACCAGATTAACATTGTTGAACATTCATAATAAAAATAGCTGGGTCTGATTAGTGTCAGTTAAAGTTTTCTGAATGAGAAATATAACTCTTTGAATTGAACTGCTTGAATAGCAGCTAAGGATTCCTAAGGAATAATTTGTATTAAAAAGTTAAGACTTTCACTACTTTTCTAAAGGAAAATCTATCGGCACTGTAGGGATTACATACCATTCATGTAACAGCATGAAAAGAAAGGAACTTCACAGACCATAAAGTGTAATAAAAGAACATCTAAAATTGATTTTCATTTAAGTAGATTACTTATATTTTCCTCTAGAACAGGAAAAGCACACTAATCTTCATCAGTTTTCAGAGGCAGAGCTACTGGCTTGATCCAGTTATCCATCACAAAATGCAGCAAGCTGCTCACTCTGCGTGCGTGCTTCCCTGAAAGCTGCATCTCTGCATCAGAGGGCATGGCATCCAAAATAATTTGAAAGAGAAAGGAGGCAGAACTCCTTACTTATTCCCATCATTATGGCTGATTTGTAGGTTAATTTGGGGTAATTAATTCTTCTGTTCTAGAGGATCCACTTGCGGGAGGGATTCGGGGCGTTGCGCTGTTTGCAGGCTCTGAGCAGGTAAGCCGTTAAGCTGTCCCAGGTTCTCGTGGGAGCTGAGCGTGCGCTGTAAGCTCACCAGGCATCCACTCAAGTATCGGCATCGTTCCGTCAGAGGGGTTTTGGGTGAAGTTCAGTGCGTGGGTGGCTTCTCAGAGGCCTGAGTGCTTTGGGCCCAGAGCACGTCTGTATTTTTCACCTGTTGGGAGGCTCTTGCTGAAGGCTTTGGGATTGAAACACTTGTGCTCTCCAGCAGTGTTTCATGTGAGATACCCTGCCTTTGGGGTGGGCTTGACTTGGTTATCTGCCCCACCGCTGTGCAGAAAGTCTCACAAACTCGTGTATTTTCAGTTTGTCTGATCATTTTTAGCCTGCTTTCTTAAGGAGATAAGGATAATGTGATCATGCTGTGCACGCGCATGCATTGCGCAGTCCTCCCCTGTTCCCAATAACTTTTGAATCCATTGCCTCAATGTGGCAAGGGAGAAGAGGTGTCATAGATAATTACAGTTTTCTGAAAACGAGTACCAGATACAGGTATGTGTGGCTGATATGGAGGAGACTGAAGGATAAGCTTGTTTATTGGACTTTGGGGAATGCTAAGGAGAGAGAGGGTATGGAAGCACCAGCCACGTGGAAAGTTTTGATTCAAGCTTGCTCCTTCTGGAACACAAGGGAGTCCAACCACAAGAAATAAATCCAGAAGCTGACAGAATATGTTAGATGTGCTGGTCCCAGAACTATTTGTTTCTTTGACTAACGTGTTTTTTCTTCTGACAGAAGGAACCTATTTTTTTAATTGTGCTCATTGCAAACCTCATTGCATCAATGTCAAAGACAGAGCTGTGAATGGTTGTCGGTGTACTCGGTACTGTGGTGCATATTCTGTGAGCCTTGAGTAGTAATGTTGCATCAACAAGCCAGTCTGCTTAACTGAGCAATTCAGAGACCAGGCCCCCTTCCTATAGCAGGCAGCTACGTACTGTGGGAGACGACAAGGCTGTCAAGGTAACTTTTGAGGCAAAGTGTTAGAAAAATGGTTCAAAGAATTTGCATAGGTCTGTAATTGATGCATTTGTATAGAGTAAGATTGTTGAGTAAGATTGTTTCGTTTCACATATATATATATATATTTTTTGGTAGCCTTAACATGTTTGTAAATTGGGTATTCTCTGCTGGCACTGGCTCTGCCTGTCTCTAAGGGAACCCAAAGTATCTGGAGGGCAGCATGGCATGGGGTGCTGGCAGCTTTGATGGGGTGGTTACAGACAGGGACTAATCCTGGTTTTATATTGTTAGTTTTGTTGAATTGTGTCTGAATCCAGCAAGCAGTTCTATGCTCAGAGTTATGCAACTTCATAAGTGCTTTTGCTGGCTCAGTCATGTTTGTTTTAGACCACAAAATTAGGCCCTTTCATATGCTAGCCCCTTTCTGAGATCGTTTGTGCTTTCTCTTTGGCAGGGCTTTCACTAGACAGAAACATCTTCAGAGGCTGCTTTTATCATTGTAATGACAATGATTGTACTGGCTGTGTAAAGGGCTGGAAACGAGATGTTAGCTGTTTCCCTGTGCACAAGCAAACCAGATGTTGTCCACAAGAGTTTTCCTTGATCCCTGCAACACATCTGCTACATGCACATCTCAAGCACAGGCAGTTTCTCTGTGATCATGCACTGGAAACCTGTTTGCTACCCAATCAAAACATAGCAAAGGCGACTAAAACCTTTGCAATTAGGATGCTTCCCTAGTACCCAGAGCATGCCAAAGAAAATCAACAGCTTAAATGGCATGTGTTGATACCATTTTAGAGATAAGATGTAAACAGTTTTCATTTGGCTGTTCTAGGGGCATGAGACTGTTGACTATTTTCCTAGGATGAAAAAAAAAAAGCCTTCTACAGTTTCCTCCTATTGGGAAAACATTATTCAGGCACCTGGTTCTGTCAGGATAATACAAATAAAAAATGCTATTTTTTCCCTCTTTAAATGCATCAGTCTTGGTTCAGAAAAGCTGCTGAACATGTTTAAGTCTGTATTTATAGGGACAGATTCTTACCTGCTCAGCTCTTGACTAGCTGCACAGCCGGGAGAGCTCAGCTGACCAGCTTCTTCAGTGCTGGGAGTACAAGTTTGCAAGTGAGGTGGAAGATTTACTAGCCGGGTGGAACAATTTGCTGCTAGAGCCCTTTCAGTTGGCTTGGCTGGATGGACTTTTTCCTGGCAACAGCCGTCTTGCATTGAATCATCCCAGGCAGGTTGCCTGAGGGAAGCATCACCTTCTGGAGTGTGCATGGTGGGGAAAGACAGAAAGCCAACCCTTGCCATATCGTAAACCTTCCTGTTTTGATGGTCAGACTTGAAGATCTTAACGTTTTTTTCCAACCTGAAAGATTCCATGGTTCAGTGATTCTGTAATTCCAGGGGTGATGATGGTTGAACCTCACAATATTATGAATTCCAAGTTCAAGAATAGCTGTAAGCGTTCATTTGATATGAAAGAGCCAATTGTACCAATCATTACCTCAAGCTTGACATGCCTCTGCTGTTCATTCTGTGGCAGTAATTAATTCGAAAATGTCCTGTTAGATAACTTCTGTGGGAACTCAGCCTATTGTCCTGTGCAGGAAGCCTTCAAGAAGCTGCGATGACTTAGGGGTGACCTTGGAAATTTTGCTGTTTCTATCAGCAAGAAGTGGTTTGCTTCACTGGGAGACCATTACTGAAAAATGTAGCCTTTATGAGTTCGTCTAGAGATGAGTTTCATGATGCTGAGGTTCAGTGCCGTGCCTGGATGGATCTGTCCTGGCCCTGCCCCTCTGCAGAAGTGCAGACCTGACCTACTTGTGCATTTGCATCTGCTTTTGATCTGCCAGCATCTGCCATTCTATGAGAAGTTTGTATGAAATGAGTGTACTTCATAAGGTATCAGAGTGAACACAAGAAAATCAATAAGCAATCTATGTGATAATTAATTAGCATGCCAGGAGGAATTGCTCTTTCTTCCCCTACTGATTTGGGTCACAGTCACATCTGATTTGGGAAGTTGTCAGTTTTTCAATTATAGCTTGGTCTTTGTTCTTGTTATATTTATTTATTTATTTGTGGCCAGAACGATGGACTGGAAGATATAAAATCACACTGTGCAAACCTGCTTGTCCCAGGAAGGTGACAATATTGAGCTCAGCACCCGACAGAACCTGTTGACAAAGAGATGTGCTGTTTGTTGGTCTGGTGCAGAAGAAGGGTTATTGCTTGTGAATGTGACACCACGCAAGAGGATGATCAAGCTCTGCAGCTATGGCGTCCTTTTGCTTGTTTCCATTTTCCTCTCTGTGTTCAGAAGTTAAATATTTACCATAGCCCTTGAGAAGACTGGCGCGGTGCTGTGGATCTGCAGGAGCGATGCCACAGGCTGTGACAGGCGGCGGTTCCCCGCTTGCCTGCCTTCTTGCTCGGCAGCAGACTGGTTCCCATCTCATGGAGGGGCAGAAGCTCTCTGCCCTGTTTCTGGCAGTGTTGTCCCGTGCATGCTCTCCTTTGGCTGGTGTGGCTTGCTGCTGGGCTGTGTAGCCCAAAGGCTGAGGAGGCAGCCCTGGGGCCAGTAGAGCCGGGTCCTTGAAGCTGGAAACCTGCTCTGGTCTACAGGCTCCCATCTCTTCTGTTTTTGCTGGGACTGAGATGCCGTTCCTGGGAAACAGAGTCTCTTCAGGCCATACGTTCATGAATATTCACCCACCACCGGACCAAAATACATGTGTAATTTGGCCTGGTTTCATTGAGACCTACCATGCGAGTTATTACTCAGGGTCACCTCCTGGCTTGGTGCTCCTTTCTCAGAGAGATGGGCTGGCATCATGAGCTTTCCAGAGACTCCTCTGAAGGCACAGTGACTGCTGGCATATTATCAAGCTTCTGCCATAAATTCCTGCCCTTGCTATCCTGCTTTCTTTCCCTAGTCACACCAAAGACTAATTATATGTGCTAGACTAATGAACTCATTTTGTAAATACACCAGGTAGTGAGATAGATGCCTACTTAACTTTCTCAATGAGCTTCAAGAGCCCAGATTTCCCTTCTTTCCAACAAATTGGCTTCCATCAACAGAAATGAGTCTCTCGGAGCATCTCTGCCAGGGCTTTAATGGTAACAAATAACTGCTTTTTGCTTGATAATAGGCAAGAAAAAGCACTCCACATCTAACATGTTGAGCATGTAGTAAGGATCAGAAGTGAACCAGTGATGATCACCTGGAGCTTTATGAATTAGCATGTGGGGGTTAGCAAGTTTTTATTTATTTATTTTGATGGTAGGGTAACAAGCAAAGAGGTGTTGTTATAGTGTCCTAAAGGATTCATAGAAAATAAAGTGACTAGAGAGCATTCCTTAAAAAAAAAAAAAAAAAATTAGTTTATTTATGAAAGGCAATTTTGTTTTTCTCCATCCTAACTCCTAAATTTTCAAGGACTTTTCATTTGGCTTTCTCTTAAAAGTGACTTTCTTCTTTTTGTATTTTTGAAACCTTGGAGAATATGGAATTTATTTCATATTTGTTTCACTATTAATGTATTTTCCAATGCAGTTTTCAGGGCACCAGGCACTTATCTTTATTAAAGGTCAAATGTTGAGAGACATTTGGATGCCTGAAATTTATGCCAGGGATGGTCACCAGTGAGGTATGATTACTTGAAAACTGTTTTGGTCTGAAATAGTTTGCTTGAACTCTGAGAAGTTCATGCTATATATATT
>VXAL01004929.1:327190-551538 GCA_013399475.1 Chauna torquata
TTTATATATAAAATATATATTCCATGTAAAGAAACTTCAAGCATTTTTATGAATAAATAGCCTTAATAAGCAGCTGATTTGTTATTACCCCGACTTTATCTGTAGCACTTAGTGCAATTGCCATCCTTGTGGTATTTTAACCATCTACGCTTTAGCTGGACCAAATGTGGTTTAAGAGGTATGACTAGCACGTGTGAGGACGACTTTTTCTTGTAATTCATGACACCAAAAAGAAAGCGTGTGATAAATAATTCTGAAATAATTCTAAACACACTCAGTGCTTTTTGACCATGTTAAAATAGTTGCATAACATCAAGGTTAAAATCCATGTTTTTCCTTTAGATTGGTCCGAACACAACTTTCAGAAGAAGCCCAATGGAGGTCCTCCTCTGCTAGAGGACCGTATTTGATGTCCAATCGGAGTAATTCTAACATGGCTATAAATATGTTCAGGGAGAAAAAAACTCCAGCCCATTTGTAATCTCTTTCAGAATCACAGTGTCATTACAAGGAAGTTGAAGTTTGGCCCTGAGCGCGTTGTGGAGGCAGTGGCTTCTTACTCAGCGTCTGTCTGTTACGTCTGTCACATTTTCAGGAACTGAAAGCAGAGAGTCACATGCTGCCTACTCAAACCAAGCTAAACTGCTGCTCCATTTGTAAGGAGTCATTTGCTTCTAATTAGCAGAACTTTTTGGATGAGTGTACTGATACAGTTGAATGTCTCCTCTGGTTATGTGGAGTCAGAGTTTCTCTGTTTCCTGTGTGAAACTTTTTTTTTTTTTCCTTCAAATGCAAGAGTACAGGGTTTATTTATGAAGCAGCTTTTGCCACAATTAACAAACTCCAGCTAGATAGGCTTAAGTTTTTGAGGAAATCATTTTTGGCAGAGGTTGGCTGGAAGGCATCGGCTCAAATGATGCAACTTTTATTTTAGAACAAAGTCAAGGAAGTTCTCGGTATCTCAAGATTAAGAAACGGGAGGTGAAACAATAACAGTAAAATGCAAAATCATGGTGTAAGATACTACTGTGTGCTAGCTTAAGTGATTGGAAAGAAACTTAGCAAATCTTGTAGATTTTCCAAGCAGTGATGGACTAATTATCCTCCACTTGTAGATAATATGGGATGAGTGAAGGGGTCTGAACAGGAGCTGAAAACTAGAAATCATCCAGAATGATGGAGGTGCACATCAGTGTTGAGCCTCCCTGCTCTGAGCTCTGATTGCTCTGGAGAAAAATTATTTTAGCTCCAGGTACTGTTCCCAACGCAGTAGTAAAAGTAATGGGAGCTGGGTAGCTCCTTAACTTCAGAACATCTGCAACGTTGAAATTACTCATCTTAAATCATGGTTCACTTGTGAGAATGAACCTGGAGTGCTTTGAACTCAACAGTTCAGGCCTAGAAGTTTTTGGACTGAAATGGGGAGCCCCTGAGTTGGGCTCTGACTGCAGTCCTGAGGGTCCCCCAAAACAGTCCTCTTCCACCTTGGCTTCCCACCCCTTCCAGACACAAGTCCCTGCCTGAGATTTTGCTCTTGACACTTCATGTCCTGCCCTTTACTCGTCACATCACCACTATACCAGCTCACTCTGCCAAAGTGAAGTCCTGGCTTTGTTTTGGGTGAGGGTTTCTGAAACTTAAGCAAAAACTGTATTTACAAAAAACCCTGAATAAGTCTTTGATGGTGACAAAGGAAAACATGCTGGAAAACAAATGTGTAAAGGCTCCTGGAGAGCTAAGTTCCACACTAGGCTGTTAGCAGATGGGTAAGATCTGGGAGGTGTAGACCATCCTTCATCCCCACCAGGCAAAACTCTGGATGAACTTATCCCATGCACCTAAAAACTGCAACGGTTTTAGAAAGGTTGGGTAAGTCTTTTGGTACAGAAACTCAAATCAGAGACCCAAGCAGCTGCATTAGATCCTTTGGAAAATGAAGCAAAAAATCTTTCAGAAAGCAGCATTGATTAGTCTGCCGCCTCCTATTCTAAAGAAAACAGGAAGAGAAAATGCTTCATTTCTGCAGAGCAGTGTTCTTGTTGCCTCCGTACGTTTTTGAGAAGTTGCTGACTTCTGCGCATGTAATCATATGCTACCTCAAACTGCATTCTGTATCAGTATTTTGTTGTTAGATTTGCCTTTTCTGTGGTAGGAAGGACCTGTGTCCTAAGTGGGAGCAGAGGAAAAAAAAAAAAAACAAAAACCTTTTTGATTGCTTGGAATTCTACGACCTTAGATCTTCAGTTAAGTGAAGAGAGTAGGAGAGTTTGTGAACTGTGATTCAACCTCCCTCAGCTGCCCCATTAGCTCCAGAATAATCTGACCAACTTCTTCTCTGGACCAGACTAAGATGCAAAATTTCAACCCTTGGTTTATGAGTAACAGGGAGAAGGGCTGATTTGTGGGATGATTTAGGATGGACAGAAACCGGATGACTTGTAATTATAATTAGGATAGGTGTCTAAATTATTATTTATCTTAGGTTATCACGGTTTAAAATTTACAGGCTATAATTTGTATAACATAAAAATGGGGAAAATCAAGCTTATCCAAAAGACTTGTAATGCCAACATCTGTGGTGTTTTTCTCCTAATAAACTTCAACAGCTGTGAAGGTGTTTCTGCTAATATTGAGCTAACCTCAATAAAGTGCTTGTCTCCTGTATAAAATATGCAGAGAGCTGAGAGCGAGATTGTGGGCTGGCAGCTCCAAAGCTGGGAAAGGTCTCATCTTGGTGGCAGCGGCAAAGTCACATTGGCTTCCATGGGAGTAGAGTGGAAGAGTAGAGTAGAGAGGAAAAGATTTGATAATTGACACTTGAGTGAGTTATCTAGATACTTGTCTCTTTCACTGGGAGGGTTTAACTACGATCTTTTTTCTAAAGAGCACCAGAGAGATTTATTTACTGCTTGTTCAACCGACGTTGAATGAGGGGAACTGGTGGCATTTCTGTGCTCATGCGCACATTTCTTAATCAGGTGAAGTTGCTCAGAGTGAGGACCTGAGGTTTAACATTTGGACTGTTGCATCAGCTAGAGGTAGTTCTGTGGTACTGTTTAGATTCATCCTGTTCCCAGTGGAGACAGTACTAAGATCCAGAAATGAGTTTTTATCCTTACAACTCTTCAGAAGAAACTGTATTTTTTTTTTTCTGGGAAAGTTAGTCTACAAAGGTTTTCATCCCTGCAAAAGTTAAGAGGGTTATTTTATTTATTCATCCTGCTTCTCTGCTCACTGCTTTTTCCCAGATGCATAGATTAGTCGGTAGTCTCCAAGAATATCATGTCATGTGTGAAGAGGAGGAGGTAGTTTTAGAAAACCGTTTCTGAATTCCCCAGGAGCGTGTGGCTCAGTTGCTGCTTCTGATGCTGCCTTTGTAGAGTTGTAATGCCTGTGAGCCAGAGAAGTTTATGATAAGAAATGTCTGATATCAAGTAATTCTATACATAAAGTTCTCTTTTGCATGGTAATGATGCAGTTACAGAATTCTTTTTTCATTTTTTCCCAGGAATTTTGTTATCCCCAAAATCTAAAGCAGGTTAAATTAGTCTGTGGACAGTTTAACTGCAGGAATTTCTGCCTGCAGGAAAATCATTAATTGTGTTTAAGGTTACCTCCTATTACAAATGCTGGAGATGACAAAAGTTTCTTTTCTATTTCCCGTCCCACCCCAGAAAAGACTTTTTCAAGATGAGGCTCTTGACTGCACATTTTTTCTCATGAAAAATACACCTTTGGGTGAACTGTGTGCGGTTTTCTAAGTTAGGATATTACTTTGGGAATGTTACCTGAAGAAAATGTCTCTTCTGTTATAAGTTAACTAATCCCTCTTGCTGCCTTTTTAAAATACATTTACTTTTTAAATGGGCACTGAAAATGTTACATTTATAGACTTTCCTGGTCACGTGTTTGGTAATACAGCTGCACTGGCATCTTTCCTTTTTTTTGCATGGTCTTCACCCATGAAGTATTGGAGTTGCATGGGCAACCTCTTTATTCTTGCATCCATAAGGCAGACCTTTGGCATCACAGGCTGCTTTTGCCTGGCCACCTCTGTCACTGTTGCCCAGGTCACCCCTGGGAGGGAGCTCTGCCGCGGAGCTCTCGCCTGCAGGGCACTGCTGGCTTCTTCGCTGCCGCCGGGAACCCAGTCTGCGCTGATCCTCAAAAACCAGTGGCCTGGTTTGAAGATCTGACCCTGGTTCTTGCATAAATATTTTTATTGAGAGAGAAGAATCATTGTTTCATACCGATAGCAGAGTTCTTCTAGGACAATTTAATTTAGGGCATATGTAAGGAGGTAGCGGAGCAGATAACCTCATCTTTGATACCCCATACAGCCGGTCTTCCTTGTTGTGAAGGATGCAGCACAAGCTGAATTATGTAATTTGAAGTGTCAAGCTGAATTATGTAAAACATCATTTAAAAACTAAGTGGGCATTTCTTTCCTCTCTATTTTTTTCATTTGTCAAGTTGAAACATTCTAATTTTGCCTTGAAAGTTCATCACAGTTAAAATTCTGGTTGGCTTCTAATTATAACAGCTAGATGTTAGGTAAAAGCAATATAAACATTCTTCTTGCTTAAATAGTGCTAAATAATTTTTATTTTAGGTTATCTAAAAGTCTGTTATTTGTTCCCTAGATGAAGGAGGAATTATTTTTTCTTGGGAGATGCACCTGTAGGGAAAAACTGCCTTTCACCTATGCTTTTGTGGCATGACTGTGAAAGACTCAGAGGAGACCTCTTTCAAGTTTTCATTTCCCTCTGGGGAGTAATGGTGTGTGGGATAACTTCCTGAAGGTGTGTTTGTAACTTGCGGTGCTTGCAGCCAACTGAAAGTTTACTGCTGTCGTGTTTCATTAAAGTGTGTCTGACGTTCGTCTTTCAGGTACGCGTGTCACTGTGCAAAGCCTTTTTTATAGAAACAGGCTGCTTTAAAACTATTCCAAGACAAATGAGAACACTTCTCAGTGATTGAGTAAACTTCGCAATTTTATGTAGAAAAGCTTGATAACCCTCATGTGAATATTGTATTTTTTTGTCAACAAGCATTACATAGTAATTTTGTAATATTAAATACTGAGTGTTAAAAGTATAGCTAAAATATGCCATGTTGTAAGGATGCTGAAATGTATGATCTTGTGAGGATGGCGTACAGCGTTCTGCATATAGCACTATGTTTTGTAGGCTGAGAATTCCCAATGGCATTTGGTTACCTAAATCTTTGAAAAATCCAGACACAATTTTTTTTTTTTTGGCTCTGTAACCCTAGACAGTGTTATCCTAAGTCAAGTAAGTCTCAGTAAAAACCTAAAAGTGAATCAAAGTTACAACACTGATTAGTACCTTCAGAAGTTTGAGAACTTTTGGATTTGAGTTTCAATATTGGGTCACATGTGGCTGAAGTTGCAGAGAATCTGTTGCTGTCATGAACTTCTGGGGTTGAGATGATGGCCAAGATAGGGCCAGCTTGTGGTTGTATTGAATCCAAAGGCTGCTTCTGCTGGGGCCCAGAAGATACAAGCTCCTTACCACATCCCCTTTCTAACAAAAACATCAGTCTCTAAAACAAAAATTCCAGGCTGTGACAGGATGGAATTTGGAGTTCGTATTGTCTGTGATAGCCACAAGCAACTGTTAGCTTTGGCCATAGTGACTTTCAAGGCAGAATTGCAGCCTGCTTTGTGCTGGATAGTAGCTTCAGCATTGTGTGTGGATTCCGTGGATAATCGGTTAGAATTTAGAGGAAGCAGCTGAAGTCGACCTCTGCTTTGTCCAAAAAAAAAAAAAAAAAAAAAAGGCAAGACAGGACATTTCTGTGTTTCTGAATTAAAATGATACAGGAGGAATTTCTTCTTTTTATTACCAGGGTTGGAGAAAATATTAAATTGCAGGCTTACATGCAATTGAGGCTGAGTGCAGCAAGACTCAAGTGAGACAGAGTGCCTTCTGAGGAACATCCATAAGTACCCATTTGGTTCGTTTTTATTCCTCCATACTCGCTCCTCCTTTTCTTTCTTGTCTGATATTTTTGTGTCAGTGGTACTTGATCCTGGTTGCTCTTTGTAGCAGGGCTGTGTTTGCTGTGTATCCAGATGCTGTTACTTGCAGCACAGTCTGGTCTGCAGTGCGTCTTAGAGGTGAGGTGCGCTGAAAGCGTCCAGGAGAGGCTGAGAGCATCTGCAGACAGGCTCCACAGTGCCCCAGGGAGCTTGAACCTCCTTGCCAGTTGGTGAAATAGTCTGTTTCCTGCCCAGAAAACAAACGAAGAGCCATTAACCACCATCCATTTTCACTGAGTTTGTAAGTGTAAGTAGTTAAACTGCAGCTTGATGGTGATCATTTGTTAGTGTGGCAGTGTGAGAAACCAGCCTCTTAAATTGGGCGTTTTAAGGTTTTGAGGCAGTGAGAATTCTTCAGAACTGTTACATATTTGGTGCTATGTTGTACTGTCCTTTTCCACCTTTTTTTTTTTTTTTTGATTCGAGTTGGATTTATCTTTAAGAAAGCTAGAGTGAAGAGCAAAAGGTGTCAAAGATGATAAAGGGGTCCTAGAGCCAGCTTTGGAAAGAGTTCCTCAACGGGAGGTTTGACAGTCTGCTGTGTCAGGGCAAGTTGCTGCATTAAAAGCGTTCTATATTACAGTTAAGAGCTGAGAGGTGATTAAAACGACATCATCTTGTTGAAAAATTGCTTCAGACGTAATATTTTTAGAAGAAAACCTTTGTTTTCTTTTTAATTTCATGATGAAATTTCAAAATGAAGCCTTTTTTCCCTTAACGTTCCATTTAGAAACCATAGAAAAACAACAGGTTTTTGTTGTTTGTTTGTTTGTTTCCCTTCCTAATTTCATACAGATGCCTCCTTCCATTTGTGCCCAGCAGGGAAGAGCTGAAATGATTTGAGAGAGGGCAGAGGAAATGAACCACTTTCTCTCACAGTTTGACAGACCCATCCTTTCCCCATTTCCTCCTTTTAGGGAAATAGGTGAAAAGTAGTAAAATAATCAAGTAGGAGCTGGATTTGCATGCTTCCTGCTTTTGATACATTTGTCAGTGATACGGTCTGTACAACCCAGTGCAGCACAGCACCCTTTGTGCAATAATAGATCTTGGAGGAATTTCAGTGATAGCTGCAGTCCAGTTAGAATATGTCTTTCCATGACGGCAGGAGGTTCTCTTATTTGGCCACGCCAGCACCTACAACATCTCCTGATGTCCTATCTGAACCTCACACAGTTCGTCAATGTTGCGGATGGTACGACTGTTGCAGTAGGTGACTGGTGCAAAAAGCTGTGTAACTGCGGTATTTAGAGGACCAGAACAGCAGTTTGATTTTCTCCTTTCCTAAAAAATTTCCAACAGAAGATCCATGTTGAGAATTTAAATCTCTTGTTGATAGGTACTTGTTTGGTAGATTCTCTTGTTTTGCAGATTGGAAGACTGCAGGTGTTTCTGCAAAGCAAGGATATCTGAATGGAACAGTGCTAAGATGCTAAACCAACCCATGCTTTCAGGTAGTGTGTTAGGGATGTTGTCTGTGCTGCTCTTCCTGCTGGACCTATTTTTGCTGTCTTTTCATAGCACTGCGTTGTGCATATGGGTAGGCACATGCCATGAGATGATTCTTTGTGGGGGAAGAAGGGGGTGTTAGTCTATGTAATACAAAGCCTGTTTGTCACTAGACCAGTCTGGCATTGCTTGTCTCTGAGCAATCATAGGATAACTCGAGGGATCTGACACAATTATTGCTGAAAACAGTGAATCAGTTTAAATACTGATGTTTTGGAAACGATTTTGTACTTAATACAGAATTCAAATTCTGTGGTTCGTTAAACATTAATGTAGATTTCTCTGTCTTGTACTTGGTAAGAAAGCTTGACCTAGTAATGCACAGGTAAAAATAATTCTAATGCAGTGAATGCATATACTGAAGATCAAGTAAAAGCAAATGAAGCAGATCGCTGAATTTATGAGAAATAAAGTTATTGGATAAAATTCTACAGTACGTACCAGCTCCATATGCTGTCTTAGTAATGCTATAATTAAGTCAAAGAGTCATGTCAAACTGGCCTTTTCCATCTGCTCTGTGATCTGCTCAGGGAGCAATTCAGAAAGAATGACAGCTGACCTCAAAACCCATGCGTTCAGTTAATGTACGTTCCGCCAGAGCTGATACTTAAACAGATCTCATCCACTTTCATGTACGGGTACGAATTATTCTTCATTTAATCAGGAAAATCAAAACACTGGGCTGACTGTTAAGCAGGCTTGTTCAAAATTTTTGTTTCAGTAAATGCCTCTTGGTATTAGCTGAGCCATTTGATGGCTCATAAAAATATTCTTCCATTTTATTTGCAGCTATGTAAACTGCAGTGTAATGGCATACATTTAAAATAGCACTGTTGGGTTTTTCTCTTCATTTTTATAGCTTTTGCCAAAACAAACCTGTTAATAATAAAGTCTCAGAAGTTCAGTATTGGATAATTGACATGTGAGACACGTGAAACTCAGCCTGTATTTATAATACTAATTGATTTCATTTATTTTGCTTCCCCTGCGAATTTCTCACTGTCAGTCTTGCCATTATCTTAATGTCGTTGTTTCCAATAACACTCAGAAAACTCATTTTAAAGGCAGGGGGTCTTTCAGCACAGATGCGTCAGGTGTAAAGCTTTCTTACCTCGGAGGTGATCAAATTGGCTGAAGGAAACCCCATGGAATGGTACAACTTAAAAAAACAGGGTCTGTCCATCTGTTTGAATCTGTGTTACCTTGTGAAAGTCTGCTTAATGCTCAGTCCCACGAGTGTCTGTATTCATCTAATGCAGGCATGTTTTGTGTTGTGACAGGGAAGTGTGAAAAATGTTAATGCTGGAATCAGCGCAATATTTAGAAGGTTGTAATCGTTGCTGCAGAAGGATAACAGGACCTGCTTGCCGTTGGGGGTGGCAGCTGCAGGTAGACTTTTTGATTAGGAAAAAATAGTTCCAGCTGTATAGTGAGTCTGTTGGGAACCCTGAAGCCCATCCCATGTGTTAAAACTGGAGGCAAATGTCTGATCTTTGGAGCCATTTGGATCCGTATCCAAACTTCCCACCTAGTAATACTGCTACTGAAGTTTTTGCCTTCCCGTCAGATAGAAAGGGTGGGACTCACCAAACTTTATTTCTTAGCAGTCAGTGAAAACTGATCAAGATAGGCATACCTAACGTGACTCCTCGTATGTACTTTCTGCTGGCATGAAATAAGAAAAGTAGTAGTTCACAGCTTTGAAGGAAAAATGTAATTTCTGGCTCTGTTTGAGCAGGGTGAAAATATAAATGTGGCTGAGAATTATCTCAGTCCATTTTGTATTGCACATCTGGCTGATGGGCTCTGCCTCTGTGTCTAGTGGACAGAGAATCCAAATCAGTGGCTGCTCTCTGAGAACAAACTCCAGCTGAGTCATCCAAAGATTTTTAGCACCTACCTTACTTCAAAATCTTCTTCAAAACAGAAGTTGGATCTTTGATCTGAGCTTTCCTCAAGTATCCTCCTCACCTCTTCCCTGCTGCCTTTTAGTATCTCTTTGGCTTTTCCATTCATGCAGTAACCCAGTCCTTTAGCTGGAGAGAAATGCAGCTGGCTGTGGGGCTGGTGTCCTGTGGCAGCTGCAGGGACTTGCGCTGTTCCCTCCCGCCGCATCTCGGAGAGGAATGTTTCCGAAGTCTGCAGCAGCTCCTCGTTGGATGTTTCAAGCCACCACACAGTGGGCTTTTACCAAGTGCTTTGTTCAAGCTGGAAGCGGTTCCAAGATGAAAGTCAGGCAATGAAATTCAACTGAAGCTTGGTCACTTTCTTTTCTACTTTAACTTCTGGTGTGATTTACTGGACAAAACTGTATTTGCGAAACATTTTTCACCTCCTGGTCTCTGCTTTTCCTGCCCTCTTTTCCAAAAGATGAAGACAAGCAGAGGCTGTCTGCTGTAACCCAGAGTTTGTGCTCTCCCCAGTGCATAGCAGGGACCTTCTTTTCAGCTCAGACTGTCTTATTCTTGCATTAGTGACGGTGATTCTCTGGGTAAACAAGTGCTACCTCAGAAATCAGGAAAATTAGAAGACAGCAAATGAGGACCAGCAAGAAAGTCAAAATTAGGAACAAGAAACCTCTTACATGTTGATGTTCATCGTGTTCCTGCGGTGGCTGAGTGAGGGGCAGAGCGTAGCACGTGTCTGACGCTGCCTTTTGTTGTGTGTTGTGGGGGAAAGGCACTTTACCCCCAAATGTAATTACTCCAGGAGCCTCTGAGCCGCAGTGTCTTAGAGCAGCTAGCATAATGTTTTATCATAACGCAGTTTCCCACCTCTGCACTTGGACAAGCCGTATTGTGCCTCACAGTGGAAACTGCATTAGCAGTGTCATCGGTAACATGCCGTGTCTTGTCAGCGACCGCTCGCGGAGCGGGGATGCAGGCCTGCGGTGACCTTCTGAGAGGCCTCTGCCAGGAGCGCGGGTCCGGCTGCCTGTGGCAGGCCCCCGGTCAGGGGCTGGCCACTTGGCTTAAGCATTGATATGGGACGGGAAGAGCGTCTCGGCTTCGGGGGGTGTTGCAGAGCTTTTAGTTCGCAGTCGGTTAATGACACCGTGGCGGAGATTTACCTGTCTGGGGCGGCGGATTTGCGCTGAAGAGCTTTGTTGGGGGTATTACGCAACGGTCTGTGATTTCAATGAAGTATTAAATAAAATTGTTTCCACGTCAGGAAATAGAGAGATGACCTGCCACAAAGCCTTAGTTAAACTCTCAAACATGCCCGAACCTACTGACCTTCAAGATACAGCACAAGGCCCATCTTTTATTTTTTCCTTCAGACTTTGGCCAGATGGGATGGCTGGAGGCACTGTATCGCGGCGTGGGGGACGGTCGCTGTCATGTGAATATTGATCCAGCATGCGGAGGGACCATGTGATGGCTGCTGGGAGAGGTTAGCGAGCAGGGTCCCTAGAGGCTTTCCTCTGCTCCAACGAGCAGAAGGAGCCCGTGTAACCACTGGCTGCTCATGGGTCAGTGCTGCTTCACACGACCAGCCTTGCACAGCGCTCGTCCTGTAAATCATTAAGCCCGTGCAAGGAGATTGCTTTGCATTGGGAATGGGGAGCCGCAGCCTTCCCGTTTGCTTATCGGGGCCATGCTGATGAGCTGTGCGGGGACGTGGTGCAGCCGATGCTGGACATGCTGCAGCCCAGTGCCTTGGCAGCAGTCGTGGGCTCGCCTCTTTTTAAGCACAGCGTGGGCATTTTAAGCCAGAGCTGCAGGAGGTTTAACAGCTTGCAGTGCGGATCTGAAACGCCCATGTGTGCGCTCTGGTGGTCTCCAATAAGGCTCAGTATCCATATGTCTCCCGTGACCCTGCTTCTTCACTTGGGTTGTTGCTCAGGAGCATGCAGCCTCGTGACTGCTGCCCGTGCCCGCAGGATGCTGCTTTGAGTGCCCTGCTACTCATATCCGCACCCTGTTGCTGGAAAGAAGACAACTGAAAAGAGAGTTGTCTGCACTGATGCTTCCCCGTGCCAGCACCAGTCCTCTGAAGTGTCTTTGTGGAGTTGGGTCCACTGGAGGAGGATTTTTGCCTGCCCGGTGCCCCGCTGCACAGGTAGGCACAGCATGACTGGGGCTCTCTGCTAAGCGGAGTTCGACCCTGCAGGACTCAGAGATTCCTTTCCCTCCCAGACCTGCTGTAGAGGAACCTGCCCAGTGCCCCTCGGGCTGCCCGTCCTGGGAGTGAATTGTCTCCCAGGCACAGCTCTGACAGTAGGCAAAAGAAAAAAGCGGAAAAAGTAGAAGTAAGAGTAATGATCTTGCCAGTTATCATAATATTCTGGAATCTGGCTTCCCAGTGTCCTTTTTATACTGGCTCCTGGCACTGTGTGACAGCTGTCATATACTTTAACACAGCCAAGGTGAAAAAAAGGTGATTAAGTTTCAATCAGTCATGATTCACTTCAAGTACACATTTCCTTTTAAAAACTGATTTTTAAAAACTCATTTTTTTTCCTTGCCGGCTCTGAAGCACCAGTGAGTGCAGCTTGGCCCACAAGAGAAGCGAAGCGCAGGGGTCAGCGTGAGCCTGCAGGAAGGCGGACGGCTGGTCCTGCGGTGAGTCCCAGGCCTGACAGCCCAGCCAAACAACTGCTCCCTGCTCCCTGGCGGAGCGGTCTGATAGGATAGGGAGAGCAGCTGGGGATGCTTGTTGGGTTTCCTCCTGCCCTCAAATGAAGGCAGTTTTGCAAATACACTTTTGTGAAATGTGAAGACCTGGCCTGCAGCCATCGTACTCCACCGTGATACATGCAGAGGTAATGGCAGCCTGTTCAGAAGCCAGCACCCATTCAGCGTGGCCACCAGTGAAATTTTTGGCAGCCCTTGCCCTAGCTCATGAACTTGACTCTGTGGGAACTCTGAACAGTTGTTTGGAGTCTTGCAGAGCTCTGTGCAAGGTTTGTACTACAGCTGGCTCACCCACAAGCTGCATGAAATGTGCAGATCAGTGATTTTTCGCTGTAGCATGAAGGATCTTTTATAATACTTGAAGGAAGACTTTATCCTTTTTGAGCTGTAACTTCATGGATACAATCCACTGCAGGTGCAGGTGGAATGCAGTTACTGTTTTTTAAGGGACAAACACTGGTGCTTGGCCTTTGATGTGATTTGTGGGTGAAAGCTTTAATGTACAAATAAAAAGCATAGTGTGAGGAAATGGCCAAATAAGCGAGTTTCTTCTTTCCTTCTGAATTGACAGCCTGGAGATTTTAGGGCTCTGTTTGTTCAGAGAATAAAAGCAAGTGCCACACTCTTGCCTTAGTGAGCATCAGTCTCAACATGATGGGGCCGTATGGCAGTAACCATTTCCCACTGGCTCACACATGGTGACAGAACCGTTATCTTGGGATGGGCTGGCTCGCCGTTGAAGCTGCAGTCCAGCTGCAGTGTAGTGTCTCTTCTGGTGATGATGTTAGGGACATCTGGCCATTACAAAATGGTCTGAGGCCACGTATTTGAGTCACATCACTTTCCCATGCAGTCCTCACGCGATTTCCTCAGAAGTGGAAATGCTCAAAATCTCCTTGCTGAGCTGGTGGGGCAGGGATCGTGGAAGAGCTGGGGCTGAGCGGAAGGGAAATTACAAGTCAAGAAAGTCAGCAGCACGTCTTTCCTGGGAGAAAATAATGTTATTTTTCAGTACAATCAGGAGCAGGCTTCTATTTATTAGGGAAAAGGAAAGCTAAATTCAGAAATCACAATAGCTGTTAATGAAATTGTACGGATTAGTGATGATGAAGAGGTTGTCAGCTATAGCTTCTGGGAATTTTTTTTGAAAACAATGCACTTCAAGCCCTCAGCCAGCCCCTCTAGTCTAAATCCCTCTCTCATCCTCTGTATTTTAAAAAATAGAAATAGGCAGACTTGTGTAGCCAGCTGTCTCCAGAAGCAGCCTGGTGCGTTTGAAAGTTCAGCTGGAATATTCATATTCATGGACTGAAAAGGAAAAGCCGGTGGGGCAAAAAGTGAGGAGCCAAGATGGGAAGTGGGGGGAACAAATCCTAGAGAGAGAATTCTGAGTGCATTTCGTAGTAAAATCGCAACTTCTGAGAGCTCGGGAGTGGTGCGCGTGGGACACGGATGGGGAGAGGCGTGCCGGGAGCAGTGCTGGATGCGCGCAGCTCCTCTGAGGAGCGCTCCGGGGGGGGACTGCTGCATTCAGGCCTCCCTCAGCGCTCGGGGCTTAGCAGAGGCGGCCGTGGTGTAAGTCTAAATCATGGCCTCTTCTCTCGGACTCTGATGACTCTGAGGTGAAACTGATGTGGAAGGGTGATGATTTCAGTCTAGGTTTAATTTAATTTAATTCTTTTTAACCTAAAGACAGAGCAGGATGCTCATGCAGTGAAAGCCATGGACTGAGACTGGTGTTCAAGTCCCTTCACTACTGTCAGCTTAATCAGGAACTGCACAACATCTGCAGTGTCTTTCTAAAGGTGTTATTGTGTATGAAAAGGTTTTCTTGCCCTAGAGCTTCAATATTTCTGTTTTCTTTAGGAAATTCAGGTAACCGTTAATTTTATCTGCTTTTCTTATCAAGCTTGTATATTGCTGGGGATATTCCCTATTTTTTGTCTGATAAATAGCTAGTCCTGGCCCCTGACTTCTAGTGGGCATGCTCAGTGGTGGGTGTGCATGGTAATCACATGGAGGAGATGACCAGGTGCTGCTTGACTTAGCCTTGGTGGCTGTACAGATGCCAGCATACTTGCATGCTTAAATTGCCGAGTTTAGGCTTTTTGAAAACTCTAATGTATTTTAGAAATGCTAGTTAGGAAAGGATGGTCATTTTGTCCCCTTTCTGAATTTAGTTCCAGTGTCACAGTAAGATATTATTTCTTTAATTGCCTGAGTTACCCAAGATTTCCCCTTTTCAGCTTCTTTCAGGTTTCTGAGCTGAGACTTGCAGTTAGAGGAACAGCTGCTCTGTGTGCTCAAATTGCCAGAGCGTATTTTGTATGAAAGCATGGAGACATTGCATGTGTAGAAATGAACTTTCTCCAATTTTTTTTTTTCTAGCTTAGTAGTTTGCTAGTATAATAACTTTTTAATAAACTAACATTGAATCAACAAAGTTATTGGCCAGTTGGCACATTTAGTGAGGTTTAAAGTGCAGGTGTACTCTACGTAAACAATAAATGACAAGAAGTTAGCACAGTAGAAGTAATATGAACGTGGCCTCCCACATCATCGCAAGGCTAAAATATTAAGGGTTAGGAGGGAATTCGTTGCTAAGTGGAAAAAAGTACAAAACAAGAGGATGGAAAATGTCATACCAGCACAGTTGTTTTGCAAGTGTTAGTGTTATCAAAGCTCTGTTCACAAAGTCTGTACTAGATCATTTTTTTCTAAGAAAAAAAAATCAGAGTTGAAACTGCATCTCTAGTGGCCTGGGGATTTTGTTAGCATATTAGTCTGGCCTCTGAATGGTGGACAGGCTTTGTCTCCTCGAGAAGGCCATGCTAAGGTAATCATCAGAATCTGGAGGGACATAAGACCTGAGAAAGTCTGGCCTTGGCAAAGCTGGAAAAAATTATCTTCCGATGCTTTTTGTAGGAGGTTTTCTTTCATTTGCAGCTTGAAGCTTAAAGAATGTAGTGCTTGGTATCATCTGACTATGAATCTTTTGTCAAAGCTGAAAATAGACTTGGTAGAGTTACAGACATAACAAATGCCTGAATGATTCAGTCATCTCCTTGTGAACATCGTCTTTCCCCAACCCCAGTGAAACGCCATCTCTCTTGTACAGCATTCCACTAGGGAAACTTGGCTGTGAAGGGCCAGAGTATTTTTAGTTGTTGCCTTCTCCTGCAGGCAGAAATAAAAGGGCAAGGTGGTTGTAGGAATTCCCCCTAGAACGTTTAAAACACAGCAAACACTCATCTGAAGGCTCTTGGGGAGGAAGGCAAAGTTTAAATATCCAAGTTTTGAAGTTTTCACTGGTATACAGAGTACAGATGAACCTAGTTAAACTCTGGGGGTTGAAACAATGCACAAAACGCCTGTTGGAAATAAAAAAAATGCTTATGGAAGCGTGTTACTTGTGAAAAGTTTGGAAGTCGAAGGTGATGTGCTAAACTTTCTTCATTAAATGTGAGCGTTGATAGATAAAATGTAGAGGATGGTAACAAGAAGTACAACTTTGTAATGCAGCACAGCTTCCCATGATGGTGTACAGACTTCTTCATTGGGAAGCAGGCTTTAGATCTTCTTTTTTTTTTTTTTTTTTTTTGAGCTGTGGTCCATAACACATCAGAAGGTGACCCCTGGGTCAGCTACAAAAACACTGAAAAGAAACCGTGCAGTATAAAGTGAAATCAAGTAAGAGCAAGAGAAATATTTTAAAATTTAGACTTATTTTGGCGTGGATGTAAGTACAAATTGCTATGGCAGCCAGGTGAGCTACAGCTGTTTATTGTTTCCCTTGAATCTAGTTTAGGTTATTCTTCAGTGCAGGACTCTTTCAACTGCCAGTTGATGTCTTCCGTCCATCTTGCTCCTTTCAGCTGGGGTCTAAACTAGAGCTGGGATTAGAGAGGTGACCGTGCCCGTCCACACCGCTCTCCTAAGCCATCATGGCTCCTCTGTGGCGCATCCCGCCGTTGTACAGTGTACTTTGGTCACGTTTGTGTGGGGTAGAAAGGACTGGCTTATGTTGAACTCCAAGGAGTTTTATTGACCGTTATGCAGTTTATAGAAACGAGCAATGTTAGGATAGATTTTATTAATTATTTCCCTTAATATCCATTCAGGGATGTAATTCCTGCAGTTCCAGCCACAGTAATTTTTTTTGTCTTGCCTTAGGGAATACGAGAGTTAAAAACAAACACAATATGATTACTAATTTACTTTATAATTAAAGAAAGGGAAGAACAAAGTATAAAAGCAACTTAGTGTACTTCAATTGCAATTTCCTTTTCTCCCCAAAAAGCTTTTACCAAAGATTATGTGTTTGAGAGTTGGCTTGCCTCTAGGAGCTCTTCTTTTAATGCACAAAGACTGAAGCATATCACTTTCAAAATGAATAGTATGTCGCGTCGTAGGACACCCTAGGCTAGATCTATGTTAGCAAGTAATTTGGTGCAGGAGGAGCAGATCATTAGAACAAAAGATCAGGGGCAGAAGTGTCCACATCTAAACTGTATTTGGTTTGTGGGGGTTTGCTTCAAAACAGATTTAGCCGATCCTTGGGATTGAATGTCCCCCAACCTCACATCTGCTTTGAAGCTTTCTGAAGACCAGTCATTGGCTTGGACCTGCTTATCTCCATTTGGGGCTGGAGTACCTGGAGTGGAGCTTCTTGGTTAGCATTCTGCTAATGAAATGTAGTTTCTATACACCAAAAACTACTCTGTGAACTGAACAGAGAGATATAAGTGGGGATGAGCAGAGTTTGATTCAAAGCCACACTGGTGCTCTAAATCATACTGCTAATGTAGATAAGATGACCAAAGTCATGTAGAGGTGGACAACAGAAAGATCTTGAAGGTAGGGGAGGAGGCCTGTCAGGGATCTGTAAATCAGCTCACAAGCAGGCAGATGTAATTGTAAGTTCTGCGAAACAGACTAAGTTTTATTCAGTTACTTCAAAGAATCTCTTTAAGGCATAGTCTTGCGGCAGATGAAATTAATGGATATGAATGTTTTTAAAAATAGAGATGGCATTTTCCTCTGCAAAGAGTAATCTCTTTGCAAACATATATTTTGCTTTCACAAAACAAAAATTAAGTCCAATTGTTTAGACATGCTTTGACAAGTATTCTCTCCCCTGTGAAATGATGTCTTAGTGAAACTGCATTGCAAAAACAGTGCTGTACTGGGATTGTGGTACTTGTTTGTAGTACATGGGGGATCTTTGCATGTTCTTTATTATCTTGGCATACATGAGCTTAGTTTGAGACATGAGAATGTGTTGCTTACTTTATTGAAAATTGTAGTTACCTTTCTTCCTGGTTTTGATGTATGTGGGAGAAATTTCTTCTTTAGAGTTCACTGGGAGTTAAACACTAGCTTTTGTCATTGGTACTACATGGGGTTCCATCTGCCTATGTGCAAAACCATGACAGCTCTTTGAGGAGCTTCCAAGCAGCTGTGTTGCTTCAGTATTTAGGACAAGTAGATACTTTCCAGGATGGGAGCTGGAGAACCTGGGTGGGGGTTGCTCCCCACCCCAAGCAAGCTTAATTTCAGCAGCTGAGTTAGAGGGAATTCACTGACTTGTGGGGCTGAAGTTTTAGCACTCTGGAGTATCTCAGAAAATGAACCGAATGTTTCTTTTGTTCTGATGGGTTTTGTCTGGAGCGTTAATTATGAGGTGAAATTCTGTTTGGACTGGGTCCAGGCATGCTTACTTTTTGTATAACTAGTTTAGTTTTAAAAATCATTTGAAACTTGCTTGGAGGACCTTGGACTTCATCTGTTTTCTTCTTAGCAGTTCTCAGAGAAGGAACTGGATTTGGTACATGTCCTGGTTTTATCTGGGATAGAGTTAATTTTCTTCATAGTAGCTGGTGTGGTGCTGTGTTTCGGATTTAGTGTGAAAATAACCTTGATAACGCACCAATGTGTTTTAGTTGTTGCTGAGCAGTGCTTGCACTAAGTCAAGGAGCGTTCTGCTTATCGTGCTGTCCTGCCAGTGAGGAGGCTGGGGGTGCGCCAGAAGCTGGGAGGGGACACAGCCAGGACAGCTGACCCAAACTGGCCGAAGATATGTCCCATACCACATGGCATCATGCTCAGCAGTAAAACGGGGGAGTTGGCTGGGGGGGGCAGCTGCTGCTCAGGGAGTAGCTGGGCATCAGTTGGCTGGAGGTAAGCAATTGCATTGTGCATCACTTGTTTTGTGTTTTCTCTTTTCTCTTCTTCTCTTTTTTGTCCTATTACACTGTCCTTATCTCAACCCACAAATTTTACTCTTTTTTTCCTGATTCTCTCCCCCATTCCACTGGACAGGGAAGTGAACAAACAGCTGTGTAGTGCTTAGCTGCCTGACGGGTTAAACCACAACAGCAGGGAAGCTGATGAAATGCAACCAGGTAGTTACCTGTGTATGGTCACCAGTGTTCCATATTTAAATGTCATAGCATCACAATATTATATTCTTGAACTGTACTTACATGATAAAGTATCTTCTGATTGTATAAAATTGTGTTTGAATAAAAATATAAGAAAACCAGCAGCTTCACGAATTTCCTACCTATTTAAGGAATTTACAAAGGATGCATCTTTTTTTTTACTTATCATACAAAAACATCAGAGGTTTCATACAAGGAGAATTTTCCCAATAATTAGTTACTTGAGCTTAAAATAGAAACATTCTTTAATAAAGAATAAAGGGAAACATTATCTGTTTCCATTTTACAAACGAAGAATGAATTATAACCCCCCAAGCTGTCTAGGTGTTTAATTCTTAGAGGGAATTGATACTTAATTATCTTTGATGATCTGGGCTTTAGAAACTGTAATTTCTTTAGTACCATAAATAGTTCACCCAAAACTGTGATTAAAGGCCTAAGGAAAGTGTAGTTAACTCATAAAAAATATGTACATAAATTCTGCTGATTCATTTCACTGTAAAGCACATCCTTATTTATTATTACAAATGAATCTCTAATATAGCTCATGCAAAGTCTAAATGAATGCCATTCTTTTTCATTAGGTAGGTCTTTAAAATCGATAATGTTTTCTTTAAGGGAAAGCTTTGGCTGTTACTAATTTAAATCTCATTAACTTTTGCCTTTTTTTCCTAAGGCTCAATTGGAGCTACATTTTTCATTTAGATTTGAAGCTGCAGGCTACGTGTAATTCCATTTCAAAACACAAGGTAGGCAAGAGTAATGTTGGGTTAACAGTAATTTAAAGAACTAAAAATTCAGAATATTTTGCATGAAGTCTACACTTGTCATTTAGAATTAAATGATCTTCCCAGCACGCAGTTTGGAGATACATGGGTGTTTGAGAAATCCTTTCCTAATTAATGCAAAGATTGCAAAAGCAGGTTGAAAGTCGCTCTTTCCTGCACCATAGTCTTTTGATTTCTGTACATATATGTGCAGTGCAAGTCTGTGAATATTCTTGAGTTGTAACCCCAGTCCCCTCTCTCTATGCCTGTGTTTGCATGTCTGTTGCTTTGGGTCTAATGGGACACTGCTGTCGTTCCTCCCATCCTTTAGATGTGTTCTCTGTGCTCTCCATAGTGCCAGGACTATTTTTGAATATATGCAAATAGAAGCAAAGTAGTGCAGGGTTCTGTATGCCTGCTGAGTATATTTCTTTTTTTCTAGCAGATGGCTGTCCAATAGCAACTGGGCTGTTAGGGATGCTTTTTGTTACCTCAAGTTTGTAGCTCATTAATGAGGTTGTATTTGCTCATCTTTTTTATTGAAGATACGTTGATCAGTCCCAGGGCAGAGGAAGAAATCCAGTCCTTGTCATTCTGAGGACATATTTCTGAATATTTAGTATTAAACAATAGCAAAAATCACATTGTAAAGGTTTACGCAGCCTTGGGCAGGCTGGAGACTCAAAACTTAGCACCACTTTTCAAAATAGTGGTTGGCTGGAAGGGTTCTGGCACCAGGTTAATCACTGTGCATCCAAATTAACACATTACGAGCAGTGTTTTTTTCAATTATGTAAAATCAGATGAGTCTTTAGAGAGATTAAAATGAGATTTGTAACGGTTTAGGAGAATTCTTAAAATTGACAACGACAGCATGATTTCAGATTATCTGAAATGTGGCATGAGGATATATTTTTGTTTGCAAAGATTCTCTTCAAAGTCATCACGATGGAAATATTTACAATAAAGACATAATAATGTCTTTAATATGTAAATCATTATAATTGCGTTTCTTACACTGTCATCCTCACACTGAAATATCATTTATTTCACAAGTGACACATGCAAAAATGTGATTGCGTTTGTGGTACTCTTATTTTTAACAGAAATATGACAGGAAGTGCCTTCACATGTGAAGAACTTCTGTTTATCAGCAATTCCCTTGATGTAGTTTGCATGATATCTGCATCTCTTGATTTCTGGTTCATGTCGTTGGTTCTAGCTTGCGCACTCTTTCTCTCTGTTTCCTTCTCCTTCCCCTCTCACAAAGAGGGTTTGCCTGTAGGGGTGTGCTCCCCAAAGTATTGACACCCAGTGCTGTGGGGTACAGAGATGGTGACGATTGTTGCCATCAAATTCTTCTTTTAAACTTGATGAGAGCCAATTGAAAGTGTATTTTTTAGTACCACTAGAACACGTGTTATATTGTCAGAGGCCTCTCACTTCATGTCCCTATCTGTAGCCCAGATCCCCTACCCTGAGGCCCTGTACCTCATCTGTACTTCTAGCCTCTGGCTGGGAACCACTGTTGTCCTCTTTCTTTAGATGTAGAGCTGGACAGATGATAGCCATCATGTGAAGAGGAAAAGCTGTCATTGTGAACTAAAAAAATTAATAAAAATCAAAGTAATAATAAAATTGACTAGGTTGAATGAAACAGAATATTTTTAATTGGGAAGGCATCCACTCAACACTGTTTATGGAAATGAATTCTCCCCCCAGCCTGGCTTCCCCACTGAACATTATTTGCTGAATTCAGCTTACATTTAGCAGGGGTGCTTAGGGAAGGACTTGGGACTGGGGCAGGAGAGCCTGAGCCGGGCTCCAGGAGCCCTCCTCGGGCCTGCCAAGAGGGGCAGGAGCCCGGGGTGCTGAGTGGTTTGAATTCCTCCAGCTCCCTGAGGGGCCTGCAGCCGGGCTCAGAGACTGGCAGCCTCTGTGAAGATGGGGTGGGTGCAAAGAGGAGAGAGAATCCAGCTTTGGGTTTCTGTCCTGTCTTTCCTCATCACTGTGAGTTTTCTCTGTTTAAGAATTTAAGTACTGATTTCCATATTTTAGAATATGGTTTTGTGACTGGAAAACATGCTGGTTTTCTTGGAGGCAACCACCACAGAAAACAGTGCAGGTATAGCCACCTCAGCACTTTGTCATAGTATTGCTCGTTTAAAAATACTACTTAAACACTAGTCCTAAAACTGTTACACCAGTCAGTTCCCAAGGCTGAGAGAGTAAGTGATGGCAGGGGATGAGGCCAAGAAACCTGGTAGAAATTAACCATCTCCACGTTGCTTACTGAGTGTTGACTAACCAGCCGGTACACGTGGACAGAAGGACATTATGTTAAAAAGTTATTCCAGTTTTAGTATTTTTTGTGGTTTATCAGTAACTCAGATGGAGGCTTTTATGATGATTTTTCAGAGTTGTCTTTTAACGTTGAGCAGTGAAGATTTAGATATGATGCGCTGATGGATGGGGGGGCTGCCGGAAGGCATCCCAACTGGAGGACGTGGTGACGTCCAAAGAAAGGCCCCAGAGGCCCGGGGTACCACAGCTCCCCCTGTGCCCTGGTCCCAAAATCCCGCCCTTGCCTCACTTCAGCATGGAGCTCAAAGAACTCTCTGTCCTCCCACCTTGCCCCATGTGCTCAGCCATCCTGCCCTGTGAGCGGCAGCTGCGTGCTTTGCAAATCGAGTTGGGGCCCTTCAGGCTGACAGGAGACCTATGAATAAAATACAGGCCTGTCTGTTCCACTCTGAGCAGGAGCAAAAAATGTATTAGTAATGAAGTGTTTGCAATTAGTAGCTTTTGCTTACTGATAAATGAAAACCTGCTGCCAGCTTTGTTTCTAGCTTATGAAGTTTCTGGGAAGCGTGAGGAAAAAGCTGTTAACTGGGCTGATAAGGGGGCTCTCTTTTTATAACAGTTCTTATTTCAGAGCTCAGCATTTGCTGCTCTGTGTTAGCTGAAAGCAGTGCCAGTTCCTGCGGGGTTTTAGTCAGCTGTTGGCCTTGGTCTGAGTACCTCCTGAGTCCAGACTTAGGAAAACAACAGGAAAGTGGAGAAAGTCCCCAGCAGCGTGCCTGTGTGGGGAGCTGCAGCCCCCAAGAACAAAATGGCTGCTCCCCCCCGGCGAGGGCTCGCCGCTGGGGCCAGGAGCCGGGGCTAGGAGAAGAGCTGCAGTGCCAGCGGCTGGGCGTGCTCAAGGCCGCCTTTCACAGCTGATCAGAAACGGGTTGGGATTGTATGAGCGGGACCTGCCAGACCAGAGGGCCGCCAGCACAGCCCTGGTCTCGCAGTCTGAGACTTAGGAATGAAAGTGCCTGTGGTCCCATAAACATGGCCCTGTTCTGCACTGGAGATTATTGCAGGGGTTGTGTGAAGCTGCCTGCAGATGCAGTGCTGTGGGATGTTCTGATTTCTGTTCTGATAAGCAGGTCTTAGAAAAAGCACATGTACATCGTGAAGGTGAACCTAAATATATATGAAACATTGTGTTATGGAGTGCAGCACTCACTACAGCTTGCTGCTTCACCTAGAGAGAGAGACGTCTGTAAAAGAGGTAGTTCTTGTAAAGGTTCGTTTTTCAATCATACTTCCCTTTTCTTCCTTACATTTAATTATAACAGCTTGTAGGAGGGATAATTCAATGTTTGTTTATTTTACATGGAAACAAAATCTGAAGAACAATGTTTATTGTTTAAAAATAGCTCATTCTGAGAGCAGTTTGTAATTCATCAATTACAGACACATTTTAGTCAAGTAACCCTCTAACAATTCTATTCATAGTTGTCCTATAAAAGCAAATTCTGTTTTGATTTGTAAGTGTTCATTTCAGTGAAATGAAATTCAGTGTGTTCTGCTGTCAGGAGAATTCTCTATGTAAATTCTGCCACGTACATGGAGCTGATGAATTAAAATGAGAGGAGAAATTACAACCTAGGTTAGAGCATGGGTGACAACCTTTTTGAGCCAAGATCCAGCTGTCATGCAAGTGGAAACAGTAATTGGCTCACTGTGGCTTAAGTTGTTTGTGCCAGGTAACAGGAGGAATGGCATAGCAATTGTAAAATGGTATATCCAAAGGCAAATGTGTAGAGACAAAGCAAATGACCAAAGCTGGTTATTTGTTGTGAGTAAATTCAGATGAACTTGATTTGTTCCTTTATATTAATTAGCGCATCCTGATTTAAAGCTGTGCATTCTTTTTTTATTTATTTTTTAAATTTAATGTTGCAACATGTTCAGTTTGCAAATGTTCAAGATCCAAAACACTCATTCTACCTACTGTGTTTATGATGGGGAACTATTTTGTAAAGCATTCGGTTATATTCTGGTGGGCCGACTGCAGCTTTGTGAGCTAGAAAATAGAGGTGGTCAGTGGGCAGGTTGGAGAGCGTAGTGAAGAGTGACACTGCCATGCTCCTGTGTGCTCCCAGAGATGGGCATTCGTGCAAAAGGCTTCCTACAGTGAGATGTCCTGGTGAATAATTGCTTAAACCATGCACAAACACCATGTAGCCCAACCACAGGAGTAACACCCAGTCTTGAGTCCTGCTTTCCTCTTGTGGTGGGGTGTGATGATATCCACAGGCTCTTCTGATAGTCTTCTTGCTCTCTTCTGTCAAGCAGTTTTCCTCTGCCACAAGTGAGTTGTAGTAAGAGCCTTTACAGCAGACCTGTGTCACTCCAGGATTCCGCTCTGCAGATAACAGAGGAAATGAATTTAGCGCATTGTATTCAATGCGGAGTCCATCTTCCTAACCTAATCCAAACTGTGGCCTCAAAGCACATAACCCAACTCAAACTATCCACATACTTGAAAAACAGATGAAAAAATAAAATAATCTTGTGCATGTACACCAGTCCCTCTCTCCCACAGGGACCAGAAAGTTAATAGAGTTTCATTCTGTTTCATTTTAAATTCTTGTTATTCACAGCTCTTTCTTACAATTCCCTGCTGGGAATAGCAAGCAGTGGATATAGAGTTTCCTAATTGTGTGATTACTTGAGACTGCAACTACCTGATCTGGGATCTAGTTTCCATTTACTTTACCTTCAGTAACTTTATTCAAAGGGACTAATGAAAAGAGACTCATCAATTATTGAAAGGAATTCAGCTTTGTTCCCAAAGTTTGCGTGGTGCTAAAGACTTGAAAACAGAGTGTGTGAAAGTCTCCATGGGTTAATGTGCTTGGTTGGAGAATATTAAAACCATCTCAGAGTGTCCTTAAGGAGCTCGTGTATAGTCAACAACACTTCAAATGATAATTTCATATACCTTTAGGTATAAGGCATACTTCCAGAGTGTTGCTCCTTACCTGAAATCTTCAGTAGGATAAAATCTTTAAGTGCAGTGGGATATTTTCGGTCTGTTTTACTCATTGCGTACCTCAGGTATTGTTTTCCCTTTTCTTAGAAAAAGAAAAACAAGAATCAGTATCTGTCTAATTTCTCTAAGGGTAGTTCTCTGTACCAAAGAAGTGTCAGAGATGCTGGGAAGTCTTTGTGCTTTTGCATCATTCGTTGATGCAAAAGAGCTAGTAAAAATGGCAATGTTCATTGTGGAAAATGACAGAAAAATGATTTTTTGCCTTTCTGGCACTTAAAAAGTAGAAGTATTTATGGGATTTTGTGGGCATTATGTGAAAAAAAACATCAGGGTTCAGATGGGTTTCAGAGCTGGGTGAACAGCTAATTTACAGTGTTTATTGAATTCATACTTGTGTTTGTACTGATGAAGCAGTACAAATGAAATGTTTATAGCATTTAAATTTTAGTATTCAACAGGAAAATTTTGATACTTGTTCAGTCCAAGAAGCAAGTGTAATGTCATGTAACTGATTTGGCTGCTCCAATCTAAGCAACATAGCTTTTATTTAAATTAATGTTCCCTTTCTAGTGGGATAATGTTCCATTGCTAGTTATTTCATGGCTAGTTTTGAAAAAATGGGGATTCATTTACAGATCCGCAAACAAGAAAAGAAGCTTGACTGTTTGGATAGTGTGTTTTCTGCAGATCACCCACTTGACTTTAGTTCTGTGGGAACAAAGACAAAGGCTGGGTGGAGATGGGAGCTTTGTAAGTGAACTTTCCTACAGCTCTTCCAAATCTCCCTGCCCCAGCACAGGAGGGGAGCTGCAGCTGGGAGGGCAGAGGCCGAGTGCTGCAGAAGGGGCTGAGAGGGCTGCACGGGCTGGGGCACCTCTCTCAAACCCAGGCTTGAGACTTCACCAAACATACAAAAGCTTAAAGCCATAAAGTATGATTTCTTTATTGTTCTGTGTCCTGGCTCTACTGCTGTTGATTTTCAAGGTGCCTCTTACATTGTTTTCTACGTGGTGACAGCCACGGAGAATCAAGGCATTACACTGAACATTTAAAACCAAAGCAGTTTATAAGTTCCAGTTTCTATATTGTTTACTTCAACAGAGACTCTTTAAAAATCTGCCAGATATTGAAGTGATTAGGAGATCAAGGTCATGAAACTCTCATTTTTAGGGTAAATATGCAGCATTTTAAACAGTTGCTTTAGTGCCCTCCTCTTCCTGTTTGCTAAGCAGAGCAGTTCGCTGGAAGTGAAGAGCACAGTTGTGGAAGGGCACTTCAGTTCAGGTCCATCTGTCTGCAGGAACATCTGACTTAGAAGAGGGAGCAAAGAATACGATGAGACCAGAGATTTCCTTTCCATCACAGTGTGTTTCAGAGCTCCCTGTCTCCAACAAAATCTAACCTGCCAGCTGTGATTTGCTCTTCTGTCCGTCAGCAAGCATTCCTGAAAATCCCTGTGATAAGGTGCCATCTGAAAAGCTGGCACCAGACCCATCAGTTTGCACAGCCAATCTGACAAGTGCTACAGGATGAAATGTCCCTGTCTGGTAACTACTACTGACACTACTTAGCATTTTGCTTTTTCAAGTAGAATTTCTGAGTCCCAACCTCATTAATATGCCTTGGCTCCTGGAACCGAGGATTTGTTCAGGGTCCAAGCTGGCTTTTGTCTCTTCCTAGAGAATTTTACACGTTGATGATCTACTAGTATGTTCTTTCTTTTGCATTCTGAATATAAGACTAAAATGCTTCTGGCTCTATATGCATATGTAAGTCAGGACAGAACAATCCGTTGTTACTTGGACCTCTGGCAGTATATATTTACAGTTTGTTTGACCTCAAAGGAAATTATGAGTGTTCAGCTGGAATCTTTGACATTTCAGCTGAGTTGTTTAGCTGTGGCCTCATAAGAAGAGTTGGTCAGAAAGAATGGAGCATATATACATCTTACAGAAGCCTTTTAGTCCACATTATGGAAATTGTAAACTTTGATCAAAATTTGGAAAAAAAAAAAACATCCAATGTGTTAAGGATAAGTAAATGCATTTTTTTCCTTATTTGTGAGCCACACGTGGAGAAATATTTGAATGTTGCTAAATCTAATGAAATTTTGGTGCACTCATAATTATTTGATTTAGGAATTCTGAAATATTTGCATTTCTACATGTCTTGAAAATCCCAAGCTTTTTCACCAGTAAACTTGAATGGTCTAGATCTTGTTAGAAAGCATTCAGAAGATGGAGATGAGAGCAGAGAAACTACAAAGTCTTTGTGTGATACTTTTCTTAGATGTTGTGCTTCTACAGCAAAAACAGTCATGGCTGATGATTGCTGAATCTAGATGTTACTGTGATAGACATAAATTATTTAGTTAAAATTGTCCACAGGGTAGAAAGAGAAACACTGCAAAATTCACCCAGCTTGAATCATGATAAAGTTGTTTTTCTCTCAAGGTTGAAGGTGGTTTTTCTAAGTGGTCTTCATCTGTTACAGATAATTTTTTTGATTTACCATATCCCTCAGGGGACAACTATTTGAGTTTTTTCTAAAATGCAGTTTAAAATATGAGTGTAGTCAGAATCAAAAACTACTGTTCTCTTGACTCAAAGAAGGGTAAAACTGTAACTCATGGAAAAGAAAAATCACAGGCACTCAACCTTAACTTCCTTCTCCTTTCCTCCCTGCTTGCTATTTCAGCTTGGCTCCCCGGCTTCTGCGGGAGGCCACCCTCCTCCCCCTCTGTGAAGTTCCACCAGCACAGCCTTGTCCTTCTCCCCTGTAACTCTGGGTAACTTGCTCTCCATTCAGGGACTGTATCTCTGCCCGTCAGTGCTGATGTACCATACACAGCAACCAGTTGTTTTTTGTGTACCATACACAAATTGCAGCTGTTTTTAAGCTGTACAATCTGAGGCTTTAATTTCTGTACACCAACATACCAATTTGTGTTTTTTTTTTTAAAGTCAATAGTATCTACAGTTTTTTAAAGCTGTTTCTGGAATCTGGTAGGAGAGGAGGCATTGCTAAGGGTGGGCTATATCCCAAGAATGAGGGGCACGACATGAAGTTTTGGAATGAAGTCTTCCCGACCACTTCCTGTCTGGGGAGATGAACGTCTCTCTTCTGCCATCTACTCCGTTTTTTATTTTTCCTTTGGCCCCTGATGCTTTTCCTGTAATTGGACATTGCAGAGATAAAACAACCCAATGGATCCAATTGGAGAAGTGTTGTACAAGGCTAGAGAGGGAGAAGGAGAGAGAGACTCAGATGGCTTTCTGTAGAGTGGATTTTTACTGATTGTTATGAGCGTGTCCTCTGACCATCCAGTGCGGTAGGTCAGCTAAGCTGAGGGAGCTCTACAGGCAAAGATCTTCCCTTGCGTAGAAGGTGACATCCATGATTTTGAAGAGTGCACAGGGTAGTCAATAGACTGTTTTGTTGAAAATGTGTTCTCTGACCAGCAAATGTTGGAGTATTCAAAGAATCCCTGATAGGGAAAGGGGGTGGTAGTTGCTGTCAGTTTGTAGGCAGCTCGACCAGCTGACTCGGCTCATAGCATGAGGAGCCGGGAAGCGCTCTGGCAGGAGCTGGGTGGCAGTGGGCTGCACACTGGGCTCAGTTGACAGACAGGTCTCATATGGTGGTGCCGGGCTGTGATGATATGCTGGCAGGGGTCTGCAGGCACCGTAGCAGAATTAACATAGCACAGCCAGAAAGTCAGAGATGTGAAGCTAGTTACGTGTGGTGAGCCTGACCTAACACCCTGACCATTTGTGAAGATCACATCCAGCCAAAGCTACTAAAGGCATTACTGTGTTTGCTCAAATGTAGGGTGTGCTCCCTTTTTCTCTAAAATGAAGATCTGAAAATACCAAGTTGCCTAAAATTCATGGGCTGTAACTGACTGCTCCCCTTCAAGAGTCCAAAAAATTTGCATGCCTTTTTGGACTTCCTTCACAGAGTGCATCCATCGTTGCTACGTGTCTGCAAACTCCAGACGTGATGGATACCAGTTCCTGGGCTCTGCCGTTCTATGGTAATATATAAATAAAAATATAACTCAGAGGAATGTTTTTTCTAGCTAAATATTTACAGTCACAAGCATTTCTTGCTTTGTGGAGCAATAAATTTAATACATTAGCTAATATATTTATTTTTTAATTATTTATTTGTAGATGATTTCAATTTAAAATGAGATTTCAGGTAACATGGTAGGCAAACATGTTTAACAATCCTGTGGTATAAATTGCTGTAGGTGACAGATCCCTACAAAAATTATTACAGGCAGATTTGCAATGCAAAAATTATTTATATGACAGCAAGCAGAAAGACAAATTACTCAGAGACTATGTACATGCTCTTCTATAATTGCTCATAAATTATTATGGTTCATGTTAAAATGCATCTAGAATCCCTAGACAACTAGATTTATTTAAAATAAGAATAATGGCAGATTACCAGGAGATGGTAGAAAAGGAGATGCAGTGCACACTTTGGGTGATTGCTAACACAGAAGTACAGTAACTTATTGTCAGCTAACTTAATCTATAGTTTACTTTATGAATTCAAAATCTTCCTTTTCAGTTCACCATCTCCTCAGGTTGCAACAGCCTGGACAGATAACTGGGATGGTCCTGGATAATAACCGGGATGGGGCCAGCGGGGCCCCCCATGATTAGCTCCTGCTGAGTTCCCTGGCAGCACAGGGGACACGTCGGATCTCTCTCATGTACCTCAGCCCTTTCATGTGCTACGAAATAGGGTTGCATTCAGTCAGTGGGGTCAGAAGTTATTCTAGTGGGGTTGGGGGAACAGGCGGACAGACAGGCAAGCCTCATTTCCATAGGAAGCCAGGGAAGAAGTGGGACAATCTTTTCCATATCCTCTCAATACTCTAAATTTTAGAGCATATTTCAAATAATTGTCTTTTTTGAAAGTGTCTAAAATAGACCCACAATAGAGAGGATTTGATTTGAATGGGCTTTCAATCAGGCAGTTATTAAGGATCAGCGAATTATTGGGTAGCAGAGAAAAGATGTACATACATTTTTTATACAGTAAATGCCTCTCTCTAATGCCATTACTTTTGTCTCCTTACCACTCTGATTACATTACATATTGAGAGCCAGCCCAACAAAAATGACAGCAAACTTTGTTCTCGATAATGGAGTGCTAAACTCCACCTAAGCAGCTCCAGTCATTTGTAATGACAGCTTGGAGAATACTCCAAATTAATCTAACAATGCACACGCTCCAGTGACTGACAGCGCAGCAGGAGGAAAAATTCCAGCTTCCACGTGAGCGCAGGGAGCGTGACCCAGATTTTAGCCTCTACAGCTTCATAAGAGGAAACGTTCTTGTCTGTGTATTTAACAGGAAAAAAAAAGAGTAAGGGGAAAAAGTCGTCTCCTGTTTGATTAGTCTTTCTTCAATAATTAAGATTTAGTTGAGGCGCTCTGTGAGACTTTTCCCCTCTGCAGATGTCATCAACCCTATAATGAATGGTTACTCCGTTCCCCGCGCGCTCTCCTCTCCATAATTACCACTTCCTGGCGCGCTGTGGGGAGCGAGCTGCTGCCAGGGAGCAGACGGGGCGACGGCAGCAGCCTGCCCGCTCCGTCCCCTTCCGCTGCGCTCGCTGCCTGGGGTTGGCCTGCCTGCTGAAATTCTTCCATTCGGATACTGTTAATGGGAAAAAGGGCTCTGGTGTAAATCTCCTTTTCTTTCCTTTCTCCTTTGGAGGTGCAGGTGCTGGGCTGGGGTCAGCTCGCTGTGTCCGGTGATGGCACTCAAGCACTGCTGGTGGCCGGCAGAGCACCGGCCCCAGGCTCGCTCTCTGCTGGGGACAGCCAGAGATGAGTTTTAGTGTCTAGTTTCTTGGCTGCAAATTACCATTCAAATGTCTTTCATCCATTCCAGTGTGCTAAAGCAGTTGTAATTTTGAAGACAAGAGGGTAGAGAGGGCACACTGGATGGGGAGAAGAAATTTTCAAATGAGAGTGGAAGCTGAGGCAGATTGAATGACACCAAAGGGTGGTTAATGCTTGTTTGAGCTGTGCTTTGACAAACTGGTGTGGCTGTAGGAGAAATTGTATTGGAAACAGCAACATTTTCAGCTTCTGAAGCTGGATTTCCACATTAGGTCAGAACCTAACTTTGTAGCTCTTTATAATCATGATCCTGCTCTGTGATACAACAGAAAAACTGGCACCTTTCTGCTTGACCCAAAGGCTTTCCACCTGTATCTGAATGTCAACTATTCTTTACTGTGGTTTAACTTTGCTGAAACAGCATAGGTTTGAAAGCCTTAGATGACGTGACAGGATTAGCTTGACAGAAGATTGACAGAATTAATTAGATCAGCTGAATTAGTTTGGATCTAAATTCCAGTTCTGGGCATCCCTACTCATTTCAGCTTACGCCTCTACTTAGACTTCTGTGACTTTGCTAAACTACAGGAGAAAGGAGGCTTTTGAGAATATCTATATGTCCTGAAGAACAAGGATGAGCAATCTGGAGAGCTCAGCGTTTCCTTTGACGTCCCTTGCTGGGAGAACGAGGCTGTAAGCTCTGCAGTGCTTTTTAATTGTAAGCTTGCGCCAGCCTAAAGAGAAAGGCTTTAAAAAAAAAAAAAAAAACACAGAGCTTTTGTGAGGAAGCTCTGTATGGAGTACGTTGAGACCCACTCGATGTAAAAGCCACCTATATAAAATTATATGCTTTAATGTAAAAATGGATTGGATGGGTTCATAGATCTGGGACATTTGGGTTCTTTTTCCAGCTCTGCTGCTGGTTGCCTGTGTCTGTACAACACCATAGCAGAGACGGGTGAAGGCAGTATTTTATGTGGTCCTAGCAGGAGATTAAGTTACAATGTGCAGCTTTGGTTGTAATGAAGGATCTTGTAAACATGGAGGGGATGTGCTGAGAACAAATACTTCAGTATGTGATTTTCAAGTAATAATTAGCCAAACTTGTCCTGTTCTATGTGGCACCAAGCTGTGAGAGGGACAACACGGGAGGAAGTGACGCTGCAGCAATAAGGAAGGAAAGTCAGTAAATTGCTACCAGCTTTTCATTTCGTGTCTTTAACGGTTGCAGTTAAAAACAAGAAGCAAGGAATGAATTTTATTTTGAATCAGCAGCGTGTTTTCAGCAAAAGAAATATGGAAATAAAAACTGAAGTTAACAGAAATGGTGTGTACATATCTGCAGGTGAATGTTTTGGTTTTGGGGCTTGTCAGCAGCTGCTGGTTGTGCCAGCTGACTTTATTTGAATTGCCTGTTGGGTGGGTGGCAGAAGCTGGCAGCCTGACTTGCACCACTCTGGGGGAAGGCACCAGACGATCTCCTTTCGTCTGACACTACCCTCATACAGCTGGTACATTAAACATATAGTTCTGAGTAATGGATTCCTGTTCCTCCCGCCTTGAGCCTATGGTAGGCATAATTTAAAGGTAGTAAAAGCCACTAAAAAGGACTAGATCTGGTATTCCACCGCGTGTAAAAATTTTGGCTTGGTACCTTTATTTAGGAAGTAAATAGAAAATCACTTAATGAGTGAATGCTATTGAAGATGTATGTGACATGAAGAGTATGTGAGAGTATCTGACGTTTGGAGTTGGGGGATTGATACTGTAAATGCAGAAGAGGCAACTTGAACCTTACTTGGTTGAACATGAGGTGGCTACATCAAGGATAAATATGTTTCGGTTACATGTAGCTGGAAATGATCAGTAAATTCTACAAAATATACATCCAATCAAGTATATTGATTTTAGGCAATGTATTTGCCTACTGACAGTCTGCCTTGACTTTTTCTTTGGTTATGTTGTTGGTTGACTTTCAGGCTTCAAGTTTATCTAGGAATAAAAAAGATTGAATTAAAAGGTCTGTTTATATATGAGGGGAAATTACAATTTTGATATGCATGTATGTTCTAGGATTATATTGTAACCAAGAGGATTTAAAAGTAATGGGAGAAAAAATGTAGGGAGAAGTAATCTTTTAAATAGATTGGCTGACATACTCGTTTTTAAAGTGAAGTATCAAACCTTTTCTAGAAAGGCTTGTTTCAAGAAGAGCTGTTTCAAAGGTTTTTGATGAACAGAACATCAGAAGATCCCTTTTCATATTTGTACAATACCTATATTAAGCTTGATTGCATTGGTAGCATGTTGTAGTTGTATTCTGTTGTATATAATACTATCTCTACAGTTTGAGTAGGCTGTAGAAAAAAAAATCTATGTGGAACTGGCTTAGAAGAGGATAATTGTCTCATCTCTTATTTTTTATGTAACACAATTAGCCAAGGTGGATGTAAATGTTTTAAGGAATAAATTGGGATCAGATGCCAACCTACATTTTCCTCCAACAAGGAATTACTGAATTCAAAACTGTTTTACTGGGGCAAGTAGTTAAGGTGAAAACACTTGGTTTATTTATTAAAGAATTAGTGAATGTAGATGAAAGTAATGATATTCTAAAGAAATGGAATTGAGGAGTCCTAATGTGCTCTAATAATAACAATGTGCTTTTATAGCCTGCACATTTTATGTTTACGTGTAACTAAAAAAAATGTGTAAAACCCTTTAATTGCTAGTAGCTGCCACAGGTTTATCACGCTGCTATAAAACAAATGTTTTCTTTTGATTAATTGTTTTCCATTTCACAGGCTGCCTCTCACTGTCTTGAAAAAATATATCTGTATCTAATATTTCTTTATTATTGTTTTGCTTTCAGTTGATGGTTGCATTGACTGGTCAGTGGATCTCAAGACATACATGGCTTTGGCAGGTGAACCAGTCCGAGTGAAATGTGCCCTTTTCTACAGCTATATCAGAACTAATTATAGCATGGCCCAAAGCACAGGTCTTAGGCTTATGTGGTACAAAAACAAAGGAGACTTAGAAGAACCCATTATATTTTCTGAAGTTAGGATGAGCAAGGATGAAGATTCAATATGGTTTCACTCAGTTGAGTTGCAAGACAGTGGTTTCTACACGTGTGTTCTAAGGTGGGTATTGTGTTAAAATATGACTGAGAATGCATAGATTGTCTCATTTAAAAAATCTTTAAATTTTGCTTTCATGATTGAGATACTTTTCCTGTTAATATATACTCATTATTTTTCTTCTCATAATTACATTTGTCACATAATACTTTGTCTTAAAATTAGTTTCCCTTGTAATTATAGTTACCTCTTCCAATAGCTATAATTAAACATTTTCAAATTTGCATTTTGCCATAAACCTTCCTAAATGGATGCTTCTTAAATCATTAAGTACTTTGGTTAAGTAATCTTCAAGTCCTCCTGAGTGACAAACAAGTCATAAATGATTTTTCAAAGTTGGTAATTTTGTGACTTCTTTTTACCCTTTGCTTTTAATTTAAAAAGTTATTCAAGAGTTTAGACACAGTTTAAATTATTCTGATGGGTTTAGGCCATAGGGAATTAGATTTCTGTCTGGTTCTAAGGAAATGTTTGTTTTAATATACATTTGAGATTTGTCATAAATTGAAGCAGACCTCATTCAGTAAGGCGCTGAAATGCTTGTCTCAAATATTTTGGAACTGTTGGATGAGCCTTAAATTAAGCATGTGCTGGAGCTCGTGATTTCCATCATGTGGATGTTGGTACCGGCTCTATGCCTAAAATGAGAGGATAAAAAAGGAGGACTCGTTGAGAGTGAGTGAATAAATATCCCTTAAATGATCCAGTTTTGAATTAAAAGGAGTTTACAGATACTTCACATGATTCAGTGTTAAACTATTTGGTTTTAGAGAATGAAGCGTGCTTCATCCTTGTCTGCCGTTCCATACTGAAACTATATGTAGGTTTGATGAATTTAATGTGAAAAATTTGCAGATAAATAACAACACTGTTCAGAACCCAGAAGCTGCTCTCTCTCTATCTCCGCTAAGTCCTGCTACCTTTTCTCAGCCTGCCTCTGTTCTGATCCTGAAGAATGGTACTAAAATCAAAGTTTGTGCTGTGGTGCGTGGTTTGTAATAGGAAGAACCAACATTAAGTTTGACTATCAGATGCATCTACCATACTCACTATTAAGTCTGCGTTGTAGCCTTTGGAGTTTATTATTCTCTTATTAGCTGCTCCATCACAGGTTTGGGATAGTATGAACTCCATGATTTTGAAACATTACGGGAAGATAGTGATTTACATGTTTCAAGAGAGCTATACTTTTTTCATAAGATGTAGCTGTTGTGATAATCAAGTTACTAGTTTAATACTCCTGGCAAATTTTATGCAAATCCTATGTGAACAATGAATAACTGATCTAGAATCAAATTCTGGGACATACTTTTATTTTGGAGATTTCAAAACCCTTTGCTTATTTACATGACAAACTACTTTTGGTAACAAATGGGCAAGTTCTTAAATAATTCATACATTCTCCTCATTTTCAGATAAAAACTATATGACATGCTTCTTGGAAGGCATTACACAGCAATATCACCTTCCCAGTCAGTTACATGATTTTGCTGCTTATGCTAGAACTTTCTTAGATAATTGGAGATTTTTTTGCCTTTTTCAGATTTATGTGGGAGTGCAGAATATTGTATGTAATGATTACGCATAAAAGACCATATTTCTTCCCTGAATTAACTTATTTTTCTTCCAAAAATTTGGTAATGTATCCTTGCTGTTATTGTTTATAAAATTACAGGGGGCTTAAAATAGCTAAGGAAATAGCAATAGTAATTTACTTTCATTAAAATTAGGTTAGATGTAGTGTTCTGAAATATGATCACACGTCTGCAGTAGACTGGCCACACCATTAACTGTGTAATTTCAGCTTTATTAATCCATTTTTTTGGAGGGGGATAAGCAGATGTTTGCGTTTTAGTCATTAACCAGCATCGCCTGCTTTGTGAGAAGGTGAGAATCTGTGTCACAGACGAGAGCAGGAATTCTAGGATCTGATTTTATTTTCTAGAAACATTAACAATTACAGATGCCTTCTTTTGTAGACTGAATGAATAAAGACCCTAGAGAGAACTCAGTGCAGTGGAAATGAAGAGGTGACTGTGTCCATCAGTATGGAACACTGAGTTTAAGGTTGCATGCATAATTGAGTCTTTTGGTTTGGTAGCTGAATTTAAAAAACTGGGGAGGAAAATGGTTTTAGTTCCAGATAAATGTAAAACTTCTGAAATTTTTTCAATTAAACAAGTTTTCATTTTGGTCCTTTAAGAGGAAATCAGAAGCAATTCAAATCTGTATTAATGTCTTTCTAGCCACTCACTGAGGATGTGAAAAGCCCTGGTGCAATTCCCCACACTACCTGAGGGGTGAAAACTCGTATATGCATGCCCTAGTGGCCAGGGTATGCTGCATTCATCCATTTCAAGTCTCTTGCCTTAAAATCCTTCTGTCTGAAATCTGTACTTTTCTACATGAAAGGGCACGAGGGGGTGAGGTGCTCAGACATGGTCCTAAGGCTAAGTGGGGACAAAGGGTCCCAGTCCCAGATGTTTATGGCTTGAAGTGAACAGACATTTGAACTAGGAAGATCTTCTCTGACAGAAGAACAGAATTGAACATGAAGAGGTTTTAACAAGTTGTACACAAAGGATGTCTCAGGCGATAGCAACACCTATCCTAGTTTAGTTCCCCCCCCATTATATTTTTCCCACTCAAAGACAACTTGGCAAGTACAAAAACTGTATTGGGAAAAAAGGCAATTACATTTTTCACTGAACTCCTATTTGTTGAAAAAGTTCTTCAAGATTCTAACAAAACCCATGTTTTTCAAGAAGCTCCATTTTGTGGTTGCTCATGGATGCTTATAGGTTCAAGGCGTTGAGTATCTTTGAAGCAATTGGAAGGAATTTTTCAGAAGCTGCTTGAAAAGGATGGGTATGAGCAGGTGAAGGAAAGGCTGATATGACAATGATTTAGAGATAGGTAAAAATGTGTCAGTGACGTTTTGAAATGACAGAACTGTCATTTCAATAGTCATAATGTCTGTTTTGTAAATTAACTCATAATACTGACTAAAATTAGAGCAGCATTAACGAAAGACATTGCTTCTCCAGGCTAAACTGTTCTGATATCAGAATTTAAATATCACTTGTCCTTTATTAACCAGTTAGACATTGTTAATAGGTAGGGGTGTGTGTGTATGTATAATATGAGGAAATGTTGTTTAATGCTGCATTAAAACCTATTTCTCTTTTCTCACAATATGTTTTGACATTGAGGTGACACAGATGGAAACCAAAGCGTGGTATTTTTCTCCAGTGTTAAGCATGGCCATGACATATTAAGGGATCCTTATTCTGCAAGGACTTTTAAATGAATGTGGACTTCATCTCCGTTAGCTAACCCACATAAATTTCATGGAACTGCTTTGTTCATAGGTGCCTTTTTAGTGCCAAATCAGGGATATTGGTATAGCAAGATCCAGTGACATCCTAAAGAGCTCCTGACTGACAGATAGATGTGTGTTTCATTAGGGTTCCCAGATACATGCTGGGACGTTTGTATCGTGACTTCAGTGCACAATATGGAAATGCTGCATTCTGGAGGTCTCTTTGCAGTGCAGGCCTCAGATATGCCATTAACCTTCCAGGACCTGCCGATGTTACTTTCAGATAAAACTGTCAGCATTTCTGTTACAGAAGTTATTTTTCTGGGATTTTCACATCAGCAATCTGGATTGAAACATCCTCACTGAAGGTTTCAGAGATGAAAGCACCAAAACCAAACATGGAAACTAAAATTGATCTAAAAGTATAGAGTGGCCTCAAAGTTCTGAGTATGTAAGAAGTTCATTTGCCAGGTTATGCTGCTTTTGCATTCTGCACAAATACATTTGTTTTTCTGTGTCAAAAGCTACTGCTTTTTAAAGAGGGAAGAAGAACTGGGCCTACTTGGATCTTCTTATCCTGATGGAAGAAGAGAAGATGAGCCGGGGAAGAAATCTCAGCAAAGTTTTGCTGCACCTTTGCTCTCAGCAAGGTGGTACTTCTGAAGTCCTTTTTCCTAACTGGGCCCAGCTCCAAAATAAACTGAAGTACAGTAAACGCTTTGTGAGCAAGATCAGTAAGTGTGGTAAAACATTAGTGCATATTCACTGTTTAATTAATTGTTGGTGAAATAAAATAAACTCAGTTCCCATAATGCGAATCAGGAAGGTGAGAAGTCTGGGCCCTGAGGGGTGCAGGGAAAGCAGGAGGTGGAGGTCTGTGGTCACCAGACTGACTGATGGACCTAAGCCTTGATTTTTGTACAGGATGCAGTATAGCAAGTGAGGGTTCCTTGCATGCCTATGAGGAAATAAGCCTGCAAATCTTTAATACCTGCATTTGATGCCAGAGAACTGCCAACAAATCAAGTTAGGAAATCTGTGTGTCCTTTTCCCTTACTTTGTCCCTGTCTGTACAGTTCTTAATGGAGAGCAGCATCGCTGTGGACATGCACAGAAGAATGAAGCCTTCGTCGGGCCATCAGTGAAATATTGAAATATTCCTTTCTGAGCAGTAATAAAATAGACTGATAGTAGATTTTTAAGCCTTCAGGCTTCTGAATGTCTGTGGAGCGCATGACCAGCAAATCAAAATCAGATTTAGACAGCCTAGAGGTTCTGTCAGTAAAACTTAATTTGTGGCATAACCTTTGTGCTCTTGCTTCAGTGGGTGTGAAGAGGAGTTGAGGAATCTGTTTCAAATGCCTATGGCCTGGACTGCAATATTCACCATGATGCCAGGAAAGGCTGCACCACTTTTTTCAGAGCATTGGAAGTCTGGTTTCCAAGTGAAAAGGAAGAAGAGTTCTTTCAGGTCTTTAAGACTAAAAAGGAAAATTGGACTAAATCATGCTGTGAAAATGTGTAGGGGTAAGGTCAGTTTTTTCTGCAGCCACCTTTCATGGTTCTTATGTGTTTTAATACAGTTGTTCATTTTGTATCTTCTCATTGTAGAATGTTTAATGTTCAGGTGCTTTGGCTTTATCCAGTGCTCAGTTCATAAGCAAAATTGTTTTATATCTCAAATGCATTTGAAAATCATGTTACTCTGAAAAGGTCCAAAGATTATACTTTCTGGTGGGCCAGTGTCTTTGATCATCCGATGTCCACGAGGAGCACATCTAAGTAGTTGCTGTACTAGACATCTCATTGTTACCTCTCAGACTTGCACACTGGTACAGTATAGCTTTCATAGCTGTACCATCTCAGGCATTTTTGTAGAAGCCAGCTTAATTTCGCACTTAAAACAAGTGCATGTACACAGCAGAGCTTAGTCTTCCGAGGTTCTTTATGACATTAACATTAAATGTCACACATTATAAGTGTGTGACACTTCCCCCATTAAAAGTGACAGATGCTGTATAAACAAAATCCCTGTGATAAATAGTATTCAATACCTGAATACAGTGTTAGAGCGGATACGACATAAAGTCAGCATGATTCATGATAAAATAAAATTTAACTTACTGAGATGTAATATTTTGGCATTATCAAAATGCAAAGGAAAGTAGAATCAGAGTATTTCTACTTTTCTATCTAAAATTATGTAAAAACTGATGGTGCTCCTGCAAATCATTTTGATGACATAGTCTGTGTTGAGAGAAATCAGTTCTATATGTTCTTTTGACACTCTTGCAGAAAACAAAGATTTGTTTTATTTCCCGGTGGTATGCATATTTCTGCTCACTCACTCTCCTTCTCTGAAGCTTTAAAATAGAAGATACCCATCCTCTGTCTTTCTGAAAGGCATTGTTTATGTTGATGAGAAGCTGCAGGAACAGTCAGTGTTTCAAGCAGGAATGCCTGAGTTGCTTTGCAGTTGGAGAGCATCCAGCAACTTCCCTGTTGCAGCAGCAGGCACAAGAATGAGAATATTGTGTATTCTTTAGTTCTACTACTAGTAAAATCCTAGCTTTAGGTACCGTTAAAATGACTGACACTACCCTGTAGTCCCAACAGATTGTCGTAGCAAGAGCTCCACGTGCTGCAGTGCATCAGTAACATTTCAGCTCACCATCACTGGTTGCTCATGGATGAAATGCCTTCCCTGGTGGGCTTCAAACCTTGCCTGGTTGGGAGAAAGGATGCAAACTGGAGTGACTGCTTCCTCATGCAGTTGTCTTTGCCTTCAAGAGACCTGATGCTAAGATGTGGTTCTGCTGTCTCCTCTCCAGCATGTCAGGGGGTTTCATTTCCCTGCTGTTCTCCAAATAACAAAGAGGGAGAATGTGCTTATCCAGGTACCACTCCTGTTGAAACCCACGTAAAAGCCAGCTGTAACCCTAACGTGTCAGTAGACAACGTTGTATGTGTCCTGGGAGAGGACAGACAAATGGAAGTTTTCCTGAGGAAATCCATCATGCCCAAAGTACAAGGTGACAGATCGATAGGGAATTAAACTGGTATTCAGTAAGTGATCTCAGAGGATAATTTGTTTTTTTTCTGGCAAACAACTTAAGGCGAGAGAGACAGTCAGGAGGACTGAGCTGCAGGACTCGCAGCTCTCCCTGCACATTGGCATAAGGACATTCACATCATGTTTATTCATGATAGCATTCTTTTTATACCCCATCAGAAAATAACTGTTCCATTGTTTTAGGTGCACAACTGCCTGTATACAAACTGAGTGGGCTTGCTTTTCCTCAGTGTATCTACAAATAGGACTTACATGCATGAGGAAGGATATACTCCACAGGTTTTATTCCTTCAGGCAGCAAAATCAGTGAGGTTTAGCAGTGCAGACATATCTAATGTGTATTCTGAACCCAGCTTTTGTTTTGCATGCTAGGTGTCTAATAAAAAAAAGCAAAGGACGATATATTAATTCACCCACGTGTGGGTTGTAAGAAATAAAGTAGAAAGTGTTCAGTGCTCCCAGAAACAGGGTATTGCAAACACAAAAATATTGGAAGAGGATTTCTTAATATATTCTTTCCTGGGAGCAGTTGTCCCTATGCCTCAGATTTATGTCATTCGTAATGGGGCTTTTCAGTAAGAGAATATAATTTAACAGTAATATTCAGAGTTCTACTAGAAAATTATTAGAAAGTAGATGAAAAGGGCTTAGTCATTTGCAGTAGTAAACTCTAGGGCAACTTGCTGCTTTGTAATACTTGAGGGCAAGGAAGAAATTTTCCCTGAGAGCAAACCTTAGGCAATTATAGGATTTTTTCTGCTGGAACAGGATGTGTTGAAGCTAGTAGAGACCAGATAGTTCATAAGCTTAGGTGTGATGTGCTGAGATAGCTTTGTGTCCTTTTGGCTTCTGCATTTTTTCTGTGTTCCAAATTATATTTTCATATATGTATTTCTAGTAACTAACACTTTTGAAGACTTTAAAAGGAAACAAGGAACACTGTTAACCTGTGTGATTCAACTTAAGAACTAGGATAGTTTCCCCTGTGCTCAGGTAGTCCCTGTTGTAATGACTGTCTGGTGGCTGGTGTGTATTTTGATTGCTTCTGTCATGATGCAGAGGTCAGCAGGACCAGTGCTTGTTTGTGTGAAGGCAATCAGAAAAGAAGTAGCTCCTCCTGGCCTTTAACCATGTGCAGATCAGGCTGTGTGCCACTTACTGTTCTCAGAGAGACTAAAGAAATAGGGTACTAGAGATAATTCCTGAATTTTCAAATCATGGCCTTACTGTTATGGCCTGTATCGCTGACTGCGCTAGACGCATTCTGACATTTTTGCGTCACATTTCCTTCTTAATAAGGATGTTAGCTCAAATCCAACTTTAAATTTAAACTTATCTAAGCTTTGGTGAGATACACCCATCTGAGAGAAACTTTACCCAACTGCTGGATCAAAACATCTTTTCTTCTCTGTCCCAATATCCAAGAAGCCTAAAAAGTCCCTAAACAGAGCTAAACTCACAGTGAGGAATACAGGTCTTGCAGTTAAGTGCCTCTGGTGAGAACTATATTTCTGATGGTTAACTTGTGGAGACGTTTGTGAACACCTGTTATTCAAGCTGTCATCAATGTGAGTCTTTTAAAATTACCTGTCAGTGACTGCTCAGTTCTGTCTTTTGAATAGTGATGATATAGTCTTTCTTCATTGTAAGACATAGGCCTCTGGGACACCTAGTATGTTTTAGTCAAGCTCAAATTGTCATCTTCTTTCTAGGGAGTCTTGTGTGGCGATTAAATCTTAGGAGAAAAATACAGAAGGACTAAAAATTCTTAGAGCGAGGGGTTAGCTCAGCACAAATACATTTTCCACCTGAAGGGATGGAGGCTTGAATGGCACTTCCATCTGGATTCACAACGCAGGTCTCTTGGAGGTTCAAAAGAAGTAGAAATAATGGAAGAATATTGGATTTGTAACATGGTACTGTTTTAGCATCCTGCACTTAATTTTCTGAGATCATACTTTCATGACGTTTTCTTTTACTAGTAGGATCCTGAAAACCAGTCAGATGTTAAAGGAGAGCTAATGTGGAATTAGGATTTTTCCGTATCGTGCATAGGAGCTGGGATTAGAATTGCTGTTATAAAAACAAATGAGCAAGCAGACTACAAGATGGGAGCGTCTGGAGTTGCACCAAGGCCAAGTGTCACACACAAGCCACAGAATCATTGTACTTCGTGATGTATGGTTCAGGGAGCAACTAAAGCAATTCTAACCATCTGTTAAATTGTTCCACTTCAGGTATTGCTCTTTCACTTGACAAATTGACAAGAAGAAAATAATGCAGCACATAGGGTAATCCAGAAACTTTGAAAATAACTGTGATTTGTAACTTCTGAGAGTGATTTACACCATAAGTGAGAATTTGATCTCTTCCAGGCAATGACCCCAAACATGTAAAAATTGTGGTCACAGAGAACTAAAGTAGCACTTGAGTGAAACCTTGGAGAGTAAGGAAAAATTCATTTGTTTTTAGGAAAGAGGCTACACCTATCTCATCTGAAAAAACAGTAAATTACTCACTTGTCTTTAAACAAATCAGCAAACCATGAGTTTATTGATCTGGGCAAAACAATCTCAGGTACCAATAAAATTGCTTGGTAATCGTTATGTGAAGTGTGAAATTTAAACTGGAATAAATTTATAAAATTCTCATGAAAAGAGTGGAAAACAATCGACTGCTCAATTGGGTCTGAAAGCTGATAACACATTCTTATAGCAGCTGGTAGTGGATTAATTGCTCTGGACCTTAAGATGGATAAAAATGGTTGTTGTTGTTGCTGTTGCTCATTTAACTCAGAACGAGCAAAGAGGAATGGAGGGGCTGGCTTACACAGTCCTGCAATCAGTATTTCACTAAGCCAATGAAAAAGTCATTAAAACAGACAGGCAGAGTGTTTAGGTATACTGGGAGAGGTCTAAGTCTGAGCTGTGCTGTTTCCTGAGAACTGCTTTGATACATACACTTCCCAGCTTTTGGATCTACCATCGCATTACAGTCTTAGAACTTTAATATAATAATAATAATAAAACAAAACAAATATTTAACGTAAACTGAACCTGCAAGAAAAAAAAATTGCAAATCCTCTTGTATAAATATGCAATTCTAATTTTGGGGTGTTTTTCAATCTAGTAGATCTAAAATATTCAACCACTTTACCTCTTTCCTCTTTATAAGAAAGTTGATAGTGGGTAGGTTCCTTGCATACTAGAGGCAAAATTGTTTTACTTTTCTAACAAACCACCCTAACAGGTAGAAACAACAAATGCCAAAGAAAAGTTTTGTCAAAGTCATTCATATTTCCTCTAACTTGAATTCAGCCTTAGGGCTGATGAATTGTGTTGAATCCAAACAAAGTAAAAAATAATTACGGATTGCCACTTCAATTTCAAATGTCCTTCTTAACCAGTTCTCTATTTCTTCCCTTTTTCCCTCTTGTCCTTGCTTCAAAGTGAAGCCAAATTCATAATTTTGCTTGATTTTGTTTTGAGACCTGTTAAGCTCCCTTGGTTTTGCCTGTGTTTTTCTATTGGATTGTGAGCTGGCTTCAGTTTGTAGTTCAAGCCAGTTCCAGGTGGCCTGGGAGTTACAAATGCCTTGCCACCAGAACAAGGCAAAACTGCATTGTGAACTCTGGCAAAGCTAAACCCTTTTTCGCATTTCCAGTCCAGAGAGTAGGCCCAGCTTATAACTAGTTCCTTGAAATAGGGAATTACAAATCTTAGTTTCAGTGTGGAAACACAGAACTTTTGAATTTTTTCTTTGTACTTCAGAGTGATTCTTTCTTTTCTTCCCCCCTTCCCATTCCTCATATGACCACTGCTATTGCCTATAGATATGGAAACCATTGGAAGTCAAGTCCTGTGGAGAATGAATGGTTCGGATACCTTTCACAAAAAAAAAAAAAATTATTAAAAGACCCACTGCAAAACTCATTGGCATATTTCCTTTACATGTGGAAAGTGGGCTGTCTGCAGTCTCTCAGGTTCATTTGGGTGGTATGTAGTCACTGATACTCTCTGAGTTGTATATAACTCTCAGTTTCTCATGATGTTGCCATCACCGCCACAAGCCCTCCAGCATCTTCCCCATTTTCCTGGAAGATGCATCCTTTTTGATCTTTTCTCATCAGTTCTGACAGCAAAACCCAGCTTACTGGCTTTGCTGGTCCTCTTGTTTCTTGCTTGCTCCCGCCTCCCTTATTAAATCCCTCATTAAATATGGTCAGCTCTCCTGCCAGTCTGCAAACTGCTGGGAGCACTGACCTCCTCCCCCAGGTTCCATGACCATGTACTGAAAACAAAAGTGGGTTCTCCTTTTTATAATTCACAGTAATAGGCCGTTTGTTTAGCTTTTAGAAGAACAAAAGCAAGAAATGGAAGATTCATGTCGGTCAGTCTACATACCTTTACCAAAAAAAAAAAAAAAAAAAAGCCATTACCAGAAACAAATGCAGCTCAGTTAAGGAGAACCCTTGTGGACGCAGAGGTCATTAAAATAGCTGGAAGGGAAGAGCTGGATCCATCCCAGCACAGCAGCTAGTTTATGTACTAATTTCAGTGTAAAATGAACGTGGTCAATTCCACAGGAATCTTCTGGTTAAAGCATGGGTAGTGTAGTGTATCTTTTTAGGAAGCTCTGTCTCATAGCATATGAGCTGACAGAAGATAGTAGACATGGAAATCTCCAAGAAAAGGTGAACACATACCCACTACCTGCTTAGAGGACTGTGTGATGAAATCCATACCATCCTGGGGATCAGCTTGCCTAGCAGAGGGAGGAATGGCTCACATCCACTATAGACATCGGCTCCAAGGCTTCTGCTTCAAAACTGAGAAAAACAGCAAGGTTGTTCGAACTGCTGCTTTGTTTTGCACGACTGAAACAACTGTTATCCCAAACTGACTAGATTAAAGGAAGGCTGTTGTGTCATTCACTGGAATTCCTGCAATTGCAGAAGTTGCTCTTGTTCGAATTACCAGCAGTAGTGCTAATATGAGTGGCTGGTGAAGAAGCATTCATAAAGCTTTCAAGTCTGTTGCTGTTGCCTTAGTGAGGGCTTTCTTCATCACGAGCCTGAACAGATTTATTGTCTTGGTCATGGAGTGTGAACAAAAGTGATAGTGCTCACCAGGCACTTAGTTTTCTCAAATGTATTTGATTCTAATTGTAACTAGTGAAAAGAACACTACATTTTTAGGTCGTGGTTCCAGGAAGTATTTCAAATAGAAGTAGCCTCCAGCACTGTTCAAAATTCAATCTAAATAATGCAAGATTGTTAGCAGAAAATACAGTACTATTAAATAACACTGAGAAATGGTCAACTATTCAAAGTCATTATTCTTGATTAGCCTGGATCATTATTCCTGAGAGCATGTGACCTTATTTGCCCCCAATAATACTCATAGTTATCCAGAAAAGTTGAATAATCATTCCTGATTACTTACTATTGATTATACACAGTCATACTCATATTTTGTGGATTTAAGGGCTGTATTAGAAAGCATTGAAAGTTTCCAAGTATGTTTTTTCTTCCTACAAAAAGGCAACACTTTTCAAAAGCAAGTAGCCTGGGAGAAAGCTGACTTATGTTCCTTAAATTGTGCAAGTATTTCTGAAAAACCCAACTAAAATGATGCATATTTTTAGTCCAGATAACTTTTGTTTCAAGTAAAAGTGCAATTCGTGTTGTTTGTGAGGATGAGATTTTCCATAGCGCCTCAACTGAAATGGAGCATGGCAGTGCACAGAGAGCCTTTCCCCTCTAAGATGAGGGACAGAGAAAATACCTGCTGACTTTATTACGTGAATGTTCATGTGGTGTTTTGAAGATAAGGGAGCGAGAAGGGGGAGTGTGTGGCAAATTCAGTATTTCTGCAGTGTATTTCCATTGTCAGTGGCGTTTGTTGCTCTCGTGAACAGTGTGAAAGCAGAAGAGCTGATCCAGGGCTAATCTGAAATTTGGAAGGTGACTTCAGCTCCATGACCTGTCCTGCACTCTGAGCATCTCTTTGTGCCTCAGTTTCCCTGCTTGAAGCGAGAGGAGTAGCCCTGCCTTAGCACAGCAGAAGGCCTTGTGGGGAGACCTGCTGTGAGACGCTCATGTTGGGAGCCCTGTGTTATGGGTGGTTCTGCTGGATACCTAGCTCTAATGACGTTGAAAACTGGAATTTTCTGAAGATTGCATGTTGATTTGCCTTGCATATGCTGTCTTTTGCAAATACCTGCTCACGGCATGTCTTTGACAAGAAACCATTTGCACAGTGTTCTGTCAGCACTTGTTTAGCATGAAGCTTAGAGCTGTGATGAAGTGCCCCTATAGACCTTTTTATTTTCTTCCTAACTACAGGCTCACTTGACAGGGTGACACGTTGTTCAAACAGTGCCTAAAAAAAGATTTGTTATGGAGCGTGCTGGATCTTTTTTGTTTGTTTTAATTCAAAGCATTGTCATGAGTCCAGCTGGAGGGAGTAAGCATCCAGTACCATTAGTGTTAAGGTTTGACTGACAGATCACTTTCCAGGTGCGCGGGGCAATTTTTGTCTGCTGTGCCATTGCCTCAGTTGAAACCATTTGCAGCAGAGCTGCAATGGAAGAGGCAGCATCGGAGTGGTAATATCTTCTGCAAGAGACTCCACAGCTCCCTTTGATGGGAGTAACCACCCAGCATGTCAGATTTACTCCAGGCTTTTTGGTTATGGCATAGTCAATTAAAATGACAAAATGATGCATGATGGGAGGAAGATCCTCATTATATTGTCGCTTGTACTTTGTAGTTTGCTTTTAAAGGACTCTGTTTGCCATCACACCTAATGAAGGCCAGAAGCTGACAGTCTGGGTTGCAACAATCCTATGCAAAGTGCAAATGCTTTACAGTAACACCACAACAAACATCGGTTTGGGTTTTTTATTGTGCGTCTGATAACTCTGTTAAAGATGCGAGTCTGACGGAATTTAATTTAATCCTGTTTTATGATCATGAGGCACAGGAGCTGGGTAGGCTGTGTTTATTCTATCCTGATAGTAGGAAAAAATAAGCTTAGCTAACAAACCACTCACCTAGATTTAACTCCATCGAAGATCTTTCATGATAGAGTAGGCAATGGTTTTAATTGCTCTAAGGGATTGCATTTTTCAATATTTTAAGGCCAAAATGTCATATATTTTGTGTGTAAGCACACAGTCTGACTTCTTGCATATTCATGCTCGGTGTCCATGCCCAGGCAGGGCAGTGGGGCTGCGGGGCTCTGTGAGGAGAGGCCGGGGCTGCCCCGGGCTGGTCACAGCCGGTGCCGGCCGGTTCCAGCAGCCCCACCACGGGGCATGGCTGGTCCCAGAGAGACACTGGGGGCACCTTGGGGAAATGTATCTGAAAAAAGGTGAAATGCTACCCGGCAGCGAGGAAAAAGAGTGTGAGGAATGGCCCTGTGGCACAGGGGTCAGGGCAGGAGGCGGCGGGAGGTGCCCCAGGCCCGGGGCTCCCTGCGGCCTGTGGAGAAACCATGGCAGAGCAGGTGGTTGTGCCCTGAAGGAACAAGGGCCTGTGGAGAGGAGCCCTCAGTGGCGCAGTCTGTGAAGGACTGCAGCCCATGGAGGACCCGGGGAGGAGCAGGGGAAGAGCATGTGGAGGAAGGAGCGGCAGAGAGGAGCTGTTACGCACTGACCACAGCCCCCAGGCCCATCCCCTGCACCACTGGTGGGGAAGAGGCAGAGGAGTGAAAATAAGGGGTGAGGGGAGGGTGTTTCAGGTTTTTTTTTTTGGTTTTTTTTTTTGTCTTTTTCACCATGTAAACCTAGTCTAGTTGACAATGAATTAAAATAATGTTTTGCAAGTCAAGTCTGTTTTGCCCATGACAGTAACTGGTAAGCGATCTCCCTGTATCTCGACCCACGAGCTTTTTCGTCTTATTTTTTTCTCCCTGTTCTGTTGAGTGGGAGAGAGAGAGCAGCTGGGTGGGCGTCTGGCAGCTGGCCAAAGTCAACCCACCACAGTATCATGTGCTGTAGGATTTTATATAGCAGTGCCTTCAGAGGGAGGAATTCTATTTCCATGATGTGGTTTAACATCCAGCACAGGCTAGTATAACCCTTCTTCTCAAATGTAAAGTGCTGCATACTGGAGTGAAATCTCTTGAAGTTGAGAGAGGGGGAGTGTCTGTGGCATGTAGAGGAAATGGGAATGATGAATCAGTACATCCTGACCAACTTTTGAGGTGGCAACAGTTTCCTGCATCCGTAGGCTTGCGAGCTCAAAAGAGCTGCTGTACTGGGTTCGATTACTTGTCAACAAAATTTCTACAGGGTTCTTCATAGTAAGCCAGAAATGATCCTTTACATCTTTTAGTAATTCCTGTGTGCTGGAAATGCGTGGAATGACAGCCATTATTTGAATGTGTCACTGAAGTGTTTGTGAAGATCAGTGTTTAACGAGGAAACTTACTGTGCTGAAACAAACATGGTAAAAAAAAAAAAAAAAAAGAAAAAGAAAAAGGGGGGGGGGGTGTAACATAAATGACAACATCTTTTTGTCCCTGCAGAAACTCAACATATTGCATGAAGGTGTCCATGTCCTTGACAGTAGCTGAGAATGAATCTGGGCTTTGCTACAACAGCAAGATCAGATATCTGGAAAAATCAGAAGTCACTAAGAGAAAGACAATCTCCTGTCCTGATATTGAGGATTACAAAACAGCCAGTCAAGAGCCAGACGTTGTATGGTACAAGGTAACAATTGCTGTGTTATTGCTATTGTGCCAAAGATATATAAAACTTCCAATGTTTTCAACCTGAGGCTTAGAGATGGCCTTTTCTGAGCCTGCAGTGGTTTCTGACTGGTCTAGAGGATGCTCTCCCACTATTGCAGAAGTGATACTGAAGTACAGGCAAAATTACCCAGCATAGTCATTGACCAATAGAAAGCAGCATCAATGAGGTTGTTCTGTGCAGAAGGTTCTATGATTTCTCTAACAGTAATATCACATTCCCAAACCACTGTGCCTCTGTACCAGTTTCCACCTTTGTGGGATGTCTCCATACCTCATACTGTAGTAGAGGCAACCTAAAATGGAGCCAAAGTTGTATCAGCACTGCCAGCTTCAGCAGTGCTACCCAATTAATTTTTATGAAGTCTGTTGGGTAATTTCACCAAGGCCTGTTAAGTTTTACCAAAGCCTGCTGGGTAATTTCACAGAGATGCATTTACTTTTGCTGAGGTTCATTGAGTAATTGTACTGAGATCTCTTAACTTAACTGAGGTCTGCTAAGTACTTTTACTACTCAGCAGGTAACTGTGCTGGCTGTACCTTCTCCAAGGCCTTTCAAGTATCACACAGCACTTTAAGCAGCAGAAACATCAGTGATGTTTTGCTGTAGCTCTGCAAGAGAACAGGAGAATGACTGAAATGCAGGTTGTCAGGCAGACATCAGGTACCGAGACCATACCAGGGTCTTGGCAAGTATTACCCGTTGTCTGGAAATGGACCATAGTCTGATATTTGAAAAGCCCTTGAGTATGAGGAGCTGCAGGAAACAATGGGGAGGAATAAAGAGATGAGAGTCAGAGGGAACAAGAAATAGTGGTTGGACAAGAGGAAGATCTCAATGGGATCAGCGAAAAATAGAGTTTGGATTGTAAGGATAAAGGGAGGATGAGTTTTGGACAAACTTGGCTCAGGTAATGAAGACATATACAAAGCAGTTAAATCCTAAATTTTGAGTGCTTGATTTGTCAACCTTAACAATGTTCTTTAAAGGTGGTTATTTTGTGTGAAATAAGCGTTACGTGCAGAGCTGCAGAATCCCACATGTTCTTTCTAGCTTATAGTAACAAAATGTGCTGTAACCCACTGTCAGTATAAACAAAATTTTTCTTTCAGCCATTGAAGCTGTTTCAGCATATGGGTGGATATCTTCAGTGCTGTTCATGCATAAAATATTTGTATTCAATTAAGTCTGAAGTCTCAATAGAAAAAAGGGTACCAAAGAGAAGCTGCTTGTTGCCCTATCTGCCTATGTATTACTGAACATCTGGTCACTGAGATCTCTTTATTGTGCAAAGGCGTACTGCAAAAATAATCTGGCAGGGATAACCTTCAGCTGTCACGGAGCAGATACCAGTCTAAGGAAGATCCGTGTACAAACCCGCATCATTGATGCTGTGTGTTGTCCAAGAACAGGAAAGGAAGGGTCTTGGTTCCATATAGCCACATGTTATCTGGGTTGCTCACAAGGGTTGTGTGACACCAGAGTGGAGTGTGACAGCTGACTGACAAGTCATCACTGTGGTGAAACTGATGTGAATTGATATGGTTGGATGATGACAGACAATTGAGGTCAACAATCTTTAGTCTGGCTTGATAATGTGAAGAGACATTAATGGAATAACCTCCTACTTATACCTCCTTATTCATAACTAACAATCAGGTGCTATCAGTCCAGTTCTTAGGTAATACCTATATTACCTGGACCTGAGTCAGGAAGCTCAGTAATGTGAAATACCAATATTAATGTTATGCAGAAGGTTATGACATGTCAGGTTATCACTTGAAACATATTTCTGAAACAGAGTTTTGAAAAATATTCTGGAGGGTATAATGGTACTATTAATAGAAATCTGCCTCTTCAAAAGAGCGTAAGTCCAATTTCTAGAAAGTAAATAATTACTTAGATTTCAAGATAATATGATGAGTACTGGGGTTATCGCTAGAAACTGCGACCTGGAACTTAAGATCATGGTGCATTAGGTGATGTGTATAACAAAAAGCAGATCCCTTCTCCCAAAAAATAGTGTAATGTGATATTCCAGTTTAGGACTCGACCCTCACTTTCTCAAGAAGGCATCTGTTTCCAAATATAATGCTGTAGATCTTCAGTTTATTACCCACTAACTTTGTGATCAAGTTTAACATATACATGAAGGTATATTCAGCCATCTTCCCCTGTAAATCTGTTGCAGAGGCATTGGGAGGCAATTGCGTTTCATTATGCTGAAATATTTAGAGAAGAATTTCAAGGGGAGAGCATAAGTTGTCCAAAACAAAATAGTACATGGACTAGATGATCTTGAAGGTCCTTTCCAACCTTGTGTTTCTGTGATTCTGTGAAGTCCTGAAGATTCCTCCTTTGTCTTAAAAGAGAAATCCTTGTGGACATGAGAGAACTTGTCCCCTGATAGTTGGGGAATTTGTGCTTGTGACTGATGAACTGTTATCAGAAAAGACAGTAATACCGCAACCCCACGGTGTGGAGGACTTGCCCTGCCTTCCAGAAGCCTTCTCTGTGTGGAGAGATTAATGAATCTGAGCCAATAATTGCATCAATTTAGAGGGAGTTAACTGCAATTTAAATTTGCTCTTAAAATAATTATGCCTGAGTAGATTTCTACACACACACCCAATAAGTAATGATAAAGCATTTGCTGTCAGAGCTTGTTTTAACAGTAGTATGAACTTCACTTCTGGCTAGAATTACACTGCGTGAAATACTTCTTTTGAAAGATTTCAACAGTTAATGCCATTGATATACACACAGCTCTGTTAGGCCTGTTAGAACTGTTTTGACAAGAAGTATAAGGATTATTTTTTTTAAAAATAAATAAATGTATGTGTCAAGGCATGATTGAATGAATGGGATTTAACAGTAAGAGCAGTTTCATGAAAAATCAGCTTGCAGAGGAAAAAGGTATATTACATCAAGCAAGCAGAGCCTTAATCCATCTCCACCACGTCTTGCCTGCTACTGGGGTGAAGGAAGAGCCGTGGAAACCATCAAAATGGCAGGTGAAGGACAGGTAGTTGTTATTTACCCTACAAAAAATGGAATTGTTGAGGTGCTGCTACTTAAGAAAGAGAAGAAGTATAATAGCTCTCCACTTAATTATTTGGAGGGGGGGGAAAAATACGTGTAAAATGTCTATGGAGATTAAATAGGCTAGAAAATAAACTCTGAGATTCTCCCTGCAGGTAAACATGATGCAAAAGCAGAAAAAAGCAATTAAGTGGTTAAACAAGCAACAGTTGTACCCTTGGGCACTTAGTGTTTTAGGGAAATTAGCAGACCTCTGACAGTAAAATCTAGATTGTTTCCACAATATGAAGACTAGTTAGATTTTTTTTATTGATTTGTTTCTTGGCCTTTTGTTTGTTTGTTGCTTAAAATAGACATTTTTATGATTTTCCAGCTTCCTCCGTTTTTGCTTTTAGTTTTGTGGATTGAACAAGTCTGTGAAAAACGAGGCAGGATAAAACAGGCATTTTCAACGCATGTCTAGAAAGCTCATATAGTTAGTGGATGAAAATTAATTAGCTAAAATTTGGGAAAGGAAGGCATATAAATAATTTTTTTAATGTGAAGTGTTTTAAGTAGACAAGAAAAAGCAGTTAGTGGAACAATTCCTCACTGTAAAACCACAGGAGCACATTGTGCTAAATTAATCTTTATGGTAGTAAGGATGTCACCCTTCTTATTATGAACATGTAGTATATAATACAAAGCATATCAAAATGCATCTTTTCAGTCTCTTTACTTGTGTACTTTTAAAAATAAATATACGGAATATTAAACTGGTAACCTATTTTTGACAGTCTTCCAGTGATGCACTGCAAGGGTGCATATCTGAAATGTGCTTACTGTGTGCATTCCTGGAATTGTATTCCTTCTAAATTAGGATTGAATAGAATTGAATCATATTCTTTGCACAGTGTTCAGATTTAGTTACTCCAAGTAGGTGGTTGATGCAACTCCATTGCACCTATAGATAGGTCTAAAAATTGAGTACAAATCAGAAAGGACTTAATGGCATCTTTGTGCTCAGATCTGTTCCCCACATGAGTCTCAAGCCATGTCAATATAATTTAGCAACAAAAATAAGCTCTGATTTTTAGCATAGCGGAGAGGATCTGGATTCTTATCATTCTGTTTCATTGGTGTTAACTAAATTTCACATGCAAGACGAGGCTATGTACTTTGGAGACAGAAAGATAACACGAACACTGTTACCTGCAATGGAATTGCACAATTAGATATTCTGTACTTGACTACATTATAACTGAATTTGACCTATTAGAAACAGGGAGAAGTGCTGTGGTGCTGAGTTTTCAGGTGCAAAGCCAGAAGCTCACGGTCATCTTTCTACTTCTTTATTCTTCTTCTTTAATTTAGAAACTGACATTGTGGATTCAGAGTGTGTATGGAATCCCATGAAAAAATGATATTTATGTCATTCTGATCCTTTGCTGTCATACGGTATATTTGCACGTCAACATGTTTTCTTGTTTGGTTGTTTTCTTAAAAGAAAGCTATGTTCTATTTTGTTTGTTGTAAGTCTGACACTGCTATTGCAGGTGAACAAAAAATGGGGTGTGTGATCTGAGCTGTTTACATGAATCTCTGAAATTGGTGAGCCTTCTGCTGATGGTGATGCAATATTGTTAGTTGCAGTCTGAGAGCTTGTTCCATGTTGCCACCTTGAGAGAGGGAATAAACGGCATTAAAGGTACTTGGGTCCTAATTGCGTTGCTTTGTGTGCTCTGGGTAGCAGAATTAACCAGAGTACCGAGTGCTTTAGAGAAATGGGAGAAGCATGATTTTGTTTGCAGGCAGAACAGGCTCGATGCTAAAGCTATTGAGAGGCAATAAACATACAGTCTTAAGGTACCATTTTAAAGAGACAGTGATTAGACACAGAAGGATGCAAATGCTGTTCCAGTAGGACCACAATGCATAGCAATGAACCTAAATCTAAAGTCTACCTGGGAAAGTCAGCGAAAGTTGCAGACCATCAGTACTGTGTGCTGCATTAGATGACACACATAGGGGTGATGCTACAAAGAGCCCAGTGATGGGAAAAGGCTGAATCAGAGCTCACACCTCATTGGGTGCAAGAGAAGCCAGTGATGAGACACAAGACCATAAGGAAACCAGGTCTTGAATTCTCTTGTTCACAAAACTGCTGCTGTTCTTCCTGTGTTCTTCTCTTGGTAAGTGAGGCTGAGACTGTGTGTAAAGTTTGTCTCCAGGCTAACTCTTAACAGATGTTGCCTATACTCCCTTCAAAGAGAGATGTATTTTAATGGTCCATGCTAAAATAAAGGTCTTGGCAGTTGTCCATTATGAAAAAGAGAAGATACTTAACCATTGCTTCAGGGCACCACATATTAAACATGGCCCATGTGATACAGTGGGAATTACTGAGCTTTAAAAACTTTTCTATGTAATTTCTGTCTTCAAATTAATTCCAGTTCCAGATCTCCATGCTTTCTGAAATTATATTTGAATTGCAAAATATATTGAGAAGGTTGTTTACTTATGTATATAATACTGAAAATCTGATCAGGCAACACTGTCCTGTGTCATACAAGCTGGGTAATTTTGGCAATGGCTTTTTTTCTGCAGGAATGTAAGCCAAAAATGTGGAGAAGCATTGTGATTCAGAAGGGAAATACTCTTTTAATACAAGAGGTCCAGGAAGAAGATGGAGGAAATTATACCTGTGAACTGAAGTTTGAAGGCAAGCTTATACGAAGAACAGTTGAATTGAAGGTTACTGGTAAGAATCCTTGTTTTATGCCAATAAGAAAAAAAAATGAAGTTTTAAAATAAATATGAATAGTTTTCACATGTCAGTGGATCTGTTTGATAGAAGTAAGTCCGAACCAAATCCCAATAGCTAAGTAGTCTCAGACTAGGGGAAATTTAGATCAAGACTTACGAAATTCCACGGAAGATGACTACTACCTTTTGTTCTGTACAAAACCTGGAAATGCTGAGTATAAAATGAAAGGTAGAACAGACCTAAGCCGACCCTATATGCTGGAAGAAATTCAGATTCCAGTTTCATCTTTAATGCTAACAGAGGAAAGGTTGAGTGAACCTGTGTAAACAGACTTCTAGTGAGGCTTGTCCTAGAATATGACACATCCATAAGGGGCATCTTGAGTCATTAGTTTGTTTTTTTGGAATGATTGTTCCTTATGTTTTATCTTTGGTTTAATTTACAATGGTCAGCTTCTCTAGTCTGTGGGTTGTCTTCACTGAAGCGTGTGGCACAACCTATTCCTAGAATGAAGCTAGGAATGTTGGACTGTCAGGGGAAAGTAACCTGCTTATCAGGGGGATCAGGCTCTATGTGTGATTCCACACAGTAATCTAGTCAACGGTGTTTTTCCATCTCTTTGTGTCAGGTATCAATAATGAATGGGTATAAAAGTGTTGCCTACCCATATATTCCTGATGTCTTTCCATTCCACTGTACGGTATGACGTCTATAATTATTATTTTGCCTTTGGTGTCTGTGAAACATTGCAAGTATCTGAAAACAGCTAAGTTTTTTTCAGCCTTTTGCACACAACCATATAAACAAACTGTTTTTTTCCTGTCTGTGTTCTGACATACTGATTTAAATGGAGTCCTATGTAAAACCGTGATAAGTAGAAATCTACTCTCTTGTATCAAACGGAATTAGTCCATATAGTATTTCTAATATGTTCTTGAAATACAATTCTTCCCTTTATTTCAAGCGAAATTCATTTTTCTTTTCTTGTCATTATTCCTAATTTTTAATTAGTTATTTTCCTTACGTGCCAGACTCATATATCATGTGATTTTTTTATTGTCCGTTTTTGACCATGGACAGATCTCTAAAGTATTGATTTGACCTACCTGACCCCAGACCTGTCAAATGAAGATATAATACCTACCTTGTGAATAGTTGCTATCCTAGGTAGCATGCTGGTCTTCAACCAAAATATGAAGTTTGACAAAGTGAAAATGAGATGGATCTAGTTCAATTCTACATGATGGATATTCTTGAGGTAACAGATAGTGTGCTCTGCCTCTCATCATGACCTTGTGAGAACTGATGTGTTCTCTTCATTATATGAGCAGTGTAGTATGTTAATACTTCACAATTTAATGACTTTTTCCTAAACTAACTGTGGTATGTGTTAAAGTTATTTATTCTATTAAGATGTTTATGATGTGAATTATTAAAAATGTAGGTATGGAATATGCAAGTGTTCTCCTTTTTGCAAAATGATTGAGACCCAGGAGATTGTTTCCCTTGCAATTCGGTGTGGAATTCACATTTAATTAAATGTCCTTCAGTTCATAAAAGCACGTATGTTTATAAGTTACATATTCAGCATTACAACCGTGGCAGCAAAATAGAAGTCATCTCCATTTATAGAAAAGATAGATGAATTTTAATGAAACACTTTTTCCAGGTTTAAGTGTTTGGGAGATATGTCTGATGTTGCGCATTTGCTGGTTGGATCTCTCTAATTATCTGGAATATGCTAAAAAGTTTATGTAGATGATGACCTGAATATATGGATAAGAGCTACAAATGTAATACACAGGACTATGTAAGCATATGATCATACAGCTTGGTGCTCTGTAAAGTTTCTTTATCCTGTTTCTGGTTTGTTTCAGTTTATGAATTTTATATGCAAGTGGTTCTATCTTGTTGGGTGTGTGGGGGAGAGGGGGATGTCAAAGAAAACTCGTACAGCAAACAGCAGAGGATTACTTATGTTGTGTGGCAGGCCGCATTGGCTGGAGGATCCTGAGGCAGGTAAGATCACAGGCTGGGATCAGGTGCATGATATGTTTAGGGACTGGTTTGAAGAATATGTCTAACTGGAGGCAGAAAGAAAACTACATATTGGTGTAGTTGTTGGCACACATCCTGAGAATTTGCTTACTGTGGGGCTAGTGCAGGTATAGGTTGGAGGCACCTCTGGAGATCATCCCATCCAACCCCCAGCTCAAGCAGGCTGCCCAGGGCTATGCCCAGTCAGGTTCTGATTATCTCCACGAATAGAGACTCTACAACCTCTCCAAGCAACCTGTCACCGTGTTCAACCACCCTCACACAAAAAATGTTTAAACAGAATTTCTTGTATAGCAGTTTGTGTGCCCCTTGCCTCTTATTCTTTCACTGGGCACCACTGAGAACGGTTTGGCTGCATCTTCTTTACAGCTTCCCACTGGGTGTTTATACACACGGATCAGATCCCCCTGAGCCTTCCCTTCTCCAGCTGGACCCACCCCAGCTCTTTCAGCTTCTGCTTGTATGATAGATGCTCTGTTTCCTTAATCACATTTGCGGTCCTTCACTGGACTCGTTCCAGTATGCTTGTGTCTTTCTTGTACTGGAATTGGTGGTGCACTGGGTCCCGTTATTCCCCTGTCTGGTGAGTTCTCATCAAAATACATCACTGTACCAGGAGGAGCTAGGATGGGCCCAGAGCTCAGACTGCTGAACCTGCTGCTCTGTGTAAATCACTGTTCGCAAATACTGGTGAAGGCTTACCAGCAAATCCGTGGTAGAATTATCTCTGCTAGCCTGTAATGCAGATACGGAGAAAAGGATCTTGCCTACTGCTTTCAGAGGCTCTTTGCTCTGCAGGGACTTTCTAATGCTGTTTCTATTGCTGTTAGTTATTAACATGCCTGAATTGGCATTTGTGAAAGTACATGTGCCTGAGTTCCACTAACAATACAGACTTTGAACAGCAAGACCCTGTTGGCCACTGCCAGCAGCCATGGTAACCTGAAATTGTTATTCGAGTAAAGAGGTATTCTGACAGTGAAACAGGCAACTCCACAGGTCCCTCGAGCAAGGAGAGCTGCACTGCCATGGACAGGGAGGAGGCTGGGCTAGTTTCCCTGTAGCCTTTCAGGCATTTACTAAAGTATGCAATACTTGAAATACCAGTTAAGTCAATAAAGCTATTTACTTTAAGTCTTCTCTGCCTGCAGGAATGTTGCAAGTGGGGAATGTGTAGAGTAGAGGTCTATTTTTGTGGGAATTAGATGTGGACAAGTGATAGAAGATGATCTCATATATGTTTTTCTGTGTGTTGCCATACTTGTTCCAAACAGTATCTTTCAGAATCCATGGGGAAAAGAGGAGGCAGAAATGAGCAATATTTGTATAGGTTATGTATAATACATACAGCTGTTTGTAATGAATGAGGATTGTGTATCTAATAAAAATTAAAAGATCCAGAAATTAATTCATAGGTCGTATAAATATTGAAGCCTCCTCATGCAACATACAGGACCTGCTGATCTTTGGAAAACAGCCGTTGCTCACTTTTCAGGCAGGCTTTGATTGCTATGTTTTGCAAGGGAGTGGACATGTCCTCTGTTAGTTGAGGTCTCCAGATAACCATCAGCAGTGGCTCCTACTAGTGTATGAGGGATGGCTTGTTCTGGTATTGGGCTCCAAAGTGAATGCCAATTGCTGTTTCTGAGAAGGTTCAAATGGAAGGTCAGCAGCCAAAGTCTGCTGGCCATGCAGAAGCTGAAAGCCGTCTATGATTTCAGCAGTCATTATTTAGTAAAACAGTACTAGCAACTGAACAGGTAAGTTGCATGGCTATGGCAGATGTTGGGCCATTGACAAGTAAATACTTCTCGTTGTATGACTGGTTTATCAGATTTTTGCTTCCTGGTCATAGCTTTCCACTGATTGTAAGACAGGGATCTTTTGTTTTTTTAAAGTTGCATCAAATCTGGTACATGAGTTTTTTAGATTTTTGGAGATTCTGGTAGTTATGGAAATGGTAATTGAAATAACTAATAGTCATAGGTATATGCACTATGAACACCTAAAAATTGAAACTTGAAATCAGAATAAATGCAGTGCTGGTGTAACAGAAGTTCGAATCTTGGAAAAGTTCAGGAAAATTTGAAGATGCAGGAGCTGGCAACAACTTTTTAACTTGCTATTTGAAAAGATAATCACGAGGGTTATTGATATTCGAGACTAATGCAGCAGCTTTACTGAAGATGTTATCCCGCAAGGCAGCCTGATCAAAGTTAATTGCAAACAGGAAGGCACTGGTGGACTGAGCAAAGAACATGGTATTCATGTTATATTGCGTAAGCGTTTATTTTATGTAGTCTGCTAGGTGAGACTTTGAATTACGGACAAAGCCCTGCTCTTGTGAGTTAGTTACCATTATTTAAGCAAACTTCCAGTGAAGTCGTCATAGTTGTAAGAAGGTTCTGCCTTATCTTCCTGTACCAGAGTAAATGTCAGGGCAGTTGCCGGAGTGGCTGTGGCTCTGGAATGGAGTGGCAAAGACAGTGTGTGCCAGTCCTTTGGAACTGTTTTCCTCAGCTCCAGTCTTGCCTTTTCACTTTTGCAGACCCAAGTGGAAGATCTCAATGGCTCAGTTAGAGGTAAAAGGGGAGTTCCTACTCTCTTTCTTCTTCTTCTGACCAAGTCATTATAGTAGCTACTATGAGGTAATTTGTAAGAAAAAGTCGCTGGACTGAATGGATGGAAACTGAAAGCCATCAATGTGACGTCTGGCTATCATAAGAAAGAAAAAGGGATCTGGGTTGTAATAGCAAAGTAAGTAGAGCACAGATCAAACAGGTAAAATGGCATTTGTAGAAAGGGCTAGTGGAGTACTGTACATGGCTGCCAATGTCGTTGTATGGCTATGATGGTTAAGGTATGGGAGAGAGTGATTAGGATGATAAAAGGCTTCAGAAGTTATCATTCGTTGAAGTTGTAAGGAAAAGGCTTGCAGCCTAAAATGTATTTGAAAAATATTTTGACACAAAGTATTTATAGGGACAAAATCCTGAGCTACAATACAGCACTAATAAGCAATGCCTGCATCTTGCTGTTTGGGTGCATTTAAGAATAATAGATTGTCAACAAAACAGCTTTTTCATCACTAGTTCTTCATGGTTTTGTTTTATTATGCAGACAGATGTGAAACAAGTCTTGTCAGCCTTTTTCACTGAATAAACATGACAACAGCATTATCACTTAGCAAGTAACATGTAACGCTTCAGTCTATGTTAAAAAAAGAGTTCTATATTTTCACTTTGCTTCTTGGTAGTTTTGCTGTGGATAAAACAGTGAGGTTAGCACCTGTGATTTAGGGCTTCTAAAACCTGAAAATTGAACACTAGCTCTCAGTGTTTAATGAGAGAGTAAATTAAAGTGTATCCAAATTGAAAACATGAACTTACTAATATAAAGATAATCAACATTATCAGAACTTACTAATTTTTAATAAAACTCCAGATATTCAAGAATATCAGAAATCATTAATATTTTAATATTTATTAGTATTTTAAATGTCAGCATTTATTAAGGAACAATTAAACTATACAAATTAAAAAAAAAAAAAAGTCACATTGTGTTTGAAAGGCAATTTAGGCAACCTCCTGCCCTCCCCAGTTCAGTCAGCCAATTCACTCTGTACATAACAATGGTTCAGTAGCTTTTGGGATGTAAAGGTGCAATTGAGAAAAATACTTATGTTTACCTGTTGCTTCAGCACTTTTTTGTGTTTTGGAACACTGATCTGTGAGGAAACAGGCTTGTAAGAAGATGTAAGTAGATGTAAGCAGGAAGCTGGGGAAGGGGTGGCCCTCCTGAGCAAGGAGCCAGCCCCGGTGTCCTGGGACGACCCGGGTCTCCCCTGGCAGGTGGGGCCATCTTGCAGGGGTGTGCTTTTCCATGGATAGCTGTGTTGGTGGGAGTGTTTGCCTTGACGTGATTTGTGAACTCGTACTGGTGAATTATTTTCTGACTTGACAGCAGAAGGTGGCCATCTGACCGATTTCACAAAGTGCCGGTGATGTATTGGAACAACATGCAGGAACTACTGGGCTACTTGGTCCAGCAGCCCTGTCCTCTGAGTTTCCTTCAACCCCTGCTCAATCTTCATCTCCATCATTTTCTTCTTATACTAAACTAAAATGCCTGGCTGTTCCTAAAAGTCATTTATACAGCAATATTTGTTTTGACCATCCTAAATGACAAATTATTCCACATGGCTACATGAATTGAATGATTCTGCCTGAATTCACTCTTCGCTCATAGTTTTTCAATTAAATTCTTTCAGATCTCATTACACTGCCCATTTTTCAAATTACACCTGCTGCTGTTGCTAGATTTTGTTTGTGTGTTTGGGACCCCTCTGTTAGCAGAAGCAATTGATGGTGATTTGCTATTTTTAAACCAAGGGGCTGAATTGGATTTTAAAATGCCAACAATTAGTGATACTCTCCAGCAGCACCAGGGACAGAGAAAACCTACCTCAGAATAAGTGAGAGTATGAACTATAAGTACATCCGCTATTTTATGGTAGTTGCTTTCCTGCATATTTTTAGCCCTCTGTAGACTGAGTACGCTATTTCACATCATTTGTAGTGGAAGCTAATGACAATTGACAGGAACAATGGGTACTGATCAGTGACAAATTTACACCTGTAAATTTACACCTTTACATGTTTTGATAGTTCCTATTCCAAAAATGTTTGGAATTGATATTTCACAGGAAATTTCTCTTGAAATGACAGAATTTTCCCCAAATGCAGATTCCAGTTCGTGGCAGCACTGGGCATCTCACCTAATCCCTAGGATTTGGAAGATGCTTGGAGTGCAGGGGGGTATTTTTGTGGCTGTTTTTGACCAGTGCTGCTGGCTCCCCTCTCTTGTATTTGTTTGTCTTTTCAAACATAGGTCACAATGCCTGTTGTCTCAAATAAACTTGAAAATATTTCAAGGAAAGCCTGAAACAGCCTGTGAATTTTCCTGATGAAAGAGACTGAAAAGCATTCCAAGGTAAAACGTGGTGACATGTGTAGGGTGGGAGTTAACCTGGCCCTCGGGGTTTGCTCCTTATCCCATACTTGCATGGCCAGTGCTGACTGGGATGGGAAGTGTTAGCTGCATTTGGAGCTGTTTCCCTCTTCCTGGAAACAGCTGCTCCTTCTAGAGAGCTCCTGTTTAGCTCCACATCTCCAAATGAAAAATTTCCCTTATTGAGGGTTCACCAGAATTGTATCACATCTAAAGTGGTGTTGAGGCTGTCTGCAGCTGTCGGACACAGGAACATGCCTTTCCTTCTTTCCCTTCTCTTCTGACTTGGCAGCTTTAGTCCTTGTTCCCCTCCATAAACAATATTCAGTTCACTCTCAGTGCTCGGCAGTCCTCTCCAGTCTCAACATATGGCCAAGGGTGCCTGTCCCCAGTCATATCCCATGTGAGTACTCTAGCTAGAGCTCCTCCTTGGCAGGAAATGTACTGTTTCCAGACGAAGACCTGACTTCTGCCCTCCACAACTTCACAGGGAGCTGCTGGAGTGCAGTCAGAGAACAATGGCACTTTCTACTTCAGAGCCCAATTTTGTACTTAACAAGCTGTGTTTATCCTTACGCCATAACGCCCTCCCTCCCTCGCTCAGTAATATGGACAGCAAATCACTGTGCAAAATGCTTCTGGAGTCAGTGGGGGATAGATGGTTGTACCCTGTTGCCTTGGCTGATGTGCGGCTGTATCTCATGCTGTGCGGGATGCAGGGAGAAGGGGGCTCACTGTGGCTTCCCCAAGGTCTGCCTGCACTCTGCATTGGGCTTTAGGTACCATTCTCTCATAATGTCACAAGCTAAGGTATCTTGATTAACTGGCCAGAGCAACTGAGCTCAAAACAAAGTAGGCATTTTCAGATTTTCATCAAACATAGCTTAAGCAGTTAGGGTGAATAATAAGCTAATAAGTGTTACTTCATGCCATGGGCCAGTGGATTGCAATGGCAGCAGGGCCTTCTTTCCTTCTGGAAAACACCTCTTAACATTTTTTGTAACAGGACTTTTAATAACATTTTAGTCCAAAAGAGAGAATAAATGAAAAAAAAATCTAGAAAAATTTATTGTTGGGGAAAATATTTACAAGAACAAAAGGAGAAGAGAAAAGCAGCTTGCTTGTGGCTACAGTTACAACTGTGAAAAGGAGATACTTTTTTGATTCTGAAAACTAAAAGTGAACAAGTTAAATTGCAGAAATTATGTACTTCTGGGAGGGATGCTACAAATCGTTTGGGAACAGAAAATCCTTCCTTTTCCCTTCTAATGTTGACATGTTAAAATATATAACATGTATGTCATAGCTGAAGTGACATTTTCTTGCTGCTATCACTTACACATTTCCATAGCAAGATGTTATCCCTTCTCTCTGTTTGCAATATCTTAACACAGTCAGGGAATCACTTCTTCTCTGTCCTTTGCATTTAATCAAAAATCCACCCAAGTTAAGTTTTTACTGAGAGTCTCAAACTTTAAAAGGCCGTTGGTGGGAGATATTGTTCTCAGCGTTTCCTCTGCTACATTTTTATAAAAAGATGTCTTACAGTATTTTGATTATCTGAAGGAAGCCTTCCCTTTTCTGACAGGAACCAAGTCAGAAATGGGTTAAGTGCTGACAAATACGATACTAAAAGACCAGGAAATGAATTTCACAGCTGAGTTCTTCAAAACATTGAAGAAATGTCTATTTAAAGCAACATATAGCAAGTGCCAAAAATTAGAGCTTTCTTTTGATATATTTTATATAATTTGTATTAATATTTATCAAGGTCGATGTTTTGTAAATATTAGATTTCTGTTACTTACAGTAAAGTATTTATGTTAAAGCTCTGATTCTGATTCTGACTTGTTATGTGTCTGGCCAGCAGCATCCCATTAACAGCTGTAGGCAGCTAAACATGCTTCTGTGGTTAAAGCACACTTAATAGCCAGTAATTTCTATAGTAACTTTCATTTTTCCTAGCTATTCCAGGCAAACAGAATGTGATCCAGAAAGAGAAATGTGGCCATTTGCTTTTGGTCACATTTGGAAAATGGAGCAATTTCTCTGCCTCTTTCAGAGTGCTCCTTGTTCAACCACACAAAAACCCCAATACAAATCTGCAGGAATTTCTGTGTCTGCAAAGAGTCAACAGGAAAATTCAAGCAAGAGCAAGGTGTCAGTACAGTGCGGGTGTCCATTCACCTGGAAGAAGTGATACACGCAGTTATGTTCTGTCTTTTAACATCTCCTTTTCACCTGACACCCAGTAAGGTCCTGATGAATTGACCCAAGTCTGCTGGTTTCAAGGGTGCCTCATCAGGGTCAGCAAGCTGAGGATCTGGACAGTGTCTGAAGGATGCACAAGCCCATTCACGGTTGCTGTGTGAACTGTGTCGCTGTTGGAGTGACAACGCAATATATCCACAAGGGTAAAAGCTCCTTCATTTTCAGTCCCTCAAACGATCCAGATTGATGTCTTTCCCATTCACCGGAGTGACCTGTTAATACAGGGCTCATGAAAAACGAGTTTGGAAGATAAACATTAAGTATTACCTCCATATTTTCTGAAGAAAGTACAAGTTCTAAGGGCAGTGAGAAATGTAGCAATATGCTGCAGCCTATGAATTATATATAGTGTCAGTACTCTTGGTGCTTTACTTACAGCTTCACAAACTGCTTTCCTAGCTCATGAACATGCAAAGTAATTAGAATAGCAAATAGCATTAGATTTTATTGACCTGTGATGCCTCCTAGTTCTCTGATATGTTCTTGAACATCATCTAGTGTTTTTTCCTTCAGCTTTAAATCAGCAGTTTGTATTTTGTAGCATTGGTTATTTGGTATTTCTAATTTATTGATGTGGACAGCCAAGGCTTCCACACTTGTTATCAGTTGCTCATTTATCCACTGATCTGTCATTGTGCACAGCAACTGTAGCTTGCTGAATCACTTACTATATACTGTAAATGTCAGATATGAGCTCCCCTTTTAAGAATTGCCTTTTATTCTGGGAGCTGCTGAGCCACATTCTCATAGTGTATTGTGCTTTCAGTAGCGGAGGTGATTTAGTATAAATGATAGGATTGTGGGTTTTTTGCCCACAACGGTGAGGTAAAGCACAACCACTGAAATAAACTTGTACATTTTCACTTCCGATATAAAAGAGGTTTCCTTCATCACACAAATGTAGGCTGGATGCTCATTCTTCTTTATTAATAATAAATAGGCAGATAGATGCACAGACACAGAGTAACAGTGCCCCTGAAATGATTTTGCTAATGGTAAAATAGATACACATGAGTGAACAGATTGCTTTACCCACTAAAAATGCAGCCTTCCCGCCCTCCCAGAGAAACACTGCAAATCTTGAGTAATGTTTTGTCTCCTAAGTAATGCGTGAGCATAGGAAGCAAAGACTATCTACTTCCTTTGAAATGAGTGGAGAAATTTTAATAGGTGAACTGCAGTAACTTTAGCTGGGGATTAGGGTTATGTTTTCTCAGCACAATGCTGATGCCTTTCAGAGCTGGTTTATGCTACATAGCAGTTGTGGGTGAATATCTGAGATGAGAAGTTCTGCTGTGGAAGGAATAGTGCTCGCTTCTGAATTGTCAGCACTATTTCTTGCTGCGCTTATGTGACTCTCAAAGGTGTCTTATTCAAGTGCCTGTTTGGCCTGACCCTGTTTAGCTTATGAGATCTGACAGTGGTAGTATTGCTTCAGGCTCTGGTGTTACTCTTATGATGTTCACCAGAAGACTGAAGCTAATAACTTACCCATGTTTGTTCTGTGCCTTGCAATTTTTAAGTTGAAAGGACATACAAAAATATGTTTGGTGTGTTAAGTACCCTATCTGTCTTTAATACAGTGGAGCAATATGAAATACTTATTCTTAATTTTTATCAATACCAGCCAAGCTACTTTTTGTCTTTGATAGTGTTGATTGACCTCTCATAAGCAGGAGAAAAGTAAATGTTCAACTAAATTTGTATTTAGATGCTTATGACTCCAGTTTATTTCAAAGGATAAGTAGCTACTAGGTTACATTTGACTTTCATGTACTAACTTATTTACTGTATGTGTTGAGTTGTTTTTGCAATGCAAGTGTATTTCAGTAAATAAAATCAATTTGCAACCAATGGGAAGGGAACGGTAAGTAATTTAACTTTTCATCTTTTTCTTCAGCTTGAAATGAAAAGCTCTCAAAGGTATTGTTTATGGCAAGCCCTGTGGGCTGAAGTACTCTGAAAAAGCCCAGGAGAGACAAGGCTCAGAATTGCAAATCAAAGTGGTTAAACAGTGAAATTAGTAAACAATATAGTTGTCAATTTGTAAGGCAACTTTGAGTTCTTATCCTCTCTATTTTTTTCTGGTATAGCCCAGCTATGGGCCAAAAGTACTGTTTCTACTAGTAAAGGGCAGTGTGGTCTGTGTGGTCTCCAATTTTATTTTATCTTGGCTAGTGCCAGTTCTCTTGTGTAGGTGCATGTGTGCCGGGAATTGGTCTAAGATAATTTCGTAATGGCTTGAGATGATAAAAAGCCTCTGGTTTTATCAAAGCAGACTAGATTCAAGCACCAGATGGATTTTCAGCTTTATAGAGTACATATCACGCTAGCAATCCAGTTGTGGGAAGTTGAGTTGCACATCCTGGGCCATGAGTGGTTATAGTTTCTGGCAGGGAAGGTACCGATCTGCTATAAGCCACGTATGCCCTTATGACTTCTCTGGAATACACTAACATGCTTGTTTTTCTTTTAAATTGGAAAGAGGTGCATCTGGAACAAGGGAACTGTGACCCTTACCAGTCCCTGCCAGGGCTCTGACAGCTCTGTAACCTCTAGGTGCCCTTAGCAACCATATTTAGGCAGGTGTTTTTAAAGGAGGATATTGTTGTCTGAATATGTGCGGTGAAGTGATCTGATTTAGAGATGTCATTTCAGTTGTGCTTCTCTTGGGACATTGAATATTGCAAACAAGCAACTTAATTTGTAAGTAAAATACGAATGAGAAGTAGTCAGTGAACAGGTCTTCCAGCATGGCTTTGATGACAGTGTGGGAGGAAAGGGCTGTGGAAGTACTGGATTGGATAGGCAGAGCAGAAGACCCGTGGTACTTGGTTGAGTTTGTGTGTATCAAAGTCTGTTTGAAACTGGTGAAAAACCTAACCAAAGCATCATGTTCATGAAGAAATGTGAGTTTTCTGAAAAAATAATTTTGTCAAAGAGGAATTTTTGCATTTTCCCACCTTATGAAACACTTTTTTTTACTTCCATAGTAAAAATTCCGTTCTGGAATAAAATGCAGCTTTTCCATGGTGTTCTCTGAAGCAGCATGGTAAAGCATGGAAGTATTTCCAACCGTTCTGTCAAGGATAGTTGTCAACACATTCATTCCAGAAAAGCAGTCACAGAAGCTGGGCGTGTCTAAAATATACATGTGGTATAGTTCTACCTATAGGTAAAATACCCTTTGGGGGGGTTTATTTCTGATTTCTGCTTTTTCTCCTCCTGGCAAGAATGAATAGTTCTCTTCATAACTATTCGCTGCTCTGGCATCCCTACTGGAATTGTGCATTTCATAAACAAATACTGAGGTTTGTTTCAGCTAGATTTCATGATGTGGAGGAGAGCTTAACCTGACCCGTCACTCTTTGAGGATAAGTAGCGGGAATCAGGTATATTAGTTTAATGTAAAAGATATTTGCTAGAAAGAATTAAAGATGATTCCTCTCCATTAAGTTGTGGGAGAGTCAGAGGAACAGCTTTCAGCGTCTCTGAGATCTCTAGCTACCTGTCACCATATCTCTATTCCCCATCAGCCCAGACCTCATTTTAATATTTAAAATTGTACCTGTTTTCTTTTTCTAGCCCTCAAAAGGGCTTTAATTCCTTTCCTTGTTCTGCCAGTGCTCTAGCTGCTACAGCTGTTGCTGTCACATTTAATAAGGACTTTGTAGAGTTTAAATATTGCATTGCTGCACAAGCTTTTCTTTGGTGTAAGAAAAGAGCTTTGTTCATTAAGATGAGGTGCTCCTCACTGGCTCTGCTGCTGACATCTGGGTTTCAGCTGAAGGTGACAGGAATTTGTAACTCGCCCGGGTGTACATGAGAAACTCCCTGTGGTGCCAGTGCTGCCTGACACTGTAATGCAGTCATCGATGGAGCTAGGAGCTTGCTGTGCCCCATGATAGACCCCATCCAGCAAATAGCCTTGACTTACCCATTTGTCCTGGGTCTGTGGTTTCCGCAGCCTCACATCTTTCAAGTGAGAATTTTAAATTGACCGCGTTACAGTTCCTGACCTGGTAGGTGTGCTGTTACTCCAACTTTATGGTTACATATTTCTCATTTTGAAGTCTACAGTGATAATGTAGTTCCTTTTATGTAGTAAACAGGTTTCCCTTGGTCACTTGCAGGCGAGGTGGGAAACAAGGCAGCAACATGGACAGTGGCTCAACATTTTAAAATGTCTGGGTGAGGATGAAGTGAGACTAAAACTTGATGTCCTCGTGCATACAGTAACTCAACTGCTTATTGAAATATTCTGCCTAGCCTTGAGCTCCGTATGTGTCAGTCCAGCTGAATATAATTGGGGCTGTTTACTTTGACAGACAGTGAAAATTCAAGAAAAACATGGAAGAAAACAGCCCCAGATCTGCAGTGTACTGCTGTATTCCCTGCTGTGTATTATGTATCTATTCCTATCCTCCTTCTCTCCAAACTCGTCCATCCCTCTGTACAGCCAGGCTAGATATTTACATTCATTCTCAAAGTTAAGCTGTGCATTAGAAGAGCCCATTTCCTTCCTGAAGCTATTCATCATCTCCCAGGACCTTTGATGACATCCCCTTCCTTTGATTCAGAATTGTTCTCATGCTTTCACTATGATAGAGAGTGATTTTATTTTATTTTTTTCTAACACTACAAAAAGACCAACCTCTCTTGTTAGGATTTCTTTTGAAATATCCAGGGCTGAAAAGAGCTGAGCTGCGGGACAGAAAAGTATTGCTAAAACATTACATTTTTTTAAATTGATAATAAAGTCTAGGTTAAAAAAGGAGTTACTGTGCAATGCATGTATTTCCTTCTAAATGTTACAGGCTGTTCTTTTGTTTGAATTCTCTGGGTGATGAAGGAAAACAGATGAGTGCTCATTTTGGTAAAAATACTACATTTCAAGAATATTATCAATTATTTTTGTACATCTTGTGGCATGTTTCTATCCTTTAAATAGGATTGGTTTTGGCTTAGTGTGCTTGTATGGCTCTGACTCTGCTTTAATTTACAGACATTTGCGTTTCTCTGCTTTCGCTGTTGGTAGCATGCTTGGTGAATAACAGCTTGCTGGGTTTACATTATGAAAATAAGAAAAGGAAATGAAAATGCAGATCCTTATCTTCAAGCGAAGATGCCTAAATTAGAGCAAATCTTTTTGTTGTTCTTATGTTTGCTAAATATAAGGTGTAGTCAAATCCCAGAAGCTGAGGTCAGAAACGTCTGCAGGATGGAAAGTGGCAATTCAAGTTCTCAAATCCATGACATAGCTGTGCCCTTTAAACCTGGACCCAATTAAAGTTAAATCTGAGCAGAGGTTGTTTCCATGTTTGCATTTAAGGTTCTCCATTTTAATGCGTGCTTTCATGTCTAGCTGGGAACCTACAACCGCATTGTGCTGTAGTGTCATGGAGGGAGAAAAATGGAGTCTCCAAAGGGCAGCTGCAACCAGTGACCAAGCATCAACTGTCCAAGTCACCTCCAAAGATTTGGTGGAGGGAAGGCTAAAACAGGAGCCTAAAAGCAATCCAGAGCCTCAACTGGCACAAATCAGCACTAAAAATCTAGGAGGCAGTGCTGCATTGTATTGATTGAGGGCCTTCATGTTTAATTCTCAGCAGCTTATTACAGAGGTGGGTTTAGAAAGTTGATCCTCTTCATTTAGATTCAGCTTCATATATGCCGAGGACCTTGCCACAGGAGAGGGCATTGCAAGATAACACAAGTAACAACAAGTGATTGTTCTCCTCTCGTCTGAAGACCTAGTGTACCAATTACTATTTAAAATCATTATTTAAAGTGTTTGTCATAAACCCTTTCATAGCAGGAACACTTTTGAAATATTAAGTGTTATTTTCCTTTTAGCCAGAGAAAGGCCTGGGAGAGAGATGGAGTCACTTGAAGGCATGTGGCTGCAATTTCTTGTTTGAAGCTCATTTGTCAACATAATGGATGCACTGCTGTAGTGATGGGGTGTTGTTGTGTGTGCTGTATATCACTCCAGGGGTTGTTCTGGAGGTAAGATGTGCATGTAATACAAAGCAGAGGAGATATGTAGCTTCGTTCCCTCTCTCTCAGGGTGTAATGACTGTCCCAAGGCACAGGGCAGATGCCACCATGCTGGCTTGGTGCTGCATCCACGCAGCATTGTGTGGTGGGCCAAGAGGCACAGCTCCCATGTCCTGGCTGCCTGGGCACTTCTGTGCTGCTAATGCAGCGTCCGTTGTGCGGTCTAGACACATGCACAGTGTGCTCATTGTCTGAGCAGCTGCTAAAATTAAACTTGTAGGTGCGAGTTGTTTTTTACAGCCTCATTTTGGTTTTCTTAAGGCAAGGTCAGTTGTTTTAGAGGTGGCAGGCTGAGACCTGATCTGCAAGGTGGTTGGCTGTGATATCCTTTATACTGGTTGGTGTGAAGAACAAATTCATTGAAATGGATAATTATAGCGGTGTAAAATTGATGGGAGGTTGATGCTAGGCTGCGAACATTATCAAAGCATTTTTGCTAAATTTGACCTTGGTTTTGAGTGTCTGACCTTCAAAAGAGAAAAAGAGCTGCTGAACAGATATTTTTCTTGTAACAAAAATGGCAACAGCAATATAAACTCTGGTCTCTGATCAAGCCTGAGAAATTTCAGCCTGAAAGGGGCAGATATATAAGTCACTGACTTGGCACGGAAGTGCAACCTTGTATGTGTACTTGTATGTGTAGTTGTATCTATCATAACATGTAGTTGTAACTATCATAACAAGGGCTAGTGTGCGCCTACCAAAGAAAACTAAAAATGACAACACAATGTGAGAAATGTAGGAGATAAAAAAGAAAAAAAAGTAACCAAGTGAGTAAATAGTAAATGGTTTGCAAGAAATCCATTGCAGTGTGAAACTGAAATAAGAGTATTTGCCAACTTAAGGAGTTGAAGGTGATCTAGACAGTTAATGTCAATAGCAAAAATCTACGATGCAAAAGCAAACATGTATATTAAACTGTTTTTATCCTAGGGTAGTGTTTGGTCTAATGGCCGTTTGGCCAAACTGATGAGTTTGAAGAACATCAAAAGCCAGGATAGTCCTCCTCTCTCCACTTCTGCAGTAGCTGCTGTGGGTGTGCCGTTCCTGGACTCGCTCCCTTGTGTCTTGGGGGACCAAACCATCTGAAGTGAACAGTGTAGATTCCATTAATGTTAATCAACTATAATAATGGCTTCTGTTAATGTTAATCAAATATAATAATATGCGTGCTGCTGGTTTTCTGCCAGTGTACGGTTGAGCATTTGGTCCATTGCACGCATACATGGCAGTGCTGGAGAACAGCTGTCTGGATGCATGGGCTAGAGAATTAGGAAAGGAACAGGTGAGGGGAGCAGGCTGAAAAGAGCTTCCGTTTCTATGAAAGACAGTGAATCTTTGGGCGTTAAGTTTCCTTTGCCCTGGGGAAGAGCTTGCTAGCTCTTCAAGCCATACTTTGTTCCAGTCTAAATAGAAACATATGCTGTTCCGACTGTGAAGATTATCGTGCAGTAAACTAGTCTCAAATGACTTAGCTGCTTCATTTTATAGTGATAATTTTGGAAGCATGCCACAGCAAAGGCCTTCATCTAGGACTAAGTTCATACCAAGTTTCAAGTTTTAAAATTGAAGTCATTTGTGAAATCTTCAAAATTTAAAAATCCCTCTGGAGAATTTAACAAATGAAAAACGTATTTTATGTTAAACATTCAAAAGGTAAAACAAGGGGAGGGCAAAGGAGGAGAGGGAACAGTTGCTTCTTAACAGCAAAATAATTTATTCGTTTGATTTTTGGACTGTCTTCTCACTTCTGCTGAATCATAAGGTACTCACATTTTAAAATAAAGGTGGAGCTTGGAATGCTATGGTACCAGGAGCAGGCATGCGTATTTGACTTAGTGTGTATTGTGGAAATGACGCTACATACATGCGTTTTACTCAGAGCTCCTAATTCTCTCCCTCCTTTTCTTGATCATGTAGCTCCACGTTGAGAAGCTGCCTGAGCTTTCTGGTCTTGATTATGACTCTTAACTCCCTTACTCAGAAATGTCAGGCAGGTGCTCACGAGCCTTAATTGATTTCTGTGGGACCAAGGTTAAGCATGAGCCTATTGCCCATCCCTTAACCAATTGTGTGTTGCTGCTCAGCAAAACATAAACAAGTGTTTTTTTCTCCTAGAAGTCAATGAGGTTTAAGCACAACGCTTAAGGGCAGTCACATGTTATAAGACTTTGGCTGAACAAGAATGGAGAGGTGATGCATGTGAAAACCTTCACAGGGTCTGTCTTTCTCCCAAGGCTGCCTCTTTTTACCTCCAGCTCGACTACTGAGGCTAGTGCGTCAGAGAGCAGCTTTTCCAGCTGTGACAGCACTGCAACTACCACTGTCATTGTAAAACATACAGTCCCTTTCTCTAATGCCCTCTAATTCTAAACAGTTGAAAGTATATGTGAAGCTTATACTGAATCAGTACCCTATGAATAAGGAAGCTTTTCTTACGGAGCTGATGACAGAAATGAATGCTTGGCTCTTGTATTGAACAAAGTGTACTTGTGCAGCAGTTTCGTCTCTGAATGGCATTTTTAGCTGCAGATACTCAAAGCATAAATGGCAAAAAGCACGCTCTGTTGTTGAGGCCATGTTGAAAATAAAACTTGTCTTGTACTCGTGTACCGAGTAATAAAGATAATTAAACTGTTCAGAAAGTGCTACTACTTGAATTGGGCCTGTCTTCATGTTGTTAAAATAAATATATTTGTTAAACACGCACATCTTTATCTCTTATGTAATAAGAAGAACAGAGACATATCACAGATCTGCAGTGCCTTTTGTGCTCTACAAATTCTGTGCGACAGTCACCAGACAAAAAGTGATTTATGCTGTCTTGTAATGGGTGGAATAATTAACAGTGGTGGCATCCATCACTTCTGCAACAAGCATCTCTCAGAACTTTTCCACTGATTCAAGAGAAAAGCAGGAACAAAACACAGGAACAGAACAATAAAAGTCATTTGGACACCTGATGAATAAATGTGTACTGCATTAGTAAACAACAATGAAGCTTAATTATGTGGACACAGTCTGTATTCAGTTAGTTGGAATAGAATTCTGCAGGGGTAAGAATAAAGGAAAACTAAACCCCACAACTGCCTATGGAATTTGAAGGCGATCGAATGAGTTTCTGCAGGAAATTTTGCTTGCTGCCAGGACACTCTCTTCACTGGGAGCATATAATAGCTAAAGATTTTGTAGAAGTTTCTTATTGTTGTAAGGCATGTGATCTTATGTTTGATATTAGCTACAAGAGAGATCTTAAAAATAATAATAATACAAGAGTGAATCATTTCTCAGCTCTGGTGTAACTTATTTCTGATTTCTACCACCTGTTAACTGGCTGCTTGGAGTTTTGAAAAAGTGAGACCGTTTGAGAGTCTGACTTCACGTGTTTCTCTTTAATTCTTTTCATTTTCTCTCCACTTTAATTCAGAATTAACTTCTGGAACGGCCATGAGTTGGGATTACTGTATCTCCTGTTTTCTTTATAACTTCTGCAAAGCTGCTTGCCAAGTGCAGTGCCATCAGACTGCATGGAAGTGGCAATCCAGTACAGCAGTACCTTCTGACAATGGTATGGGAGCAAAGGAATGTTGCATTAAATATGGAGTGTTCCTCAGTGTGACCCTCATTCCTCCTGTATGTCTTTCTGCAGTTCTCTGCTCATTAAAAGCTAGTTTATTTGCTAGCTCTGTTGGTTTTTAAAAAATAGGGGAACAGCAAGATACGGCATAATTCTCTGCAGAACATGAAGATGATGGCTTCTGGAAGACTGTTGTAAAAATCAAGATCATTGGGATTATTCTTTTTTTCTGTATTGAAAGTGAAACACGTAGTAAGTATGGGAGGTGTCCAGGAATTATTAGGTACAAGATTTATGAGAAGCTTAAGTGCAGTGTGAAATTGGCTGGCTAAAGATAATGCCAAGGTTAATAAGAGGATGAAATGATCTTCTGACCATAAATCATATTTGTAATTATGCTAAGTAAGGTTAAAAGGGCATTTGGATCTTGGGCTCCTGTCAGTGGACCGATCGCTTGAGACTGTTCCCTTAGCACTGACATATTCCTCAGCATTGTTTGATGGTACGTCGTTAGGTGTGACGCAAAAGAGGGAGGAAGAGTTTTGAACCAGCCGGTCAACCAGAGTGGTTCCCTGCTCAGAGCTCTTTTCTTCTGTAAAAAAAAAGAAGTAGGAATTCATAACGATATCATAGTGTTAGCTGATCTCATCAAAGATCAAATGAATGACTGAAAGAGGGTTTGTGGTTCAGGATATCCATCCATTCCTGACGAAATGTCAGCTCTGGCTCTGAACCTGGGAGGTCAGGCTGCTGTATCTGCCACTGGGCACCTTGGTGCTTCCTGTAGCATTGCGCTTTCATCCGATGCTGCGTCTCCTAGAGTCCCAGTGAAAGCGCACACACATTTTTCTTGGCAATGAAAATGTTACTTTTGTGAATACTGTTTCCATCCTGCTTGTATTGGGAAATGTTTGAAGTGATAGAGGCTTACTGTGTGCCAGGGACAACTCTGTCTCCTCCAGCTCAGAGATCTTAAATAATCCTAATGACTTGTTATGCCTCTCTGTTGGACCATTCCTGCCTCTTCTGGTACCTCTCCCCCATATGGTTCTCAGCAGGTTATTATACCAACTGTGGTGAGTGTGGGGTTGCTAAGGCAGGATGCCAGTCCCTGCCCCAAGGTGTGTGAAGTATAAAACATATGAGGCTTCTAAGAATGTGTGCTGAAACATGCAGGAACAGGGAATCCTCCCCATAGGATCAGTTCCTTTATCTGCAGGCAGATAACAGTTTTAGCCTAGTGTCTGTCAGACAGTAGGTGTTTGTTTTGCTTGCCCAGGCTCTAAAAACCTGCATTGGCTTTCCCCATACATAGCAAAGTATGTATATACCACTATAGTTTCTCTTTCTTCATCATGTATTGGAAGCATATTACATAGATTCTTGTGCCAAGACATCCTGAGGAACCTTTCTGGTGAATTGTATCCATTGCATAAAAAGTTGTTCGCCTTTCAAAGATGAATGTAAGAAGTTAAACCAAAGCCTGCGTTTAATCCTTTCTTCCACCCAATAATTAGGCTGAGCTTAAACAAAACACAGAAGCTAGTCTGTATGGATTGTGAGAAAAATTGCACCAAAAGCCTGAATAACAGATTATGTAATGATGACATTTGGTAGGATTCAGTGAGTGTTGCATGTATTTTCTCCAAATAATAGTGCCTCCCATGTAGTTTATTCACCCCGCTGGCCAGCTGGAAATCAAGCCTTCATTAAAATGCAAAGGAAACAAAAGGTTAATACTGAGGCCAGTAAGCACTGTATTGGGCTGCTGTTCAGGACAGTGACGCATGGAGGAAAGGAAAACCAACTCAGATTCATTGGCCTTAGCACTGTACCTGAGCTGGTAAGGCTGGACTGCGTGCAGACCCACAGTGGCTCCCAAACATGGCTCCAGTGTCTCTCCCCCATGGCACTCTTGCTCACAGCAGTAGCATGGGTTGAGAGATTTCAGGTCTGTCTGAACTCTGCAGCGTAAGTACCTAAAGCCAAGTACCTAAAGCCAAGTCATATTTGCAGATTTTGCACGTTTTACACAAGTAGATCCCAGTTTAAGGATGGGACGGTTGCATGCTTTCTCTTTAGGAAAGAAAGAGTGAGAAGTTTGTTACATTACAGGAATGCGTGTGAAAGCTCAGAGCAGGAAATGCAGTTACCTGTGACCCACAACACTGATTTAGTGCAAACAATACCTTCGAAGGGGGCAGAGGCAATGGTACACTCATTTGAGAAATCATTATGCGTGATAAGAACCATCACTGGTGAATTCAGTCTGGAAAATCTGTAGCACCTGAATGCAAAGGAAGGAACCCCGGGAAAATATTGTGTTCACTTTTAATAAAAGTGCACATTCACTTGGACAATCTGGGGGTTATTTCCACTGCGATTTGAGCAGAACGAAAGTCCCTTTCAAACAGGAATCTTTCTTGTTGATATAGCTCAGCCCACATTCAGATGGAAAAGGAAGAAAGTTTTTAGTTCTATTGCCCTTGAAAAACAATGTCCTTAAATTAAGAGGGATATTTTTAGTGAAATACAGAGTAGCTTGAAGAAATATAAAACTTCTCTAGTGGTCACTGAATTTCAAAGCACTCTGAGTTCTGGCATCAGTGCAAAAAGAAACGTAATATAAATATGTACATACTGTCTGTCACTGCTCCCATGCCATATTGGTTCTGTTCTTAGAGCACATGCAGCTTTCTGCGAGTGTGTAATTACTTTGCTGACTGCTAAATAATAATGTCATTTACTGAGTTCATTTAACAGCAGACACATAATCATCTGTTCAAAACAATTACGTAAGATTCTAGTTGATCTGAAGAAAGTCGTATAGCTTTTTAAGCCTGTAATTAACATACATACTTGCCAGCTTTGCTTTTGCATGTAGAGATAAGAGCCGTTGTGTATTTTATTACATTTTTTCTTTGCTGGGAGTCTGCATTCCAAACACTACAGAAAGCTGTGAAGGATTTGCACACTTAGTGTGCTGTGAAAGAGAGCTTGAAAAAATATATTGAGTTTCTATGCAAGGGCCTGGTTCAGTTACAAAGCCTGCACTGCATATACATGTCTATCTATTAAAAAAAAAAAAAAGAAGTATGACCATTCCCTTAGGGTGCAAGTGCTTTTGGTTTTGGTGGCCATCAATCTTTACCTATTACCAAGGTGCTTGTGATCAGTACATCAGAGCAGATGTAGTCCACACTGGTAGAGAATGAGTCTTTGTCCCCCACTAGTGGTTGATCCAAGATGATAAAAATATATCACAGCTGGTTGCAAGTAGCAGTAATCTCTTGTTATGGTTGATACATATCTCTGCATACAGATCTGATGCTGCCAAAACTTTTACCTTCAGAGTTTCAGCTCTGCTGCTCACCCTACTCAACTCATGGCTTTGAGCAGGTTACTAAATTCAGACTGTGTCCTTTTCCCCTCCCAACAAAAGCTCGAGCATACATAGTGCTTGCACAGAGTGTAGGGTAACTGGTGAATTCATGCTTCCAATATTCTGCGGGTAGGATAGAAGCAAAAATAATAGTTGTTGTTATCTGCTGGGGCTGTAACTCTGAATTCTTCCTGCACTTGACTATGGCTAGAAAGTTTTCATGTGTTCAAGTAAGTCACTGGGTAATCTCACAGAGTGTTTTAGCTGGGAATATGGAGCTGATTGTAAGAAAGCCCATGCCCAGCAAATAACTCATGTAATCAGTAACGTTTGGTAATGCAGGACAGCATTCAACTAGCCTAGATTCATTGCAGTCCTAAGAGATGGCAGTGGGAGGGGGAAAGCAGCCATGTACTGTTGTAAAGTGTTTCAGTATTTGTCCTGCATCCAAACATTTTAGAGATGGATCATACCAAATTCAGGTCTCTCCTGAAATCAGAAACATGGTAGTGGATTCAGAGAAGTTAAATCAGTCAGCTGGCAGTGTGAGGAGGACTGGTGATGACCTTCCAGTTTTGGCGTGTCACTTAGGGTTCAGAAATGAAGGCTAGAGCACTGTGCAGCAACTGATCTTGGGCTCCCCCAGCTTCTTAGGTGGTAACACAGAAAACAGGGCTGTAAACCATGGTAAATAACAGCCAGAAGTCTACTCACAGTGCCTGTGACATTAGCACTCTTATTAGAAAGGCATCTCTTTTCAGGTAGTTCCATATTAGCTATCTTTCTTGCTAGGGAATAAAAATGTCTGGATGAGAACCATATGATTCAAGCCCATTCGGAAGTTATCCGCCACAACAGGAGCAAAAATTTGCCAGAGTCCTACTGGTGTTAAATCTCTGTGCAGATGGTGTCTGGCATCATTTTATTAGCAGACTAGATATGGTGTTAAAAATTATATCTATTATATCCATCCCAGAGGCATTCATTCAAAAGAGAGTAAGGGAGCTCAGCTGACAAAAGGGATTTGTCCATTCGGACATGCTGAAGGGCCTTGAGATAAGTAGTAATTCTCACATAAGCAGTTCCTGAGTTAAAATATTAATTTATAGGAAATACTTTAAAAATAGGTCTTTTGAGGAGATTTTATATGGCTCAAGGTTCTCATTTTTAGAAGCTTTAGAGCTTACCTCACCTGGCAGGAGTTTGCAAATCCAATCCCAATGATTTGTGTGCCTACATTCACACGTTGCAAGGCATAATAATTTTCTGAGGAAGGAGTACGTTAAGCATAGCAGTCCTAGGAATGGCATTCTCTTTTATAGCACCTCTCCCTTTGTGGTGGCACCATGCTGTGTGTTTGGGGATTAGCCCAGGGAGCTCTTTCCTCCGGTTGTTTCACTGAACAAGCATTCGCCCTGGTGGAAGCTTGTTTGCCTTCCATGAATGGTGCAGTGGGGATGGATGGGGCTGACTGCAGAATCCTGCCCTTTTCATTTACTCCCTCAAAGCCCTCCCTAAGCAGCTGAGTTGCAGGCAATTTTCTAACAGACTGAGCTGTTGTTTTTAAAATGACTTACAGATGTAGGAAATAAAAAAACAACACAGAAGCGAGGCTACTTTTCTCTTTGAAGGAGCCTTGCTTCCCTGATGCTGCTCTGTACACTGTACACAGTCTCTGTAGGGGCTGTTCTTCGTTCTGGCAGGTGCGGAGTTTGTAACTCCCCTTTTCGATCTGACCTGGCAGCTGGATTTCAGCTCACAGGCCAACATGCACTGCCTGGGATGTTTCAATACATCTTGACAATTAACTTATAAGGTGCAATATCAGGTACTTTGCTAACATTTGAATTTATCACCTGTGTTGCTGCCTGCCTTTACTGTTGTAATTCCACCAGTATGTTTGTCTGGCATGGCTTATTATTTATGTACCATGCTGCCCACTGTTTGTGTAGCTATTACCCAGTAGATATGTAGAGTGCTACTTTGAGGGGTGCAGGAGGAGGTGTGAAGTTGTTTTGCTCTTATAATTTGTTGACTGGAAACACTGAGGAACTGTGAAGGCTACTGTGTTTCCATTGAACTCATTCTTTAGTTGGTATAGAGTTTGCCACTCCTCTAATTGAGCTCAGAGATTACATACACTCTAGCTACTAAAAACCCCTGGTCAGCAGTATACAGGAGGGGAACGTATTGGTTTGCCCCTTATCTGTTTTTGTGATTATTTCTTGTTAACGTGAAGAAGTTTCAAATAATAGAAAAGATGTCAGGAATGTAGCTGCTAGGAGGAATCTCTCCTCTTCAAGAACTACTTTTCTATTAGTAGATTTTTGACATTTGGATTATCACCTTTTCAATGGAAGAGGTAGTGTCAAAGCCACATCTGTGCCTGCTTGCTTCGGGTTCCAGATGAAGAGTGCTTTTAAAACTGTGTTTAAAAATGTCATTTATAAGAATATGCAAGAGAATAAGACTGTGTAAATAATGTATTTAACCCATTTGTCAGGAATGAATTGTAGAGAGCTTGAAGACATATTTTACTGGGCATCTCTCTTGATCTTAGTTTTGGGAACATCTCATGTTAATCGTGATTGCACAAAATGAAAAAGAGCCATCCCAAATCTCTGCAGGGCCCCCCTGCCCCTAGGGTTATGTTTGAGTTATTTCTGTTTACAGAAACTGAGAATAATTTCCTTAAAGATGATCTGTGAAATTAAAGGTTTCTGCTTGCTTTGATGCAGTTAAGAGGCCAAAGCTTATGGGAAGTCAAAGCATTCAATGAATTCCCATTTTTTTTCTACGGTCCTGATGAAAGTGCTATTGCATTTGGTGAGACATTCCCAAGTAATATCTTCTCTTTACTCACTGTTATTTGTTATTGTCGTGGCAGAGTGTACTTACCTCCCCAACCTGCAAGAAGTATGAAATTTGCTTCTGGCCCTTTAGATTTTATATTAAGCTATTTTTCAGTCTTTGGTGAAGAAAATCCTTTTCTTGCTGTTCTCTCCTCAGTGCAGTGCAGTGTGGTCCTGCCGTCTCGCAGCCTCCCCGTCAGCACTTTTCTGATTACTACAGGATTTTTTTTTGTTCTTCACAGTATAGCTCAGCCAGGAAGCTACAGTCAGTCCTAACAGCCTGTCCATGATGTGCAAGAAGTTGTTATCCTCCACAGTGCCATGTGCCATGTTTTGAGATGTGTCTGTCTTCTAGTTGTGTGCACAGAGGTAGTGTTTTTCTGTCTGTTGGCAAGGTGCAGTATGATAGGTGCATACAAGACTAAATCTTGCACTTGATTTTCTTGGGAATAAGACATGGAAGCCTCTTCTCCCTTTGCATACAGACTGGTCTAGTCAAACAGACTAGGGAGCCATGCCTGGAGAAGCAGGTGCTGGGTTGCTGGAGTAGTGCTCCAGGGCTTTTGGGTGGCTAGGAGAGGAACGAAGAACGAGAAAAGTATGGAATTAGGAGTGGCAGCAGGATTTCTTATTAGCTGGGGAGGCTGGCTTGCCTGTGAAGGCCCGGCAAACCTGCTTGCAGCTCTGAAGTGAAAATGCATAATAAAATCTCAGGCAGGGAATACTTCATACAGCCTCAGACACAGGGATGGACAGCAAAGAGGAACAGCAGGGCACGTTTTCTTCATTATCTTTACAAGTGATCTCACCTAATATTATGCACACACATTTTTTTCCAGGCATTTTTCACAATTCTGGAATTTGTTTGGCTTTTTCCATTTCCCTAGATGCTCTCTGCACTTGTGGGAGCAAGGAAAGTAGATGCATAATTGCTTTGCATCTCCAGTATTCATGCAGAGGTGAAGCTTCGTGTGTGCGTGCAGACAGACACACAGGCATCGATGTGCAAAAACATGATAATTAAATACTGCAGGCTCAGAAGTGGACATCCACAGTGGAACTATTTCCACAGATACAAGCCATCAAGCTACATGTTCTAGCACCCGCCTAACTTTACTCACACAGAATACATCATTATTTGCCATAAGGAACAGAGGCTTTTGAACTCAGGTATAATGCTTTTAAAAATGAGCTTTGGTATGCAGTGGCACACCAGGAAGGGCCCTGTACTCTCATTCTGGTCTACTGGAGTTGTAGGCTGTAAATGGCTCTGTGTTCTCATTTGTGGTACGGTCCCACAAATGGTAGTTTTTATCCTTTGAGTTTATTTTAATTACCTTTTAAGACCATTGGCTATCTCTATAGTTACAGAACTACTGAAGTGATCTCTCACTTCAGTAGTATAATTTGGTATATGCATAATTATGAAATTATAGTGTGTAATTTATTCATTCATTGAGACAGCCCTGTGATAACATCCACAGATGCTTCTGCTTCTTTCTCTAGGAAACCCTTTTTTTTTTTTTCTTTTTTCTCCCCCAAAAGGTGAGTGGGAGGTACCACAAAGCAGGTGAAGGGCTGCATTTGCCTGGCAAGAGTGCACGTCACATCAGTGCTGGGGCCAGAAGAGGCCAGAGCGGTTGCCTCCTTGGCAGACTGTGCGGATGACATGCAGTGACTGGGGGCAGTGCTTTCCAGCCAGTGGGTGTGAGGACCTGCAAGACATGCATAGTCCTCGTGTGGCCTTGCCGTGGGTGTGCGGGCACCCTGCGCTCCTGCACATGGCTCAGTCACTGCCCTGATACTTCCAGCCCTATTGCATCTTTGTGTGCAACACCGGCGCGAGGCATTGCTGCCCGCTGCCTCTCTTCCAGCCAGGTCAGGAACAGCTCTCCTATCCCATGCAGTCAGAGACTTCATCTGTCTAAAAGGTAGCCCAGGTAAATACTACACCAGCAGGCTTAGCAAGCAGAGTGCTGCAGAATTCAATACAGAATCGAGGCTGTTACTGTGTTCGTGTTTTGATAGGGGAATGGAAACGTGAAACATCTCTTTGGTGAAACAAAGGAAGCTGATAAACTGTGCCCTGTGAATTGAATGTTAATGCTATTACAAGGCAAATACTTGAAGGATTGAGATGTTCTGTTGAGAGCAGATCTGATCAGAGGCCTTTAAGTGAATACAGTGCCTTTTAACTCCCATCTTATTTCCATTTAGAAGTAATTAAATGACTTTCAGATTCAAATGTGAATTATTTTGTAGTGATTTAGATTTTCATACAGACAAGTTATGAAAGCATCCCATTTTTTATTGTATCTACGTTTTAACAGAAATTTATAATAAAATTGAAGTGTTGCTTTTTATTTGGGTATTGCTCAAGAGCTCTGTACAATTGGGTCTTATCAGTTCTAGCTCTTAACATTAGCAGCTACTTTTTAACCCAGCCTCATACAATTCCACATGATAAAGAGAGTTAAATTTAAAAATGTGTTTAATTGACAAGAAAATCCATCAAAATCTTTTCAGTGAAATCTCTGTTTTTTGGTTCATGAAATGCTGTCTCATCAATGTGGACCTGCCTGTGGAAATGCGTAGATAGCAGAAATGCCAGGGTATTGGCAAATATGAATCACAGAATCACGGAATCACAGAATCACAAGGTTGGAAAGGACGTTCAAGATCATCTAGTCCAACCGTCATCCTATCTCCAATACTACCCACTATGCTACTAAACCATATCTTGTAGCACCTTGTCCAGGCGCCTCTTAAAAACCGCAAGGGTCGGTGACTCCACCACCTCCCTGGTCAGGCCGTTCCAGTGCTTGACCACTCTCTGAGAGAAAAAGTTTTTCCTGATGTCTAGTCTAAATTTCCCTGTGCGCAACTTGCGGCCGTTACCTCGAGTCCTATCATTGGTTGAATCTGCGGTTATCTGGAAGAAGAGGCCGACCCCCTCCTCATCACAACCTCCCTTCAGGAAGTTGTAGAGTGCAATGAGGTCTCCCCTGAGCCTCCTAAATGAATGAATTACAGGAACAGCCAGGCACCTGATCATTCACACACTCTCCCTGGGGAGACAGAAGTTCTTATCTCCAACTAGCTATTTGCAAAGGCAAGAAAGAAAGAACAGCTCTTTCTTCTGGGTTGGGTCCACTGGGGCTGTTCTGCTCCCTGTAAATAATTAAAAAAATATTTGAAGATGGGATTTGAAGTTGTGACTTTAATACTGTATGCGAATGACCTGCCCCCATCTCTGTCAAGTTCCTTTGTTAGAGAATTGCAATGTTATAAAATTGAATTCTCCTTGGGCCAGAGCAGGACTGACCTGATAGTCCTGCATGGTAGAGGAAGCAAGGGAAGCCGTAGCTTAAGGCCTGACCTCCCAGGGGACTGCCCTTGTTACCAGATCGCTGGTGCTTCTCTTCCAATGTCTCCTTTTCTGGTGTATATTCAGTGTTTTGGGAAAGAAAGATCAGTATTTGCTTGTAGATCGGACACAGTTTTAGAAAACTGTGTTTCCTGCTCCTTACCTGCCAGATTGAATTGCTGCTTTCTGATTATCCCTAAATCATTGCAGTTTTAAAGAATGGAAAATGGACATGGATCGTGTCCCGAACTCAGCCTCTGGGTGCACACTTAGGTGTGCCCTTAGGTATCAGCCCTTAGGTATCGCTTGGTGTCATAGCATATATCACTTCAAGGTCTGAAAATCATTCTATTTAATGCTGTTGTCACAGGTGATTAACATCATGAGCATCTTCCCATCGCAGTGTTTCATTATCCACTCTCAGCAGCAGAAGGGGAATTGCTTCGTGCCACCCCTGCTCTGGGCTGGGTGCTTCTTCAAGCACCCCACGTGGCTGAGCTGACTGCTCCCTGCACGGCACGGTGATGCCTGGAATTGCAGCACAGCCCTGGGAGCTGATCCAGGAGGCTGTTGCGAGTGTCCCGTAGCTTCTGCATATGACAGCGCAGGGCCGGTGTGCCATGTCCCATGGCAAATGAATTAGTCAGTCTCTCACTGGTGCTGGATGACAACAGGACAGAGATTTTACTGAAGTCCAGAAATCTTGGTAACTCAACACAGCTCTCATTTTTGCCCTGTCTTTAAAATGTGAAGCAACCAGTTAATTAAGAAGATGACTCCTCTATGGCTGGTATTTCTTTTCTTGCAGTCTCTCTCTCCCAAGTCTTAGGCATTATTTTGTTGTCTTTAATACCTCTTGATTGCATCTTGTTATCATCTTGTCTTGATTGGCTTTGTGGCTCGTTACACAAAAAGGGTGCTAATCTTTGTTAATTAGTTCCTTATTAGAGTCAATTGAGATTTGTAGAACAAGAAGCGAGCTGTATTTCTGATGATAAATAATTGGCTGCCAAGGAATTCTTAGCATGAAATCGTGTCAGTGTAAGTGACGATACTTTAATATGTTATGTGTTTTTCTATGTGTTTACTGTAGTACTTCTTGGTTCTTCCAGCTGCTGTTCCCAAGACTTTTTTCTTATCCTCTGGTTGTGTTACTGGTTTGGGCGTAGCCTACCTTTCCAAGATATTTCTTTTCGTATCACATTCTATAATTTCATTACCTTGTTGCTAGAGAGCTTATTTTGTTCAGAAAATTGTCTTCTGTAAATGGCAGGAAGTACTTTTATTGCTTTTCACACTTGTCTTTATTCTGTGCTGTTTTTTTGCTGTGTCATAGGATTAGATATTATAAGGTCTTTGGAGAGTATTAACCCCCAAAATATTTTCTGGAGAACTGGTAATAGGAAACGAGATGTAAAATTGAAGCACTATTTCAAATCAGTGGGAATTCTTCTGTTGGCTTAAGCTGTCCTGTATTTCACCAAAAATCTAAGTCGTTGCTCTGTACCTGGTCCCACTGGTGATTACCAAGGCCTCGTGTCATGGTATCCCTCTCAGCTTTCCCCAGATGTGCTGCTGCTGGCTCAGGAGGGAGGACCCGTGGGTACTGGCTGTCCGCAAGAAACCCCCTCTGTGCTTGCGCAGCTCAGGGACGTACTCCTGGGAGATGAGGCTGAACCCACACGAGCCCTTTTGCCTGACAGTGGTACGACACAGGGATTTGTCATGGGAGGTAAGAGAACATATGGTTTGCAGCATTAATCCGTATCAAAACAGATAAAACCTTAGGAGCCCGAGCATCTTAAGAGACCTGTATTCCTACCCCACTCTGCTACAGCTCCAATGCATTGACATGGGTACTGCTGTGTGCTTTATTTTCTGCTCTGTAAGTTGGGAATACAGACACCTTTGAGAGTAATGATGAAGTGCCCTATAGCGAGGCTGAGTCTCAGTATATTGGCCAGTGCTAGCAGAGAATTATCTCAGGCCAGAGTGGGCCCCTCTGCAGCAGGGCTTGGCCATCCTGGCGTGCTGGTATGGAGAAGGTGACTGTCACTGTATGCTAACTAAACCAAGCAGCCAGAACAAGCAGAGTGGGAGAATGCATGTGTATTATTTGATTTGTAGCCTCAATGCTTGTATCTGTTTGATCAGAGGGCTGGAGCACCTCTCCTGTGAAGACAGGCTGAGACAGCTGGGGATGTTCAGCTTGGAGAAGAGAAGGCTCCAGGGAGACCTCATTTCAGCCTTTTGGTACTTAAAGGGGGTTATAAACAAGATGGAGAGAGACTTTTTACACAGGCAGATAATGATAGGACAAGGGGCAACAGTTTTAAACTAGAAGAGGGGAGATTTAGATTAGGTGTTAGGAGGAAATTTTTCACTCTGAGGGTGGTGAGGCCCTGGCACAGGCTGCCCAGAGAAGCTGTGGATTCCCCAACCCTGGAGGTGCTCAAGGCCAGGCTGGATGGGGCACTGAGAAACCTGATCCAGTGGGTGACATCCTGGCCCATGGCAGGGGCGTAGGAGCTAGATGGTCTTTAAGGTGGTCCCTTCCAACCCAAGCCATTCTGTGACTGATTCTATGTCAAGTGTGCCCGCTGCCATGCCACCGTCAGCAGGGTTGCGCGGAACGGTGGGATTTCCTTGCGTGCGTCTCCCTGCCGGAGCCAGGCTCAGCCGCTTGCAGCACTCTGCCTTGCCATAGGGCACTCATTTCGGTAGGGCTCCTCAAAATTACATGAATTTATTGCTTTGCAGAAGAGTTGGGGATGTTTCTGATACAGGCTTCTTGACCTGGGAGATACTTGGATCTTGGTGACAGCTTTGATTTTAACACATTTCCCAAGAAGAAGCATAGTATGGGTAACCTTACGTATTAAAGGTGGTTTGATGCATGAAAGAGAAGTGGGGCACAAAAAGCTTGAAAACAGGAAAAAGTAAAGGTGAGAAGTGTCGATTTGAGCAATACTTGGTTAAGGAATCCTTGGGTTATATGTTCTTCTCAAGTACTCTAATGGGTTGCATATCATGGACATACATTTTGCGGAGCACAAAGGTCAATCAATGATTTTAGTCCCAATTACAAGTTCTGAAGTAGTTTATTTTACTGCTTGTTTTCTATTTTCTTACATTATGGATGGAACCTAGAGATGCCGCCCAAAATACTTAATTTTTAATTTGCTGTTTACTGTCCAGCAGTACATTCATTTTACAAAACTAACAGAAATATTTTTCTCTTCTAGTAACACCCATAGAAAAGTTCTTATTGCAACTTTCCCCAGAATCACATTTATTTTAAAGATTGCTTTGAAATGCTGGAGGTGCATTCTGAAGCAGGTTAACTCTAGTAAGTTATATAGCTGGACCTTTAAATTTTGCAGAAAGGTCAAATCTCCAGTCTTGCTAAAATCTTGTGGGACTTTTACCTTCAAGGCTCTGCAACTTCAGCTCTGTATATTTGCCCCCAGCTGCTTGTTCTCTAAACAGTAGGATTTATCTAAGTAAATATTGAAATTCAAAGACGGGCCTGTGGGAGTCATGCTTAGTATCCACGGGGTGTGATTGCCTCAGTGTAGTTGCTCTGGTATTCCTGTTCTGTGCTAAATTCCACTCATTTGTCCAGTACATACCTGCACAAGGGAGGACATGTACCAGGCAGATGCTGACACCCCTCCGCAGGCAAGTGCGTTGGCAACAGCATGGGCTATGCTACAGCTTTACAATTTGTTCATATGGCAAAGCGCTTTTAAAAGTATCTACTCTACCTGCAAGTGATATTGTTCATGCTATATACAAATCTATAGTGCCTTCTGATACAAAATCTGTCCTAAATTTAATCATAAAATTGCATTCTTTCATTGCACAGTACACATACTGTTTTGTACCAATTCATCTGCCATTCTGGTTACCGCTCTCTCTCTAATATCTTTAAAAGAAGTATGCAAGATGCGGTCTCGTTGTGGAGCTTTACATCATAGTTTGTAAGTTTTACCATTTCTTTTGAGCAATATGGTTTCACAACAACTAGATTTAAAAAAATACAAGAAATCAAATGTGTATAAATAGACTAACCTCTGGGCATTCTGTTTTACTGCGTGGTGGTCTGAACTCTCATTTGAAAAATAATGCTGTGTTATTTCTCAAGGATATATACCAAAGTCTAAAATAGTTCCGGTATTTAAATTACTGAAGGATCACAGTACATTTCAAAACTATTTTTTGCTTTTGAGACAGTGTGTGCAGAGGGATGCAGATTTAAGTAGTGCATAAAGCATTTTGACAATGAAATATTTTTTAAGATATAAACTGAATATTTGTGAGTTATGAGCTTTAGCCTCAGTAGTCAGAATAATGCATTTATTCCCATTAGTGCAAAAGAACTCATAAATCAGAGTGGCAAGATGCAATGATACGATGCTCACAAATGCTCACATGTATGCAGGTGCATGTACTCTTCTTTCTCTCAGCTGAATAGTTGTGTTTCAGTCATTTTCTTAAGCTATGCTGGTGAAAATCAGCATAGATCCCATTAGCATCTAGTGAGATAAGCTGCTTAGCTCCAGCTGACTCTATAGCCCATAGTGATAAATTGGGAATCTTAGGGTCTTGAATATTGTGTTAAAAGGACAACTTGTGGCAATTTCTCAAAGATTATTTCTGTGCTACAAGTTGGAAGACCTAACTGAATGAAGATACAACCAGTGTGGGCATACTCACTCTTTCCAGTGCTGAATATTCCAATTGCACGAGCTCTAGTGTTGTGGTTTAACCTGGCAGGCAGCTAAGCACCACCCAGCAGTTCACTCACTCCCCTGCAGTGGGATGGGGGAGAGGACTGGAAAAAGGTAGAACTCATGGGTTGAGATAAAGACAGAAAAGGAAAGGAAAATAATAATAAAAAGAATATACAAAACAAGTGATGCACAACGCAATTGCTTACCACCAGCTGACTGATGCCCAGCTGGTCCCTGAGCAGTGGCTACACTTCAGCGAACTCCCCCCAGTTTTATCGCTGAGCATGATGCCATGTGGTATGGGACATTCCTTCGGCCAGTTTGGGTCAGCTGTCCTGGTTCTGTCCCCTCCCAGCTTCTGGTGCACCGCCAGCCTCCTCGCCAGCAGGGCAGCATGAGAAGCAGAACAGTCCTTGACTTAGTGCAAGCACTGCTCGGCAACAACAAAACATTGGTGCTTGATCAATGTTATTTTTCTCCTAAATCCAAAACAGGGCATCATACCAGCCACTACAAACAAAATTAACTCTATCTCAGTCGAAACCAGGATATCTAGTCAGTGCTGTCACGACTGGAGCACAGAATTCCCCATAAAATTAGAAAAATTGGAAAATCAGTGTGGGGGTAGCCAGCATCTTGGAGAACCGTATATGTTAACTCTGCTTTTTAAGCTGCCCTTTGAAACTTTTTGTGAGATGCCATCAGTAACCTGGTGTCCTAAGTGTGATAAACATCTCCTGCTGAGCAGCTTCAGCTGAACATGGAGAATGCCATGGAGTCAAACCAAGCAGTGGCTAGAATTGCGTACTGCCTCCCTTCTTTGCAAGTTCTTTTGCAGGTTGTTGCTATGGAAGTATAACAGAAAATGTCACCCTCAGCTGAGTGAAAGATGCACTTAATCCAGGAGTGACTGCTAATTAGTAGAACTTGCAGGATGGGCAGACAGCTGGTCCTCAGTATCCTTTCTGAGTCTTTTCTCCATTCTGGACATGGAAATATGTGCATAAAATGAACATTATAGTCTAACATTGGAAGCAAAGGTGCCATCAAGGGACAATTCCTGTCAAAGGAAGACTCCTCATCTTAGTGATTGCCTATCTATTGAGTTAAGAACATCTTTACAGTGAAACTAAAGAATTAAGCACAGTGCAGGACAAAGTCACAGTCGTGTAAAATAATAATAATAAAAAAAGATTATAAAAGAATATATTAGCACCTGTCATTTAAAAAATGTTGAATCCTGAACTGAGGACTGTCGTGAATAAGATAAGGATGCAGCCCTCCAAGAAATACTTCAGGGGATTTCTTTTAATAAGACCTGAAAAATATGCCTTGGGCATAAGACCACAGAACAGAGATTTGAAAGCCTCGAGCCAACTTTCTCTTTTGCTATTGTAATTTGACCCAGCTACTGTATTTAATCACTGAATATGAGCTATCTACAAGCTCCCATCTCTCAGATAACTTTTTAGAAGTTCAATAATTTGAAAAGTTTCAGCTATTTCCCATCATGGCTGAATGGTTGAAAAAATAGTTAAAGCCCTTTCTAGAACATTTCTAATGAAGAAAGGTACTTAATTGGGAACTTCCCATTCCCAGTTGTCTGTTAGTGACATTTGAAGGGGAAAACAGATTTCAGAGTATTTAAGACATTTCAATGAGGTGCCTGAGGGAAGGTAGGGAACACTTGACATGCAGTGAACCCAAACTTGCAGGAATCTGATACCCTCATCTCACAAAAACACTTAGGTAGTTTCATGCCAGTGGGAGCTGAAAGTGCTTAGCCTTGTGTGAACAATCTCAGAGATTGCAATTTACTCCTGCACAGAGGGCTGCTGGAAAGGACCTGGTGGTTACAGTGGCTGCCAAGTTGAAAATGAGACAACAGTGTGTTCCATTGCAAATAAAGCAAACCACATACTGAGATGCACTGGGAGGGGTAAGGTCAGTAGATAAGGGAAGAAGACAATTCATGTCCATTCTGGTTTTGTTCTTGTTATATGAGAATCAGTATTGCCGTAATGATTTTTTGGTTTTGATTAGGAATATGTGTACTGTCTGATTCTGAGCATGTTTACCAGCATTAGCTCGTTTGGAGTACTTTAGTTTGAGCTAAATACCTGAGCTCTGTTTGAGAATACTTGAGCTTTGCGTGTATAAAACGTATGGATTATTAAAGAATGGGCTTCCAAAACACGTTTCCAACAGTGGCTCCATGTCACCTTGATTATCCTACTGTAACATTGAAGAAAAGCCTGGATCAACACTTGTCAGGAAAGCAGTGGTAGTAGGGGACTGCTAAGGGTGGAGCTGATCCTCCTTTGGATTAGGCGAATGGTAAAGATGATCTCTACGGATACCTTGCCGTTTTCTGTCAAAGAGATTTGTCAGCCCTCAGTAAAATGTAGCGCTGATAATATTTCTAGCTGCTTTTATTTCTCTGTCCGTCATTAGTTCTACTCCTGAGGCCCTTTCAAGCAGTAAAGGTCTCTGAAGCATGGCGATCTGTGATCACATCAGTCTCGTTTAGTTTTTCATAATACTGAGTGTACTGAGTTGCCCAGTTATTTGGCAGTTAGAATTGTGACCAACAGTTATACAGTTGGCTTTAATGTAGGTAGTTGTTTAAAATAGGGTCATTCGAAAAAGTTGCAGGTTTATGTACCTTTTTGTTGTAAAAATCTTACTAACAGGAAAGACATCTAAATGCACAGTTTATTTGAGAGTCAATAATGTCATTCTCCATGCTATCCTCAAGCAAGCAAATGACATCTGAAAATAGTAGATTTAAAAATGTATAAAGCCTCTATACCCAAAGTATTGCAGAAAATCAAAAACATTGTCTGTTACATTAATGTCTTGATTCCGGGCTCTGTGAAACTGTTGTATGAGATTTACAGCTGCAGTTCTGCAGACAATCATGATGTATTAAAAAGTTCATGGATATAGACAGGTTCTGTGTGAACCTTCAAAGCAAAACCAAAAGGATTATGAGTACGAGTTTGTATGGATAACACATTAATCATCTTTTGGAAGTTATTGTTTAACACTAGTATGCAGGGTAGTATCTTAGAATTTAAGTCACAAACACATTTAAAGAGGGATTTCTTTGTTTCTTTATTTGCGATTTCACTAGGGGACACAACACGTACAGAAGGCACTTCTGAAATCATGAGGGCTTTTTTTTTTTTTTTNTTATATCCTGTGTATGTGAGAGATGGTTGGAAGTAGCAGAATGACACCTTCTGGATAATTTTAGGCTTATGCTGGTTTGTAATACAGTATTTAAGTCAACTGTTGGAAAGATCACTTTATAAATTGTCATAATATTGCACACTATTGTAACTAATATGGCAGCTGTTACTGGATATTAGGTTTCTGTAATCTTCTACCTCTTATGTCATTCTGAAACAAAGCCACTAACAGAGTTCATGTTTGCCTTATGCTTTGAGTTAAAAGTATAGACCTTTGAATAATGTGAGTTTCCTCAGTTCAGGAAGTAAATTTTCTTGTTGGTGGAGTCGAAGAGCATCTAAGCCAACTCCAAATTGTGTTGTATACCATGATATAACACTTATTATGGTGTTGAAATGAAGACACAGCCTGTCATGTAGCTGTTGCACAAAAATGGGAAGAAAAGCAGGACAGGTACTTTACTTTTGGCCTCAGTTTTCAGTTTTGTAGCTTTCATATTGACAATACACTGATTTTTTCCCCCTTCCCTATGTGGAATACTTTGAGCTTAAGGAGATGAGTTGCATCCTTACAAGGACACTCCTTGTGCTACAGAAAATGTTTGCTCAGCACTGGACTCAATTGTTTTCTTTTGTCATGGTTATCTCCCCCATTCTTTCATTAGACCCTTGAAATAAAAACTTCCTTGTGGCTCAGGCTTATACAACTCTGGTATAGATCAGCGTATCTTGTCTTCCATCTTGAGAAATCTTTTACCACTTGCTAGGGTTAAAAAGAACAGATTCCTCAGGCTAGAATTAACATCAGTGAACGCAGATACCTCCATTCCTGGAAAGACATAGAAAACAGTGAAATACTGAAATAGAATAGAATAGAAATCCTTTCTCCACTTATATTGTTAATTTCATAATAAAAACCAGATTCTAAAAGGGATCTCAAGGTAAAGTGGAAATGAATTTAGGCCACATTACAGGCAGATTTCAGATTTTGTGTAAATTTCAGAGGAGGCTGCTGGCTGGGCTTTGCTTAAAAACAAGTTTTCTCATAGTTTTGATGTATATTTGATTGCTCATGAGATGAAAATGGAAAGCAAGTTTACTTGATCAGTAAGATTGCACAGCTCAGGGCAGCGCAGTGGCAATTTTTGGGGCTAAGATGTTTCCTCTTTCCACCTTTTCCAGACCTGAGCATTGTCAAGGGATGGAAGATGAAGTTCTCATTTAGTTAGAAATACTGCAGCAGCTCGTGTGCCCTGTGCAATTAGGGATTCCCAGCTCCATGGCCTGACACTCATTAAACTGTACACAGTGTTCTTTGTCAAAAGGGCAAGAGGGGCAAGATATGGATGAAGCTGTCTGAATGAAAGGAGCTTCTGAGCTTGTGTCTGCAACAGTGAAGGAGCCTTTTGGTCATCATAGCTGAATTGTGGCTAAATCAAAATGTTCACTTGCCTGCATGTTCCATGTGTGCTCGTGAACACATCAGCGTAATCAAGCATGAAATAAGAGCCCCAATTCTCAGATGAAAGAATGAAGGCTGTTTTGCATTCATCATCCTACACAGGCATACCGTTACAGTGTTTGATCCATATCTCTGAGATGCTGTGGAGTAAATACAAAGCCTTCTGTAAACCTCTGTGCTGCTGGTTCCTGTGCAGACCCTAAGGACTCAGTCTCTGCATGCCCACACAAATCCGCGCAGGGACTGTGTCGTGCCTCTTTACAGCATGGGGATAGGTGAGTGACATGTTTCCTCTGGCTAGTGAATCTTATAGTATCCAAAAGCCAAGGCTGCCTTATGACATGCTTCCAGTCAGGAAATAGTAGGTTTTTGCCACGGAATTTGTGTTTCTTAAAGGAAAACATTAATCTGTGGCTGTGTCACAGAAAGAAGTGCAGGTATTAGAATTGCTTCCCATTTTCTGTTTTTTTCTTCTTCTTTTTTTTCCTGTTTTTCTTTCTCAGCAGAAATCCCATTTAGCTTAAGCGTGTTTTTTCCAAAGTGTAATGTCAAGCTAAACTCTTTTGCTTATGCTGCTTCTTTGCAATGTATTTTAAGTTGAGGTTAACCTTCCTATTAGCATTTTAATGGAAAAGAGATTCTACGACTTAGCAAGAAGTTTTGTCTGCTTTCAAATTTCAACATGGTGAAGGTATGAAGTGCTACTTTCTGGTGTCTGCAGATTCCTTCTTTTCCTGCAGCAAGACTCCTTCTGTTTATTGATACAAATAAGGACAGCATTTGGTAGGGATTTCCCAGGTCATCTGTTCTAGTCTTTCATTTATAACCACATCAAGTATTTCACATTAGAAGCTAGTTAGTCTCGTTTTAAATGAAATAGCTTCTTTTTTTTTGCCCCTGCTTTCTTTAGTCTAAGCTTATTCTAAATGCTCATTCTTCTGGTGGTTAAAATACATCTTCGTAGGTTCAATGAGTTCATGGTCAATTATAGCCACTTGTTCCAGTGCCAATTATGTCCTTTAGCTGAAATATTGTTCTTTTAAGTGAAGATGACTTTCCAAATAGGATTTTGTTGTCATAGTCCTTCCTTACAAATGTTCCCTTGTGTGGCACTGTATGGGCAACACTTTCCTTAGTGGGGATCTGAAAGTGGGTCAGGGCATTGTGTGCCTAAGCAGATAATATTAAATGTACTGTCAGCTTTCCAAAGGTACTGCAGGGTCTTTCTAACACCCTCCCAATATAGTGGAGGTTAAATCATGTAAAAATTGAAGGGCAAGCAGTAGATTTGTTATACAGGCAAGAATTATTTATTAAAAATTCCCAAGACAGTAAAGACTTTAAAATAAGGCTTATAATAATAGCTTTGCTCCTGCCTTGATACGGCTTCCACTAGACATTAATTCCATTATTAAAAATTAAATTTGTTTTATTTATGATCCTGTTTTCTTGGAAGACACCTATTGATCAAAATAAGCCTGACTTATTAAAAATTCAGAGCATTATCTGGATCAGTTGTCAGGCTACATATATTAAACCAGAAAGCGTTTTAACATTATCATGTAGAAAGTGATGTGCCCAGGAAGAAGGGGAGCCAGGCATACTCACAGGGTATATCCCAAAATCCCAAAGCGCCTTTAGGCACCACAAGGTGAGAGCATGCTGTGGTGTGGTGCCAGTGGAGCCACGGAGGTGCCACGGGGCATGACCAGGGCAGTTGTTGGCAGGAAGGGGCTGCTAAGAGCCTTTCAAAAGGGTTTTATGTTGAGAGCATTTAATCTCTCTGCCAATAAAAGTACTGAGAACGTGCTTTTCTCATGGTGGATTTGGTGCTTTCACATGGAAGGGCTCACTGAGGGTCACTGAAAGAGCCAAAACAGAAGCTAGAAGGTGCCAAGCAAATCCAGACAGGTTTGGACAGAATGCAGGTGAGTCGTTATCACTGGAGTGCCGTGTCCATGTGACAGTACTGTCTGCGTCCCCTAATCTCTCCTGGCTGGAGGGAGGAAGATGAGTATCAGACATATGCCAGCTCCCAAGGTTCTGGTGAAGTGCAACATCTGCAATTACGTGCTTACATGGAGATAGTATGAGAGTTGTTGGCTTTTTACTGTGCTAGCTGGAAGACCAATGAATAGCAATGTACGTCTTGTAAATTGGTTGAATGATGGTGTATTTGGGGAAAGTGTTGGATTTTGCACACAGATATCTGATGAGGCTGTGTTAAAAGACAGAAACTTAATTAAAAATGCTGTAGAGACTTTGAGGAGTAGGGTTAATGTTGGGAAAGACCTTGACAAATGGGCAGTGTGTACTGGTGAGACAGAGTTAAGTATTGTCTCAGACGAAGTGGGAAGTGGAAAAATAGGAAGCCTTGTTTGTAAAGGGAAAGCAGGGAAGAAGAGGAAATTCACAGCAAAAATCATTCTAATGAACTGAGAATAGAATTACATGATATGAACTGGCTAACATCGATTATTTAAGATCCAAGCATCCTACCATGCTGTTCAGAGTGCTGGGCTTGGAAACCAAGAGCCACTAGATACAAAGTTTGGGCTTGGGATATTACCAGTTTAAGAGCATGTTGGGTGTTGTGCATGCATAGCGTACAAGGGACATCTGGAAACGTTTCATCTGACTCAGAGATTATATTTATTTATCACTTACAAGCCTGCCCATCGTCATTAGTTACCACTTAGGGCATCACAACCCTCCTACATGGAAGCCAGTGTCAATGATTATGGTTGGTGCATACCAAGGTCAAGAACATTGCACTGAAAATATCCCTTAATCAGCCTGCTGTAGTTCAATGACAGGAATGACTACAGAGAGCTGCTTATGGAAGCTCTCAGTAGGGAGAATATTTATGCAGTTTTCATCAGAGCAGATGCACTCAGCTGTGTAGGCGTTGTACTTGTCTGCCATCTTTTGTAGCACCGAGACTGGATACCATTTCTCAGGAAGCATTCAGACCAGCAGGCTGGAGATGACAGGCACTTTGAATTTGGGATCTCTCTCTTGAGGTCTACGTGGAAAAGGGTTCCACAAAGGTGTCCTTTTAGGAAATAGGCATAGACATGTAAATAAAATGCTGAGCTCTCTTCTGCCTTTCTGGTGAAGGTGACCATGTTTTGGACCATGCTTCTGTCTTTACAGTTCCGTCTGAGAGAGGGACAGATGGTTTATGACACGCTCATAGCTCATGAGTGACGCAATCTGATGTTTCACAAAATCACAGAATGGTTAAGGTTGGAAGGGACCTCTGGAGGTCTTCTGGTCCAACCCGTCTTCTCAAGGAGGGGCACCTAGAGGAGGTTGCCCAGGACCATGTGCAGGTAGTTTCTGAACATCTCCAAGGGAAGGAGACTCCACAACCCTTCTGGGCAACCTGTGACAGTGCTCCATCACCCACACAGTACAGAAGTGCTTCCTGATGTTCAGATGGAACTTCCTGTGTTCCAGTTTGTGCCCATTGCCTCTTGACCTGGCAGTGGGCACCACTGAAAAGAGCCTCATTGAGGTGCCGTCCTCACTGCACCCTCCCTTCAGATATTTGTACACACTGATAACATGCCTCCTGAGCCTCCTCTTCTCCAGGCGGAACAGTCCCAGCTCTCTCAGCCTCTTCTCTTAGGAGAGGTGCTCCAGTCCCTTCATCATCTTCGTAGCCTCTGTTGGACCCTTTCCAGTATGTCCAGGTCTCTCTTGTAGTGGGGGACCCAGAACTGAATGCAGTACTCCAGGTGTGGCCTCACCAATGCCGAGCAGAGCAGAAGGATCACCTCTCTTGATCTGCTGGTGATACTTTGCCTAATGCAGCCAAGAATACCATTAGCCTTCTTAGCTACAAGGGCACATTGCTGACTCATGTTCAAGTTGGACCTAGGAGTCCTGGTGGACACCAAGGACCTCATTCTGCATTTGTTCATTCTCTGGTCCACAGAGGAATCAGCAAGCAGAAAGTAAGAGTTTACACTGGGGAGAGATCATGGATCTTTTCAGATGACCCTATCTCATGTTTTCTTACCTGTCACCCAGATGTACAGCAGAGCCAGGATGGGTTAATTTCATACATGTACCAGCTCCTTTGGCAGAACATTATACAGCACTAATAGGTCCAGTTTCTGTTGGAAGTAATGGCCCCGCTTAGCCCACAGAAATGGGCCTTATGCCTTTTGTGGGATCTCATAAGGGAAATAAAACTAATAAAGAGGAGAAGAGCAAGTCTATTTTTCTTTTGTTATGCCATGACAGTATGGGATGTGCCAGAGTCAAGCTCCTTCTGCACCTGGGTCTATTATAAATGTGCCACTTAGAATAGCTTGACCTGGGATTTGACACATGTTTCAGCCTGGGAGTAGTCATTCACTTGCCCACATTTTGGAAGTTGGTGATAGATAAATGTCAAGTGTGCAAAATTATTAGAGGAAGAGAGAAACCATTTGGGTGCCCCACACACTTCAGCAGTAGGTGGAGTGCATGTCCAGTCCAGCAAGGCCTTTGCAGAACAGAGACATGAAGAATATGCAATGGCTGCAGGCCTCTTTGAGCTGAGGCTCAGCTGAAGACTAGGGTTAGGATATGGTTAGAAGAGAGACAAAGCCTAGCAGTTCATTTGGAGTGGGTCTGCAGAGGAGCTGCCTGAGGGAGATAGACCGTTCTTGTGGAGCTTCCACCAGAAACTTTCTTGCTGAGCTGGAGCTTTGTCCTTCAGTGTGTGGTGGCAACTCCTTTCTCACAGAGGCCATGTTCTGCACAATGGTGTGTGGCAGGCAGTTTTGGCTGACATTGACTCACAGGCTGTGTTTGTTGCTTATTTTCTGTACCAAATCCATGGAAGCTCCAGTTCCATATGTGATTTCATTTGAGCCAGGATGGGTGTGGAGCCAACCCCATGCCGTGGTGTTCAAGAGCAGAAATTATCTGTCAAATGGTATCACTAAGCAGAAATAGGAAGTGCTTCCCTTTGTTCCAGTCTCAAAATACAGCTCTAACACATGGTTCGCACATGTAGTAGAAGTTCACCCATTTACCTTAGATGTTGGTATAAAACAGGTTGTGTATTTGGATGTGAACAGGGAACTCTCAAACTGTGTCTCTCTCTGTGCGTCTTTGCCTCTGCTCTTTCAGTTTAGGCAATATAAACGGAGGCTGAGAGGCGACCTCATTGCTCTCTGCAACTTCCTGAGGAGGGGAAGCAGAGAGGGAGGTGCTGGTCTCTTCTCACTGGGAACCGATGATGGGACGTGCGGGAGCGGCACAAAGCTGCTCCAGGGGAGGGTCGGACTGGACATTAGGAAACATTTCTTTACCGTGAGCATGGCCAAACACTGGAACAGGCTTCCTAGCGAGGCGGTTGATGCTCCATGCCTGTCAGTGTTCAAGAGGCATTTGGATAATGCCCTCAATAACACTCTTTAACTTTTGGTTAGCCCTGAAGTGGTCAGGCAGTTGGACTTGATCCCTTCCAACTGAACTATTGTTTCTGTTCTATTCTGTTTGTCTGTTTTGTAGGTTTGGATTTCAGCATAAGGTTTTCTTGAGCCTCATTCATGTAAGCATCACATCTTGCAAGACATCCAGTCTTGAATGGCTCTTCTAGTGTCTTAAAGGCCTTAGTCTGCCAACGCTGTCTTGTAGAAAGAACGTAACTGGCTTCTATAGGGAGCTTACATGTACAGGAACAGACAGTTCATGTAAGAAAGAATACGTACCACAAAGGATGGAATATTCCTTCTTCAAAAGGTGTGACATGGGAGATGTAGATAGTTTGTGTTTCTCCAGATTCCTCCAGAATATCGTTTATTTAAAATAACAACAACAACAAAAACAAACAAACAAAAAACACAAAAGTTAAGGCTCTAGCTACTGCAGCTGTGAAGGAAGCTTTCAAAACTAACATGAGTTTAAATTAGGAAGTTTTTATCTGCATGAATGTGATGCTTGAAAATAAGAGTCATTTCACTCAATTCAATTGCATAATGAAATAATGAAAACATCATATGAAATTATGCAAAACCAGGGGAAATTCAATATCCTGAAATCCTACACCCAAATTAATTAAATTAATGGCAAGATATAAAAGGGCACAAAATTTGAGAGATTACATAGAAATTCAGCTGTGTAGGGTTTTGACTGCCTTGGAAGGGGAAGGTGAGTCTTTAAGTGCTGTAAGGCACTTTCCTCAGTAATTAAATGTATTATTTGGGAGGAAAGTACTGATTTTGACACACACCCACCCTTTCTTTTTCCTACAAACCTCCTCAACACATTTGTTTTAGATTGGAGAAGATAAAATATGCTTCAAAGATACTGTCTTAATTTTCCAAACAAAAATATATAACTATGTATTTCATACAGGAAAAATGTCAAACCAAGGTGTTCATATTGGTGGAGAAGAGGTATATTAGTGTTTCTTTTTTTTTTTTCATCTAAAACTGAATTTGATATTAATTTACAAATGGTTTCAGGCAACCAATAACTCAATTTCTTTTCCTTCATAAACTATTTGTCTGAAGAAATTAACTGCACTCGTACCTTGAATACTTCAGAACTGCTTAGTCTTCAAACAGTGTCAGAATATAATTAGAATCTCCTAGTTTCTGCTGCTTCTCATTTTTATATAGGGGCGAGATCTGGGAAAGGATGTAAGACACTCAAAACTTAAAATGAAATTTATGAATGAAAAAATGTACTTGCCAAGACTACCAGCAAAAATGAATGCTAAGAATCAGATACCTTACTGTCAAACTACTACCCCCAAAATCTGGCAACTTGGAAATCAGCTGTCCAGTTTCCTCTCTTCGGTGACAGGCTGCTGTGCCAGCCCTCAGCCATCCCACTGACACCACAGAAAGTTGAGAAATACGAAAACCATAAAGAAGCAAGATAAATAGCAGCATGGTGATAATCATGCCAAAGCTTCTGTTTGCCCTTAATGTGCTAGCTTGTGGGAGTGCAGCCTCATCTCTCAAAGGAAACACCTCCAGATGAAATTTACTTCACTAGAGGGATTCAGACTGGAAAGTTTCCTGATCTGAGGGTTTTTCCCTGCTCTTAAAACCGTGTTCCCCCTGCAGCAGTCTAAAATGCACTGATTAATATGAGACCAGGCCTGTAGCTATGGCATGAGAAACAAATGCTTCGTTGCTGGTGGAAAGCTTGCTCCCATCAGGGCATCTTGTCAGAGCCCACATTGCATGTCTCAGCATCCTGTACAGAATCCCTCAAGGAAATGCTGCGCCCATCCCAAAGACGTATGAGGATCATGTATACTTGTTTCCTAAGGGAGACATTTCAGTGTGTGTGTGTGTTATAGGTAAATCGTCTTTCAAAGAGGCAGAAGGAAATGGGACGGAGGAGGAAGGGGAATTCTATGCAGTTAGAGTGATGAAAGGGGGTTACTCCATTGCACTGTTTGAGATTTCGTGCAAATCTGGAGATTTTGAGCGTTCCCTGGTGGATGCCACTCTCCCCAAGCCATACTTTCTGAATATGCTGATGCAGCAGAGTCGAGCACCAGATAGAAATGCACGTTCCTCTGAAAACACTCCACTGAAGCCCATTCATTGTAACAAACAGCAACCAGTGTACAGAAGAGACAGTGATGCCTCTTGAGTAAAGATAACCTGAGGAAAGAGAGAGAATGAGCAAGTTTCCTCAGATGCAGCCTAGGTTCCTACCAAGCCAGTTCACCTGTCCTGCCCAACCCAGCTTGGTCATAGTAAAGAGCATCTGCCTCAGACACCCTGCTCGCAGCGAGCACGGGGACTTCTGACCCTGAGCCACCTGTTTCTCTCATGGCTCACATCAGGCTGTGTCGGGTGAGGTTCTTTAACCTAAAAAATACAGCTGCAGAGTAATCCTTTTTCATTCATTTCCATTTCAAGTAAACATAAATCCTATTGCTAAGTCATCTGTCATAGTGCTGTGGGCATTGTGCTGCACAGGCCTGGGTTCTCAGGAGAATGGTGATTGCCTGAGATGTAGTTCACATATTATTAAGGGAAACTTCAAACTGCTAGCCAAAAAGGAAGAGATGGTAATTTGTGATAGACATATTTGTAAAGTCTGGGAGGAAAATATAGGGGAAGAAGATGGAGAGGGGAGAAAATTTGCCGTTAGATATCGGTACATTGAAAGTGGCATCATTTAATATTGCTAGCAGGAAAATGAATCATGTTTTAAATTAATGGACTGTATTATGGGGTGCTTTTATACAGCAGTTTGGTGCTCTTGGTGAAGTTTTGTGTTGAGAAGTAATAAAGAATATTCTAGTGTAAAATATGCTACCTTCAACATTAATAAAACATACCATACTTTAAAGGACCCAATCCTGTTCTCATCCACAGAAATAGAAGCTTTGCCATTGACTTCTGTAAAAGCAAGGTCAACTGCAAGATGATCAGTTGAATAGTATTCCACGAATGATTTATTGTCCCCACGATGTTCATTTTCACCCCATTAGTGTTCCTTTTCGTTACTATGACCTTCAGTCTTGCATAGTGAAATGTTCATCGCTCCAAACCATGCCATAACATCATGAGAATTCAACTAACAAGGCAATGATCTGAATCAAACAAGGCAGTACCAGTGGGCAGGAACTTCATGCAGTACAGTGGGCTCCTGGCCCACACCTTGTGGTGGTTTTGGACACCCTGGCCATATAAATGCTGTATAATTATAATACATCAGTTAATGTACAGGTTTGAGGAATCAGAATATTTTTACTACGATCCAATTGATTGCTGATCATTTTTAAACTACTTCAGTGACTACATTATAGCATCCAGATAGATATTTTACTGGGGGGGGATTAATGTTGGTTGCTTTTCCAAATACAAATATGTAGCTTTGGACCTATCAGACAAACTGAAAACAAAGGGCCAATCCCTGTGAAACAGGAATTCATTTATGAACCATGGATGTCGCAGACCTTGGAAATCTTGACTTGCAGCTTCCATTGAAAAATTGAGATGTTTGATGCGGTGACAGATAATAGACTATACTGTATTTTCTTCTTCTATTGCTGTTTGAATTGTATATTTAGTGAATTAGTCATGATTGATGATAGTGTTTTAAGGACTTGCTAGTTCTTCTTGGGAAAAGGTGGCATATTTTAACTATACTAATGGTTAGAGACTTAAGGATAGCACCATATATTTTTGTAATCTTTCAGCAGCGAAGCCACAATTTATACAAATGGATTCACTCTGTCTTTAGCTCAAGCAACTCTGACAAAAGATGTCATTTGAAGTAATGTTGCTCATCATTCATAGACACAAAAGCTTAAGGCTATATTGCTTTGATATGAAATTGCTTTTGAGTTTCCACACCTAGCAAGATCAGTATATGCTGTTAATGATAATTTAACTGTTTTCTGCAGCTTCAGATTAGACTTCCTTTGAACAAAAAAGTGCTTATTTACCAACAGAAAGAACTGTACTAGCTTGAGAGTATGTAGGAGGAGAAAAGAAGCATTCCAGCCACAACTCAGAATTACCTGAATATCAGCTCTGGAGCAGTTAGAAAATAGTGCTAGCATGTGTTCAGCCAAAATAGCCTATTTAGAGTAGTACAGTATATTAGATCCCTCCTGCAGCACCTTGGTGAGGAAGCACATCATTGCAGAATAATGTCAAGGGCTGGGAGAGGACTTTGACTTTTACTTCGGTGTATTAGCTGAAATGGAGCCCAGTCCTGCATTTGCAGTTGAGTACTGCCTTTTGTTATGATACCAGTAATGCATGTATAGGGACCCATCTCTGGAGGGTGATAGCAGATGAACGCATGGTGCAAGAGGTAGTTTTTAGACACAATCTGAGAATAATAATAGATTAAGACAGATATTCTGCCTTAAAAGTGTATTGAACATTATTGTTGCACAGTGGGTTTGCTTTTGTTATCCAACCCTTTTACAAAGCCACTGTGATTTTATTGCTTAAAAACAAACAAACAAACCAAAAAAACCCCAGTCCTTTCTTTCTCTATTTAATCCACTGGTTCTGTAAAAAGCAATGATGTCATATGGTTTGTAGATAAGTGATAGGTCTTTATATAGTGTTATTTCACAGATGTGCTGACACATAAGGATTTTCATTAATTAAAATCTGGGAGAGAAAGTGATAGTATTTTCTACCTGTAATGCTGTATTTAGATTATCTCCATATTACTCTGTTAAAATACTTTGTTCTGTAATTATTAATCCAAATATTGTTCACCTCCTGAGAAACTGTCATGCTCTTCAGCTATGCCTCTTACATCTTTCAGTTGAAAATGTGGCCTTAACATTTCTGGAAAATAGAGCTTAGAAGTGAAGTAAAAGACTCTTGATGAACAAAAAAGCATAATCTTTTTTCCTGTAATAAATAAAACATGATTGATAAATATTGAGGATCAGAAAGGGTTGATGGATATGTACGTGTTGATTAGGGAGAACTGAACAAGGTGCATAGTACATTTTAAAGCCAATAGCAGCACTGAGACAATGTTTCAAATTGGGGGAGATGGTAGGTAAAACAATCGCATCTACCCCAGGGCAGGTTATCACTGTGTGATGAACATGACGACTAATACGTCCTGTACCATTTCCTACACTGCCACTGAGAGTTTGTACTCAGCTTCTCCATCAGCCTGTCATCCCATCCTTTGGAATAGAAGTGTTAGAAATGGTCAGAAATTTCTATTTTTATTTGGGGGAAAAATTGTGTTTCTTTTTCTCAGATTTTGCTTTCATTTCACATTGGGAAAAAAAAAAAAAGAAAATTTTCAGAGTTCCCCACATAAAAACAGATCTGAAAAATGCCATTTGGGAATACTGTTTCAGAAGGAAATGGAAATTTCAGGGTAGCGTTATTGGAAAGCTTGTGAGTTGAGGGGTCCTCTTTAAATTACTTTCATTATTGCTTGGACGTTGTTCCATGAGCTGTGGCAGTAGTACTACATAATTATGTATCAGATAAGATATACGATGGCAGTCAAAATAGTATGCTGAGCTTTATTTGAATGATGTAGTTTAAATGTAATGGCATTTACTACCTAGAACAGATTGAATCGTCTTGTTCTCTTGTTGAAAATGTCAAAGCAGAATCTCAGATTGCTTCAACACATGACAAACAGAAGACACTTTCAACAGGAAAACGAAGTGTCAAGCAGGTTTGTTACAATAAGATGACACAATTCCATGAAAAATTTCTCAGAAATTACATTCCTGCTGCAAAACTTCTGTCTGGCTGCTGGAAAAAAGCAACTGAAAACCTAAAAGCTGGGTAATGGATGATCTCATGGGAACAGCAGTGAAGTGCAGAAGCTAAGGAGAGTGATCTCTGGTTTGAGCTGCTTTACCAACAGTGTCCTGCTGGCTGAGAGGTAGGAGCACTGCTGATTTCTGTCCTGGCAATCAGATGGAGAAATCGCAGGAGAACAAAAACCACCTCTCCAGGAGCCTGTGTATGTGCAAGTGATTCAGGCTGAGGCAGGCAGAGCACCTGGGTATTCAGGCATCCATGCAGTGTTCACAGAGAGCTTATGCTACCTCATGCACCATGGCTGGGGGAAGCGACTTCCCCTTCCCAAGCATTTTGTGTGTATAGCCCTGTCTTAGAGGAAACTGGGTGCTGATTTCTTAATAAAAAATGTTTTCTTTAATTTGGAAGGTTTACTCTTTTTCTGCTTGATGTTGCTTGGCTTTTGCATTGCTTTTTTCCTTGATGTAAAAATTATCTCCATCTGTCAAAAAGGGTTGGAGGAAATATACTGAAGAATTAAATCTTTAACAGTGGCCATTTGAAGTGCCTGTGGGACTGTTTAATCTCACATTTCAGGGAATTTGGAAGCTAGGCCTCCCGCAGTTTCTGCTGCATACAGCACAACCTATGCCTAAATCGACTGTGGGACAGGTAAAATCCATCACTCGTCCAGCTGTCAAGTTTATTTTATGTTCTGTTTGGTGTGGTGACTGCCTGCTTAGCAGTGGTCACGTACATTCAAAACAAGTAAAGTCCCAAACGCTTCTTTTGGTCATCTTCATTCTTTTCCATTGCTTTTAGTGTTGCCACAATGCCTTTGGATTGTTTCACTGTAAAGTCTATTTGTTCCTCTCAGCTGCGCTGTGCGTCACTGGGCTTGTTAATGGGGCTACGCAGAGATGCACCAGTGGGCACTGGAATGACACTTGTCCTCGCGCTTTTTGTACATATAGCTCTCTGTGCAGCCATTAGTCACATTCACTTTGGAGGTCTGCGTGCCATTCTTTGCATCTCCACTGACCATTCAACATTTTCAAGTGATATATTAATCTTAAAATATTACATGTTTATTGTCGTGTAGTTGCCTCCTGATGCATGGGGGTGAAGGAATGTGCCTGCTGAGTTAGGATGCACATCATTTATCTGGAACTTGTTTTATCAAAGCTATGAAGTTTCCTATAGCATCTTTCTTTGAAGCAGTGCTTTGCACACGCTTGGTGTGTTTCAGTGAACAAAGAAATTGCATTATCAGATTAGAAAACTACTCTGTGTTTGATGGTAGCTGACACTGAAAAACTCGGGTCCCATGCTGATCATCAGGGCGTTGTTCTGCTTCCCATCAGCTGGTATTAATTCTAATGAAGGTGGTGAAAGGCGGTACCATTGACTCTGTAAACGGGCTGTACCACCAGAGATTTCTGTGGATGTTACTTTTTTGTTAGTTCTGTTAAATACTTTGCACCAAATAAGACAGTAAGTTTCATGCCGTAACTATTTCCTTCATTTCTTAAAGCATTGACTTTCATCACAAGCTTTAAATTTTCTTGATCTTTGGTCATGAGGCAGGGTAAACAGTAGCAAGTGTATCTCTGATTACTTTACACCCCTATATTATGCCTGCTTTTATTCATTTTCCTTCTAATCCATAAAATAATGATATGATTCTGCCCAGTTTTTTCTTAACAGTGCTACAGGTGTTTAGTGAATACTACAGTTCAGCACTTCTTCAGTGGTAAAAGGAGATGGAAAAAATAGTAGCAAAACCTGGTGCAATGTATGTGGTAGCTTTTGAAGACAAATTAGAGATAATGAAACTACATAAATATTGCATAAACATTTTATGAAAAGGTTTTCTTTGTCAAGCATAGTGACTCTTCTCATTGTAGCGAAGCTTTCGAAGCCAATGTATTAATCCAAAGAAGGCATCAGAATTAAGAAGCTGGATGGGGCAGGATGAAACCTACTCATTAATTGACTATTGTGAGTAATCAGTTGGCAAGTGATGACTTAACGGAAGTGTCCGTATTTCTTATTCATGAATATTGTTAATCTGAAAAACTTAAAATTGAAATTCCGTCTAAAAATTGTTTGTTGTATGGCAGCTTTGAAATTGTGGTGCTCCTGCTGAACATCAAAGAAGGCTGAGCTGTTATACTGCATAATACCTAATTATGTCCAAAGCACAAGTTTTATGTGGTCTCTACTGCCTTTGAGACTTCAAGTGAAATATATTTTTAATGCAGGTCTTCAGTAGCTCTATCCACTTCTTTGAAAAGCTACACACAAATCTTTGGTCTGCAAGAAAGGTTTTGACTCTGGACTATCTCGGGGCAGAGGGAGGCTTGTGGCCGCCTGAGACTGCAAACCAAGGGAGGTGGGAAGATGGTGCCGGCTCCTGCGTTGCCAGATTGTGGTGTGCATGGCTGGAGGCTGCTATTGAGTTTGGAGATGGCTTTTCCCAGCCCCAAAAAGAGCACCCTCAGTTTTGCCTAGATACAGTACCTTAGGTGATTTAATACTTAGCTCAGCTGGCATTCATCATCCACGATAATTCTCTTTTGATACATTATCTGTATTTAATACAAGGTTTTTAGTTTCAGAAAGTAATGGATTACTTTGAGTTTTATTAAAATAACATATAAAGTCCACTCCACGTTAGTTCATGTTGCTGGGGTTGTGCTGTGGTGCAGTAGTTCACTGCACACGAGTGGTCACATTGATCATGGAATATTAATTAGTTGTGGACTGCAGGCTTTTGGTGCTCTGACTTCAGATTGACAAGAACGATAGCTTTCACTTGCATGCATAGTCTCCAGCTGTCCCTTCGAGATGGATGATGAGATCTAGCTTCATCAGTCACCACTTCTTTACTTTTTTATAAGACAGAAAAAGGAATTAAGAAATCCAAAAGATAAAATGTCATTAAATGTTCTTTGCAGATCTCCTTGAAATGGAGGGTTGCTTCAAGCATGTTATTTCTGCCCAAGAGTCCAAGAGAAACATTTTGAGTGCAGGTGAAATGATGTATCCTTTGTATTAAATACACTCCATTCATTAAATAAAGCACAGTCCATTTGAGATTTTCACGAATTATATTGCTGGAAAATGCAATTTACATTTAGCAACAATTTATTACACTTTTTTCTCTATTTCTCAGGAAACTCATGCCTGCTTCATAAAAGAAAGCTGCAAGATCCACGTTTAGGCAGGGAATGAAATGATCATGTATAATCTTATCCAATCTGTGAAATTTATAAATGCAGTGAAAAGAAAGGTGTGTTGGCAACTGTAGGAGTATGGTAATACCACCATGGAGAGCCCTGCTAACACGGAATTCTTCCGCTTTCCAGCACCCACCCTGCAATGACTCTGACAGCGCTGATAGTGACCCATACATCAGTGCCTCTGAACACTATTAATGTTTCACATCAGGAGATGCATAACAGCTGCCACTGGCGTTTGACATGGATATTGCAGTAGTGTTAAGTGTTCAGCTCTGTGGTAATTACTTTGTGATAGGCGCCTTGTGGGATTTTGTCATCTGTACTTCATTAATGTGCAATCTATGCTATTGTTTCTATTCCACTTCACCAGAGTCCTCCTAAGTCATGTTCTGTTGCATAAGTGCCATCAGAATCTCACCATTTCATTTTCTACAGCCCTCTGTGACTTGATTGCCTTGTAAGAAGGAGGCAGAAGGTCCTCCACAAATCTGCAAACTGGAGGAGCCAAAAAATCCAAAATGTAGTTCCTTTCTACTTTTCTTAGTATTTTCTTGAATTCTGCAAAGCTTGTCTAGTGCCTGATGCTCCTGCACTTCTCTCCATAGTAGTTTCTCTATCTACATGTGCTCTGAGAGCATCCTGTGTGCAGCAGCTGAAGGCATCTTAGGTGAGAAGACTGGCAGCAAGACTTCCTGTTCAGAGATGATTTCGCACCTGGAATTGCCAGCTGCTGTTGCTTGTTTGAAATAGGTACCCTGTGCTGCAAGCCATGACCTTGCAGCAGAAGCTGTTGGAACAGCTGGCATAACAGGACAGACAGACACAGCTAGTTGTTAAGGATTTTGACTGCTCTCAGAGTCAAGGGGGCTACAGTCAGGGCCAGCTTCTTCTTGGTGCCAGTAGCATGACATCTCAAACACGGGTTTGTTCCAAGTCATTGAGGGCTTAGTGGGTTAGAATCAAAACCACCAGTAATGATCCAAGAGCATTTGAGTGCTTCAAAATTCATTTGCATTGAGAGCTGCATTTCAGCATAGACACAGCATCTTCCTTAAAATGGTGATTGTGTTGTCCCTCTATGTCATAAAAAGAATTCATGTGATGAATTCTAATTATTTACTGGTAATATAAAAATGCTAAACTCCTTCTTGCAGAAAATTGTCCCACAGAGGCAGACCAAACAGTGCATTAAAGCACTCTTGATCCTAGGTAGAGTTTGCAAAAAGTGATATTCGTGGTGCTGGCGGTAGAGAGGGAAGCATCCCGTTGCTGTATCATTTCACCCCATTGTCCCAAAAGATGCACTTCCTGCTTGAATAGTAATAAATAGAGAAAAACCCTTTGTCACTGGGTAATGACTCCTGGCTTCCACACAAGTTCTGAGTTTATTGAGTTTGAGTTTATTGAGAATAAGTGCTCAGCGTTTATTTTCAAAGGTGGAGACATTTATCCTGTGGCAACATTTCGTTGCAATGGCTTTATTTCTGTTACAGCAAATGACGGATGGAGGTGCAATCATTTTGTCAGCTTGATACTGCTGTGGTGCAGGAAAGGCAGCACAATAGCTGAATGCTGAAAACTGTTTTGACTGACTGGTAGAACGCTACAGTACAGCTAATCAGGGAACAGCGTCCCCATATAAACAGCCTCACAGAGCTGCATTTTTATGAATGAGTTGCTTTATGTGGTCCTCCATTGCTTTTCACCTTGTGTGGTAATTTACTGCTATGCCAACAAAATGAAAAATGATCGTTCTGATCTGGTAGTGGGACTTGCTGGTGAACATGTGTTAGAGGCTCAGTCCACAGAGGCTACTTATTACAAGTCCAGGTGGGAACCCCTGGCTCTTTAGTCAAGCTTTTAACTCTGCGAGTGCACAGTTCAGTCCCTGGCAGCCAAGACTATAGCTGTCACATTTACGTTTACATCTGCACAATTGGCTCACACATTTGCTTAGGTGTAAGCAGCAACATAACAGATAAAGCAGTAGCAGGTCAGGCCTGAAGCGTTTTACGGTCAGCCGTGGAGAAATCTGCTGGCACAAGCTGGGATTTCAGATGAGCCAAAGGGAGTTAGGTGCATCTTTTCCAAATGGTATAATGCTGCACTTCACATAGCAACATGTGCCCTCTGGTTAACATATGGATTTAGCATTTCACACGCAGTTCCATCTTCATCTATGGTGTGAAAGTTACAACGTCACTGCCAAGAGTTTAAATGCCAAAGCAGATCTAAGCCATGCCTGGAAGCATGTGTATTTGAACTAGGAGTGAACAAAAGCTTAACTTGGGGTGTGAGCTAGTTTCAGATTAAGGACTTGGCATGCAGTTATTTGCCCCAGAGAGTGCTATTCAAACACATCAGTTCTGCTGTCAAAAGGTTAGCCAGCTTGTTGTTTGAATGACACTGGAGGCTCTCTGTTAATCACTGATGGGAAAATGCCAGATCCTTTGATTTAAGGAAGTAGGTTGGCATGCAATTGTCTCATAGAAGATTTGAAACAATTTCATTCGATTCCCTTCATTCTGCTTCATATCTGGATAATTGTTCCTTTCATCTTTGCAAATTACATGAACAAATGTCCAGGAGGTACATCCGTAGTAAAATTATAGAACAGCATGTGTATTTTGGGTACCTCACTACATGAGAAAAAGTCATTATCCACACCAAGGAAGAAGAAAAAGAGGAAAACCATTCCCCAGCATTTGACCAGTTCTTAGCCATATATGAATTAACATTTCTACACTTCTGCCTTCAACTCCCTGAGGAGAGCGATCTGTCTGGTCTGGAAAACAGTTCAGCTGTGCTGTCCCAACAAGGAGGCCCTTCAAATCATAACCAGCTGTATTTGAGTGCGTGACCCTCATGCTGCCTGGCTTCACACTGGTAGAAATTCAGGTCTTTGGAGCACAGGTGATCTCTGTTGGCTTAGAGAGTGCCTTCACCTGACACAGGGGTGTTAAATTCAGAAGTTGTGTTTGGCTGAACTACCTAGAAGTTGCAGTAAGAGAGTTGTGTTTGTAGTAACAGCCTGGGCTGTTCCTACCTGTGGCTGCTGTGAAAGGAGTGGGGAGAGTGCTGTGAGGCTGCTGCAGTAGGAAGGTAAGAAATAACACAGGGAAATACAGTTGTGTCAGATAACTAACTGCGAGGGAGGTGGTGCTTACTGAGATGCTGGGTAGTTTTTGTAGCTGATTGTTATCGCTTATCCCAGTCCTAAGGCTGTTTCTTTTCAGCTGCTTTGTGCTTTTTCAAGAGAACTCATTAGTGTGTCAGATACAAGATTGGATATGGAATGAGATATTTTTGAAATGGTAAGGCTGTGGTGGGGAAAAGAGTGAGCTGTTAGGCTCTCATACTGTACTGGTACTTAAAAGTATGTGCTGTTTCTTCCAGGCTGTTTTCTTCTTCAGTTGTTCCTGTGGGTAGGTAGACATTGCCCCGTGCAGCAAGTCACTGTCTCCCTTGTCTGCTAAAGGTCACTGCGTAACTAACTGCAGAGCACAGATCTCTTGCAGGTCTCTTCTCTACTTTTCTGAGGGACTTCACCTGGGACAGCATACTTCTTGTGCCCATGAAAAAGAGAGCATGAAAGTATTGTGTGTTATGGGAAAGAAAATTCATGTGGATGAACAGTTGTAGGGGATCTGATCAGGGTATTAATTTGTACAATGCTGTGCCTTTAAATCTCTTGAGGAAAACAACACTGACGAGTGTTGTTGCAGTCACATCAACTTGATTATTGTTTTCAAGCTCATGCATCACTTTCCAACAGGGTGAAAATATTCATAGGAGGAATGAGCCCTTTAAGCAGCCTCCTGACAGGCTGACTGCTGAACAGCTTCTGTCCATGTCCACCAAGCTTGTAAGGGATGCTTGTGCATTTCCAGGTGCCTCTGGGTAAAGAAGTCCTTCCAGCCTGTCATCCAGCACCTGTGGCTCCAAGCCATGCCTCGGGTAGTGTGCCAGGTGTTACTCTAGGACAAAGCATAAAACCCTGCATGAGGCCTCCTCTCAGACTTAATTCAGTGTTGTAGAGCTGATGCTTGCATAAGCAGACAAATCCAAAGCCATCCCAGCCTTTGTGGGATGAAATCTCAGAAGGGCAAGTAAAGGCAAAGAACCCATTGGTGCTGCGTTGTCAGACCAAGTACCTTGGAAAGGTAGCTCTGTGTGGCCCCAGGAAGTGATGCTTTGGGGAACTAACATCATCCTTGTTCCAGTGGCTTCACCATAGTGGTATCACTGCTCAGAGCAGCCCAGGAGCATGTTATATTCCAGGAGAATCTGAAAAACTAGTGCAGTTGTATCCCAGCTCCTCCTGTGACAGTTAATGAGGTATATTTATATATCTTATTTCAAAATAGGAAGAAAGTTTGCAGTGCATTTCATTGTTATAATTTAAAGTGGTTTCTTGTTGTGCTTCCCCTTTTAGCAAGGCTGAAGATCAGAGTGCCACTATGATCTATAAAGTTGTTCAGAGAACTCAAGAAGCTTCTCTTAGAGGAATGTGCATTTGAGTAAAGGTTGTTTATGGATTTCTGTCAAGTACAGAGATCCTATTTTAGATTAGAATTCCTTGCAGCTGAGAATATCTTGCATCTTCTTACTGTTTAAGAAGGACCAAAAGTGAATTTCATAAGGTGAATAAGTAATCTGATGTCTGACCTCTAAAACAGGGATGAATTTTGTCTTTTATGAATGCGTGACATTGAAGAGCCAACAGTTCACTGCCTTCTAGACTCAAAATCCCTTTGGGCCGTTTCAGCTCCTACATAAAGAGCTCTGACAGGCTGTCAGTTCATTATAATGATTACCCTCCAAGAACAATATGGCAGAATAGAACAATTTAAAATGTGATATGCAGGAGCACATTTCATATCTAAAGATACAAGTAAAGCTAAGGGAAGCAGGCAGGAAGCCCTGTTTGGGGTGGGTTGTGAGCGGTGCAGCTGGGAATGAGATGTGCAAAGAACATAAAGCAAGGAAAGCCTGAAGACACTGGCACAGCATGGGTGCAGCTACACCAGCAAGTTTTCTCCAAGTCCTACAATGTGCATAGAGTACAGTTTAGTACCAGAGATGAAAAGTACAAGATACAAGGAAAGTCTAACGGTAGTAGCATAAGCCTGAAAGACTAAGGAAAAAATCAACGTGATGGTAATAAAACAAAAAGTAAAGCTCTACTGAGGGCCCTCATAAAGTGCAAGAGGCCACACTCAACTGGGGTGCAAGGTTTTGGGGGCTGTTTTTTTTTTTCTTCCTCTACTCTCCCTCCATTTTGTCAGACTTGCACCCCTGAGAAAACCTACCCAGTATATCAAGTTGCTTAGAATTGTGTTCTCAAGCTGATATTTTTCTCTGTTTCAGTCTTTCCTTCCCTTATAAAGTTTTGTGTATGTGCTGAGCTTTCAACACATAATAATGTGTCCTGAAGGAGTCCTGTAAAGGATCAGTGAGAGTGTTGTTTGTTTTGGCCTAATCTGGAGAAAGGACCAGATTCTGTTAATATCGGAGTTCAATACAAAACCCCTTTGCAGCCACTGGGACCTTTCCACTCCCTCCAGTAAGTTTTGCAGCAGCCCCTGTGGAAGCTTCGGCAAACAGCTGCACGTTGCTGATAGTAGTCCTCTTCTTTTCTCTCTGCTGGACATCTGGGGTACGCCTGCATTTAGAGGCAGCCCAACGTGTTGCCCTGCTAAGGAGGCTGAATTGCGTGCTTCTCAGGCAAAAATGCATTCTCTAGAGATTTTTGGCTCATTATTTTAAGAAGTTACTGGCCTCAGTTGCACAGAAGCAGTTGAGAACACTGTTAAATTTGGACTGCCTTCTTAGTAATTCCTTTTTCTGTCTCCTTCCAGCAGGCATTCTGAGGACGTCTGCCTAGAGAGTATTAAAATAAAGAAAAGAAACCAAAACCAAAATTGCAGGAAAAGCAATATCATCAGGGTGTGACTCTAGTGATGAGGTCCCCCCTCAGCAGGTCCCAGGGCCAGAGAACAGTACCTCCAATTTTCTGTTATGAGTTGAGAGACAGTGGCAAGCGATACCTGTGAAGAGGTTCTTCTTATGGCTGGCAGCAGGTTACAGTTCAACTAATATAATTCTAGTCCAGTGGCTCTTGGTAACATTATTTATTGACAGGGGTTTTTCCTAAATTCAAGTATAAGAAAAGCAGAGCTCCTATATTTGTTGAACAGAAAAATATCAGTGCTGAAAATGCACTGTCGCTCTCGTGTTTCTCCTTACAGAAGTTTCTGGCTATCAGCGTTGGGTCTTCCTGGAGAATGTATTCTTTTTTCCTGAAGTTTTGGGAATGAGCTTTACTCAAAGGAGGTGTGACCTTCGATTAAGAAACTTATTGTTTGAATTACACTGAAATTTGTGGAGAAGTTGGGGAAATAGTTATCAATCTCCTCTTGTGTGTTATGGGATTTTATGAGGAAGAGCTGCTGAAAAAGCTTTTAGCTATTTAAAATCATATGGTGCTTAAAAAAATCATCAGTGGAATGTGTTCCAAAGTCCCTTGGGCTTGATGTCCAAAGTTCCCACTTAGAAATTTTCAGATTTGCTTAGGATTGAAATTTCTTCAAAAGTAGTGAGACTGTAGGTTTGGCAGTACTTTCTTCTTATCCTCTAATGACATTCAGAGCACTTAAGCGCGTTAGCACAGCAAATTAATTATTTGTTCCTGTCAGAAATCTTCTACTAGCAGGCTAATCCCCAAATAATGGGGTTGCACAGGTGGCCTTGATGTTGCTTCTGTGCCAATCTTGTGACTTTCTGTCAAATATTTTCAAACTGCTGAATTCTCATCAACCAGAATTTCCCACTTATCTTTCGTTCCGAGTCCTGCTTGTGGTTTTAGTCTCATTAAGATGCTGTTTAAATCACTTAGGAGATTCCTGTGTTGTCCTTGTGGGTGAACTGTACAAAGAGTTCTTCTTACAAACGCATGATTTTGATCTGAAATGTTGGCTGTTGACTTGTTACTGAAGTGCCTGTTTTGTGACAAGCAAAGCATGGCTGCAGTGTCAGTGGAAGGAACTCTATTTTCATTTAAATGAAACTGGGGAAGTGGATTGTGTTGACAGTCGCTTCTTAAGGAGCTTAAAATTGTAGCATCAACTATAAAGCAAAAGTATACAGGTGTTTCTCTAACATAATTTGTCACTTTCTTCCAATGCAGTCTTAATGTTTTGTAGGTTGAAGATTTTTTTTTTTTCTTGATAGCAGAACTTAGCTGCCTCTGACTTTGCACAGCTGCCATTTGATAGTTGCTTATCAGAGCTGCTATCACACATTAGTGAAACGTGTGACTGCTGCACCTCTGCTTCAGCCACTCAGCCAGCTTGTTTTAAAGCCCTGGAGACAGTGTGCTGCAACACCGGCTCGAGCTGGAGCAGGCTGGCACACAGACATCCTCCCAGCACACCAGTGGTGTTGGCTCTGCTGGGAGCATGGGACAGGAGCATGCAGAGCTCCCTCCTCCTGGTTTGGGGAGACCTGCTGCCAAGGGCAACTTTCAGCTTGAGCTAACAAAGCTCTGGGCAGGCTCATTTCGTATCAAATCGGTAAATGCTGAGGCTTCTGAGGAGGTCAGGGCAATTCTGCCTTTCTTTTACAGAAAAATGCAAATTCAGTTTACAAACTCAGATCAAATAACTTCAACTGATGAATTTTAACTGAAAAAGTTTTAAAGTAAACTTAAGTGTTTAATTTTTGTGGTGCAAGATGCTGTATTTCATTAAAAAAAAAAAATTCTCCCAATCTCTGGGAGTACTCGGTCTTTTATTTCTAGCTAGCCCAAACTTACGAAACTTACTTGCTCAGTCTGGTACTGAGCTCTTAAACTGGGTCATGAAGCTGGTGTCCATAGCTGTATTGTTCAGTAGTAGTATTGCCCATTTCTGTCCTCGTGGCTCAAGCAGTCACCTGGGTATTGTTTCCAGCTCTTACAATGGAGAAATTTCTGAATAGAAGGCATCAGGGTCCCCCTTGGGCTTTGAGAAGAGCATCCAGATGCTACATCCCGGCTGGGAGGGAGTGTAAGCTAGGTATGAAGCTGTTGGGACTCATTATGTAGAATACCATGCAAGTTTTCTTTAAGAATCTAAATACCATTTTCAGGAAGCTTAAAGACATGTTGGGACTGGTCATGCTGAAATGATTAGGTGGACATTTCAAATGAATTGTGTTAACTTTGCAGAATGAGAATCTACAATGTTTGATCTAGGTATTGTATGTAGATTAAAAATGAGAAATGGAGTTCCTTTTGCTGCTTTGCGTTAAGAATGTAACTCTTGAAATTGTTCATTTCCACTGAATCAGTGACCACTGCGGCCACTAGGAATTCAGCGCTGCATTGGCAGTGTAGCAGCCAAACCAGCAGCATTGTGTAATAAATATTTGCCTGCCATCAAGTTTACAAACATTTGTTTGCTTACATGACAGAGCTTTTCTCATCCGGTTATTTGTCTCAATTTTTCCATTACTTTTTCTCATTGTCTTTTCTAGCTTTAGTCACAGACAAGCCTCCAAAGCCATTGTTCCCCATGGAGAACCAGCCAACTGTTATAGATGTCCAGCTGGGTAAGTCCCCTTGTGGGAATAATAGATCCTAAACTTCCATTCTGGTAGCAGATGGGGAAAATTGAAAGTGGTAAGAAAGGTTTAGTGGTACTGTGATTGCATGCAAATCAATTTGGAGCTTCTCATTTATAACTGTAGAATTTACTGTCATGGCAATTTAAGGGAATGAACTTGTGTAACATCAGGGGGTGGCAGTACTAATTGGTTACACTGGGTATTAAATATAAAGTCCTACTGCTCTTTTTAATACATGATTGGTAGAGTAACATATGTCTACATTGGTGCGGTATTGATCTGTTGAAGTTCATCCTAAGACAAATAGTCTCATAAAAGAAATGCTGATTCCTTTAAAAGTTAATGGAAAATAGTGCATTTTCAGGTTGTTCCGAATGTGTACCAGAAAGGGCTTTTGACTAAAATGCTTTTCTCATTCCTGTTGTGTTGTCTTGTGTGACTGCCTATCTCTGAATCTCAGCTAGCAGCATGTATTTTTGTCTCATGTTGAGAAATTCTGTTCTAAAGTTCTGCTAACTTGGGGAACTGTGAGGCATCTCACCTTGCTGCTGAAAGAATTGCTTGGATTTGAAGTTCCAGAGTTGTTGTTTTTTTTTTTCTCCAGTGCCTTGAAAATAGTTTTCTAATTTTAAGAGACATAAGTGGGGTTACTGTTGAGGATTGTAGGGCCACGAGTTTAAATTACAAGAGATGTGTTGCAGACATGGATTATCTACTCTGTGCCAAGGCTGTGGTATTTTCCTTCTTCTTGAGCTTGTTTCTCTTCCTCTTTTATTCCAAACTTGGCTAGGATTCAGTGGAGGAATGGTGTTTAAAGGCAAGTAGAGTTAGATTGAAACATGTAAGGTGGGTGGTGAGCGTGGTAAAGCCTTTTGTCTGGTTTTGTGACACCGTTGTTTTTAGACTAGGTGCTTAACAATTCCAGCAAAACACTTGAGATGCTATGGAGCACTTAAAAATGGGGCTTGAATTTCTAAATGTGATTGCTGAATTGTGGCAAGAATATGAATCGCTTGTGACCTCAGCTAAATTTTCTATCATGTGCCTGAACTGACTCAGGAGTCTGTCAGGACTTGCACAGGGAAGGCAGCGGTGGATCTGGGAAGCAGCCAGTACCTGCTGAATTCTGCAGACAGGTATACGTGCACGCTCAGGTTCCCTTCCTGAGGACTCTCATGTGTAGCTGAGCCGAAATTGACCCTACAAGGAAAAAACACAAAATGGGTCTGAGGCCACAATCAAAAGCCCAACAAAACTAACAGCAAAACAGTCATCAAAGTTTGGATCAGCCCTAAAGGCTGAATTTGGTTTCCAGGTCCAGCTTCTTAAGTCATCTTTCTAATGATTTCCTCTGGGAGCAAACTGTCCCTGCATGCTGCTGTGTAATAAAGGCACTCAGAGTGCTTATCTTTGTTTCCTGCATTTTTATTCCATCTTCGTTTCATCTTCCAAGTTCTTCCATTCCATCAGGACTCTGTTTTTGTACTGAGTTTCTGCTTTTTTCCTACGTGAAAGCATTTTGTTTTGACTGATTAAAAAGGGTTTGATTTAAAAATAAATAAATAAAATGAAGACAAACAAAACCCCTCCTCTCCTTGGAGATATGGTTCAGTAATAGGATTTTGGAATATCTCTAGAGGGAAACCTAAATCTTGCATCTTTATATGCTGGAATGTATTCCATTAGTTGTCCTCTAAGATCAGGGAATTTACACATTGTGCTCTTCTGATATGGTAATGGATTTGGTTATTGCCACTAAACTATGTTCATATTATGCTGTAAAAGATTAATGCTTATGAAAGAACCTGAACTTATTTCTGTAATATACAGTGAATTTCACTGTACATCCTTCCTGATTTTAAATGACAGAGCTAGAAAATTCTCAGGGAACACCTTCAGCTTGTGGTGGCCACCTGCAGCTTTGGCCTTGGAAGCCGTGCTGACCTCTGCAGTGTGCTGCAGACCCTCCCTAAGTACTAGGGCTTTGTAGGAAAGAGAATCATTTGATTGCAGTGAAGTAACAGAGCATAAAGTTCCAAGTAAGGTCAGCTGCTGGAATACTTTCCTGAAATCTTGCTAAACTTCTAGGAGTTCTGGACAAGTGACGTTCTTCTGTGTTGTATTAGAGATGAAAGCAAAGTTCGTTTGAAAGGATCTGTGCTTTAGAGGGCCTTTAGCCCATGGAGTCGAATTGTCCAATACGCCTGCTTTTTCAGTGGTCATGCAAGTGTGAATGTGCTGCTAAACTACAGAAGAAGTGGAGTTTAATCCATCTACTCGTTCTGCAGAGATTATTTTAGATTTCTATTGGAAAACTAAGCTTTAAAGAAATAGCTGTCTTTGCTTTATGAGCAGAGGAGATTAATAGTTATTTACTGCCTTTATCCTAAATGATTAGCACAATGCAGTGCAAAATCTTCCTAGAACTCTAGGCAGTGACCTGACTGTTTAGCAGCTTATTTGACCTGATTGCAGACTTCAGTATTCACCTTCTGGCTTTCATGTTTTGTGAGAAGATTCAAATGAAAATAGGTGTTCATGATTCTTATTGACAGTGGATAAAAGAGTTCCTTCAGGCTTCAAACATGGCCCAGAGCCTGCCTTGTTCTTCTGAAGGAGCATGCTTGTACTTCTTGCTTGTTCCTTTTTCCTTTGGAATTTGACAAAGATCAAAACCAACCCCGTCAAGGTTATAGAGAAGCAGAAGCTAGAATTTGCTTCTTTCTTGTTTTCTGTATTTGCTTGTGCTGAAGAAACAGAGGGATAGAGGAGAGATGATGAGCACAAACCAGCATCCCAGAGGACGAGGGAAATAGTCCAAAACAATTTCACTGTCTTGGATGCTCTACTAGGTCAGATAATCAGTTCATCCCTGGGCAGAGCTAGAAAATAAGTTAGTTTATTTATATACACTGTTCACTTGCTTCTTCCTTTTCACAAAAGGAGGGGGGGGGGAACACCACCACTTTTTTTGTTTTATGGCTCTTGGGGGGCACTGGGGGACAGCATAGCAGTAGCACATCGTTGCATGATAACACAGCACATTTAATCTTGTGTGTTGATTGTAACAAATAAAGCTTAACCACATATTTGCAAAAACATACTTTATAGTAAGAATAATCTGATAATATCATTTGCTTCCTGAAAAAGGATATCCCTGAGTTTCTTCATTAGATTAAAATCAATTGTATGAGCCAAAATACGCCCAAGTCTTCTGCCTGGGAGATCGTGTGGCTTTAGCAGAAGGCTCTGGAGATTGCAAACAGAAAAGTAAGGATTTACGGCACAAAATTCTTCAAATGCGAAATGTGACTGTTTCCCTTGTAAATGCCTGAAAGTGAACTTACTAAAGCTTATGACAGTGTGATTCAAAGTAGTTGTTCAAAGACTTTTTTTTTTGCTGTTGCTTTGATTGACCATATAAACATAACTGCCTGTATGGATTGTTCTTAACAAATCACTGAGGCTGGAGAACTCCTTACATGATTTAGAAAAGTAAAGATCGAAACCCTAGTCAGCAGTCTTCAGGCTGTAGTGCGGTAAGTTTAAGATCTATCTGTTTTCACACACAGCTGTTCTGACAGCGAGTGGAGCATGCTGTGCTGTAAGTCTTAAGATGACTTGTTGGTGCATCGCTCTGCTGATTTTCTTAATTTATTTTTTAAACTCTTTTCTAGCTAACTTTGTTCACTCCTAGTACTTTGTGAATGTGGAAGGAAAGATAACCAATCCTTTGAGTTTTGATTACATGATTACAGAGTAGGTCTCTTCTCTGAACTGGCTTCTTTGCATAATTCTGGTAGTACCGAGGAGACAACATCTGACTAGTATAAACGCAGCATGGCAGGGGCGTTTGCAGAAGAAAGGAAGCACAGTTGTGCTTTGCTAATTTTTTTTGGCTGGACAAGGACCTGTAGGATTCTTGCAGGAGCTGTATCTAGCTAGTCTATGTTTAAGCAGCTCCCAGAATCGTCTAGCTGGCACCATTGCTGCTATTTTACATTTGTGTGTTCTCCAGAGTATCAAAAAAAGCTGGAAACACCGTATCAAAATAAAAGCTAAGACTTTGTTCTGTTAATTCTATAGCATCTAATACAGTGATTGCAATGTTAGTCTTTTCCTTATGAATATTTATTGAGAGCTAGGTGAGACTGGAATGAATGTTTGTGTCTGTATTATGTATATCATTGGATTTTAAATTAGGTATTGGTTTTGTTTTCAGACGTTTACTTAAGAAATGTAGCAAGAGTCTTAGGAAACAAAACAACAAACATCTGTTGTTAATTCATTTACTGAACAAGGAAAATGTCAAGGGATTTACCTCACTGACTTCATGGTGGTTTCTGTATCTAAAGATGCTGAGGAAAGAAAATGTGTAGTTCGAGGATTTTCATTTTTCCTAATAGCTGACCTGTTCAGAAAGACTTTGCTTCTAAAAGATTTAACAGTGCAATTCCTTGAGACTGGTTATTAAGCAGATCAATAGAGCTACTGTAAAACAAGCATAAGGGAACATACAAAGTTCCAGCATCTGCTCACAGATATGGGAATAGAATAAAAAATAGTATTAAAAAAAAAAATAGCAAAAGGTTCTTTGTGTTTGAAGCAGTGGCTTCATGCTCTTCTGTTGAGACTCAGCGCTGTTGTCACTCTGTATGAAATGTTGTGGCAGCCCAAATATGCATTTGCAAGGAGTTCTTGGCCCCCATGGAGTGAGACGTGAGCACAGAAGCATTCCAGGCTTCCAGAGCTGGTGTCTGAGTTGCCACAGAGCACGTTCAAAGTGACTCTTTCTCCTGAAAGCTCATAACCTGACTAGATTCTGGAGGATTTTCCTGAGAATGGAAAAGGCATTTATCTGTTATAGCCTATTGGCCATCGAACTGGACTTCCCTTCTCTTAGGGTGCAAAGGAGGGGAGGGTGGGGGAGGTAATGTCTCCCCCCCCAATTTGCTTTGCCTGTTCTGTGAGTGCCTGAGGTGTTTGGTGTAGATCTCTCCCCCTCCATGTCTTCCAAAATTAGAAAGGTCTAATTAAGGTAATTAATTTTTCAGATTTAATTTCACGAAATAGATCAATAGAAAATCATAAGCACGTGAAACCAGAGCCTTATAAAGAACGGCCTTGATATGAGATATTACCTATACGTACACATCTCTTCTACTTGGGAAATAAGGTAGCAGTCACCAGTACTGTTTTTTCTGTTGAAACCAGATTTTCAAGATATGACTTCTTTTCCTGTCAGAATAGCCTGTAAATGTTCCTCCTGTAATATAGTCTGTAAATATTATAGAAGTAACAATACTTTAAGAGGAGGAATGGGTTGTGTTTCCCAACCAGGTGGTTAAATCACGTATAGACAGCAAGTTGCCTGCAGGGACTCGCTTACTCTTTCCTTGAGCAGTGCCCGAGCTGGGATGGGTGAGGCTTGCCCCAGGTCATGCCCTCCTGCCTTATTCTGTCTGGGTGGAATACGCCAGCACCCCCATACCAGGGACCTAGGCCTGTGTGTACTGAATGGGGTGGGGGTGGTGCTGAGAGCAGAGCAGGCATGTGGCTACTGTCCCCTACACCCCAAGCCCAGCAAAAAGTTGATCCCCTCCATCCTCATTTCTCCTCACACTGTGCCCTCATCTCACAGCCATGGCCCCTGTGCGCTCTTGCTGTCTAGAGGAGCAAGCCAGGACCCTCACTGTTGCCTCCTCCATACCTTCCAGCTATCTGCAGCTCCCTACTGCACCCACCTTTTCCCACAAGTAAACTGGGACATCCTCTCTCTCCCCACAGGAGAGCAAACCCATACGCTATTCCTCTCCCTTAAGTGGTTACAGATGTGCTGTGTAAATGACCCAGGTTCCGTGCTGGAGAATCACTCCATGTCAGTGGTGCAGACTGTAATTCCAAAAGCTTTGTGATCCCGCACAGAAATGCGTGGAGCAATTGTCACTAGGGAATGAAGAGGAACCAGGGGTGTATTGTTTAGGAGCTGCCTGCCCCTGCAGCACAAGGGATGCAGCTCCACGGCTATTTCAGCCATACACGCCTGTGTGAAGGGATGCAGGATTTGCATCTATTACAATCATTTTGTACTAATCTGCAGGGAATATTAGAGACAAATTGTCTGACATTTAGGTTTAAAGTAGTTCCCTAAATACCCTAAGTGTATTACAGCTAATGCTTTGATGCTAATTTGGTATGTTGTTAATATCCCTGCTTCTCCCAGGGATAATGGGAAAATGCTGTACTTCAGAGACTTGAGGCTGGGTTCTGTTGTGCAACTGGCATAAATCCTCAGTTGTTTTACCTTTTTGTGTGGTTAATCCAGATATATATCTGTGAAGCAGAGAACAGTTTGATATTCGCACAGTTCTTCCTTTTGTTTTAACTGGCTTGGAAAGATAAGGCTAAATTCTGGCTACTGATCCATAGGTTTTTTACATCCATTGGGATCCATGGGATTGGCACGAATAAGTCAAAGCAAGATTTGGCACTTTCAGTATTTTTCTCTTGTACTTCTATAAACTATTTATTGCTTGAGTTGATTTCAGTGGTCGTTACATCAATCATATATGTACTCTGAGGACAAAATAACACTGTCTTTATGGAAAAAACTGATGAATTGATGTCAGACAAGCTTGCGGTTACATTCACGATAGCAGTACTTTATCTAAATCTGTTGTGTTTTTATTAAAAGAAAGTAGTAAAGAAGAAACACGCCAGTATGTAGTAGTTTACACATCTTCAGTGGTATTCATACAAGGGCAATAACTAACTGATGACTGAGAAGTGACTCAAATCTTCTTGCACCAGTAAAACCTTCACTGAAAATGGTGACGATTTTGTGTGGGTGTCCAGGACGTTGTTCTTTAGCGCTTCACTGGGACTAAGCTGTCATTAACAAATATGACCATCGCTTCAGCCACCACAGGCATGCAGCTATGCTGAACTTGGCTAACGGATCTCCTGTTTGGTTTCTGGATTTACTGCATGTGACTTGTGTCTGAGAAACAGGCACAAGTTTATTTCTGCAAAAATGAAGTTCAGCTTGGGGGACAGAATGTAGAAAAGACAGTCCTACAGGAGAACAGGGGATTAGCGCTATTGATAAGAACAACATTTTTTGCTCTGTGAGAGTTTTCCTGACCTTGGTTTGGACTCTGTCTCCTCTTGAAGTGAGGATAGTACTCTTCTGTTCTCCAGGAATGTTATGACAATGAAATCAGGTGGTATCAGAGAAGTGCTCTTAGAAGAGCAAGAAGGAGTACAGATAGGGAAAGCTTAGACTTGTGGATTATCCTGAGTTGGAGGGGACCCACAAGGACCATCGAGTCCTGGCTCCACACAGAACCACCCCAAAACTGAACTGTACGTCTGAGAGCGTTGTCCAAACACTTCTTAAACTCTGACAGGCTCAGTGCTGTGACCACTGCCCTGGGGAAGTGGCCTGGCTTTGACCAGGGCTTTTTCCTCGGGGCCTTTACCTTTCTGCTTCTGAGCCTGACTGCAAACACAGGGACAATTGACTGCAGTCCACAGACGTATGCTATTGTGCTTTGAATGTCAGGCAATATTAATGTTCCAGAAGAGAGAACCACAGGGCAAAGTTTGCACCATTTTCCGTGCTTGTTAGAAACACTGTCTCTGGAAGGGATTCATGTTCTGCCATTTTACATCGTCTGTACAGTGTTTGTCATGTGAATGAGTTATTAGGCTGTGAATGCCTCATATATTCTGTAAATTACAGGGTAGAAACATTCAGCAGTACTATTTTGACCTTTTCAGCATTCTGTGATTTGCTGGGCCTGCCATTTCACATCTCTTGTTTATGGCCTCACTAAAATGTGGGGATGGAGCAGAGTGGGCAAACAGTCAAAATACACAGGGCTGCGAAAGGTCAGGGTCATGCATCACAATGCTGCTGTTCAGTGAGCAGTGAAGATTAAAATCTCGAGTAACCATTCTCATCATTTCTCTTTCTTCACTGAAGAATAATAGAAAATTGTACTTAGTAATCTATTCCAAAGGCAACAGCATAGAAGATGAAGAGTGATGACATAATTTTTATTTCTTAAAAATAAAAAAAATTCTCAAAATTGTAAAGTCATGATCTTAGAGGCCATGAAAATCAAAGCTGTCATAGTCCTTCAGAAGAAATGAGGTGAAATTCCACCTACCAAATCTTTGCTTCATTTAATCCATTGATAAATTTTGGTCTTAACTTCATCCTGATACACTTGCCTTTGTTCCTATCCTATGGAAACAAATAGCTTGTTTTAGGAAATTGAGCTTTGACTGTTAAAACCAGGTTGATTTACTGTTCTTATGTGAGATGCTTCAGTCCAATGAAGTCCAAATGAAAAACAGTCAAAGCAAAATTTCTCTAGCAATGAAGAGACAACCTACTGAAGACATATGGTACATGGCTTCTCAGTACCCATAATCAGATGGAAAGTAAAAATATGTAAAGTAGTAATCTGTGGAAAGGTGCTAGAGGCACACTTTTCCACTGCACACTTTTAGTTTGGCAAACTGGTTTCACAGTAAATAACTGTACTTTTCTAGTACTGAGTATGCTTTTGTTATCTGCTTGTACTATGGGAGGCTTAGTAACTTTAACATGCTTGGCCCTAGTCCCATGAATATGATTAGTCATGAAAACATCCCATGAGATTTCTTTGGTGCTTAGTCAGGTGTGTAGTTACTCCAGCTCAGAGGAGCATAGGGTTAAGTGCATAACTCTTTGAGCAATGCTTTATATTGCTCAAATGCAAATTTTGCTGATAGACTTGTACACTGCATTAATTAAAAGGCATAAGTAAATTTAACTTTATATCGGAGTCTTAAATCCAAATGAACTGCATGCAGCACTGCTAGAGACTCAATTTTAGAGTGTGCAAACGATGCTACGTGCTGCTCAATGTTACGTAGCTCTCTGCAAACTCAAAGCAGTTTTCCATGTTTCACTGATCAAACTGGGTGGTTTGAGTTCAGAATTTTCATACTTGATCTGCAGTCTTCTTTCTTTTTTTTTTTTTTTTGAAGTGTTGTGTTGTTTCACCACTAGTGAGCAGAGTAAATAATTAATAGCAAATAATGTATTCTGTAAATTTTGCTTCTTTATGTGAAGGGAAAATTGCCCATGTGGATCTTCCCTCCTAACTCATTCAGATACATTCTGTAAAGGTTTCTGGACTTGATGGACCCTTTTGAATAGTTTTTTTTGCTAAGTCCTGAATATGCAGGATTTGAAAAGTAAAACTGCTTTGATTGGGTAGGCTGATCAAATGAAGCTTTCTGTTTCCTGATTACGTTACTGTTAACTCTTTTTTAATGATTTCCTGATCTGCATTGATGAATTTGAAATCAAATTTATAGATAATATTCTGCAGCATATCATTCAAATTGTTGATACTAATAAATGTTCCAGGCAGAAAACTGCTTTGTTGGAGCAATTGAGCATTTGCCCCAGTAAAGCAAACGCATAAAGAACTAGAGTAAGCAGAGGGTTTCACTTTTAAGTGTAGTGGATATTTCTGGTTTAATTTTATCTAAATTCATCTGGCTTTCACGTTTTACTCAATTTGGAAAATAAGTTCTAGAGGCTGTCCTGCCTGCGGTAAGAAATCTGCTTTACTAAAGATCATTGATGAAGTACTTCTGTTTAGGATGGCAGTTTAGCTTTTCTAAATATGATCTAGCAAAACAAGTGGTGTGTAGATACCAAATTGTTGTTTGCACTGTGGGCCCCCCACTGCTGAGAAGGGATCTGTTAGATTTTGGCAGTTATTCAGGTGCAGCAGGTAAGTATAATTCTCTCAGTTTCAGAATTTCAGACCCCAGCATCTCACGACCCAGCACATCCCTTCACAGCTTGACCAATCTTTTATGAAACACCTCTTAACTCAGAAGACTTTTAAACTTGTGATTTCAAATGCCAAAATTGTCGGCAAGCTTTTGGGGCTTACAAGCCATGGTTTTGCCTGAAAATAAGTAGGAAATCCACAGGCAAATTACAATCTGTTGTGTATAATAACAGGCATGGTAGTCTTAGATTATTTTAGAACAGATTTTTTTAGAAGTGAGACCAATAGTTCCTCCCTGGAAATTTGCATACATCTTCTTTTCTGTCCTAATTTTCTATCAGGTCCTTTGTTCACACGTCTTATACAATATTCTCTGCCAACTGTGTACTGAGGTGTTTGCAAAACCAACCTTTCAAGGCACCTGAAGACCTTCAGGTTCTTTCTTTCCTGTGTGTCCGCTATAACTAACTTGGAAATATAAGAATATATATATTTCTTGTTTCCTGTAATGCCTGTTCCATGCTTAGTTACCTTACAGTGTCAAGCACTGAAATCCCCTTCAGAGTTTCCACTCATCTAGTTTCTAAGACCACATCATTTAAAATTACAAAAATTAGTATTTTGTTAGTATTTTTAAATGGGGATACTGTGATCCTACTTAAACATCTCAAAAATGCATCAATTTAAATGTTTAGGGAGCCCAGTTAACAGAAGTATGACATATGATGACTTCTGCCGCAGCAAGGATTAAGTGACAGGCGGGAGGAGCTGAGGTTCTAAATTATGGACAGATGCTAAACCAGCATTGTGATGCCCAGGCCCAGTCTAGTTCACGGTGCTCTCTTATGAGGCAAGCCAAAGGTGCTTCAGTCTAGAGAAGGTGTTTTTGATCTGCATGAAGAAGCACCCATTGTGGTATGTCTTTAAAATAAATAATTTAAACAACCTTTTTTTTTTTAAAAAAAGATCATGACAGACTTCCAAAATGAAGATTTTTAGATTGACTTATTTGGGGTAGAAGCAGCCTTGGAAGAGAGGATGGCATCTTCTTGTTGCTGGATATTCAAGAATATTTTCATTTTGACTCAGGGTGGAAAACAATAAATTGTCAAAAATGTAACAAACAGAATTTCTGTCCAACCCAGTCTGCTGCAAATGTCATCAAAATGATGAAAGCTTTAAAGAGACCTAGGACTCTTGGATGTGGAGGAGCTGATGTCTGCTGTAGGAGACTAACCATGGTTTCAGAGTGACAAATGCAGTATTCCTGCTCTGACACTAACTAAATTTCAGTCTTTGAAGCCATTGCTCCTTGTGTTTGCACTTCTGGTGGCATGAATAGGGTATATTTGGTCTAGATCTTTGGGAATTCTGGAAATGTTTTTTTATAATGGAAGCCAGAGAAAGCTTTTTAAAAAGCTTTTTTTTAAACCAGACAATAATAAATGATTATGAGATCAAAAGTGGGCAACAGAACAGCTGGCATGAGTAAAAACTTGTATTTCCTTGCTATATCCCTGATTCAAATCACCAGTTTTCAAAGCTGATGCTGACTCTGTTAAATCTAATTTAGTTCCTGCATCAACTCAGTTGAAGCAGAAGCATAACTGGGAAGGCAACCGATGTTCTTTAACATAATCTCTCAGCAGAATGCCATATCTGCAGTGTCAGGCACGTGAGTCCCCACAAACACCTGTTTAAATAAACAGCCAATTTGCTAATGTTCAGTTATGCCCACAAATAGCATCTGTTTCTGACCAGTTGTCTACCTGAATAGAGCATCGTTCTTAATCAGTGAAAGCCTCTGTTGCATAACGGGTCTGACTCATTTTTATCCAGAGATGGGAATTACCCACTCTGCTTTCTGCTCTTAATATCCTTCTTGAGGGAATTGGTAGAAAACAGTCTGCTGGAACACCCTCCTTTTTAGGCATATAGAGCAGTCAGAGCTTTGGATATGTGCATAAAAATAAATACATTTTTAGAGCTTGGTGTTATTAAAATACAGCATAAACTGAATGATAGATAATCATGGATTAGTGTAGCTCCAAGGGCATTCCCACAGTGAATATCGCTTTAATATTGGCTCAAGAACAGCAATCCAGAAAGGTGCCCAAATCTTTTTAGTGGGTCAGATGCTGGTGATGTGCTTTAGAGGAGCTGTCTGACACCTGGCAGTCTGAAACAACTTGTCAGCGAAAAGGAGCCTGGGCAGCTGAGCCATGCAAACCTCGCATCACGCATTGCCAGCGTACTGAATGGGTGCCTTTCACTGTTTGCCAGTGGGCCTTGACAAGAGCCTGGCATATGGGCAACAGTAAGGACTTACCGCGCTCCGTTTTCCTTAGGAAGATTTTGTATCTTTAGACTGAAATTCCAGATCTAGTAAGAAATTCCATCTGCATGAGAAGGCTTATTGCTGTGTGTATAGCCTTCCAGTGCTAATAAAGGAGTAAATAAAACTATTACACTATGTGTAATCTCTAATATCCTGCCTTCTCCTTTGAAGAAAGCCTAGTGGGAGTTATAGTGCTGATGGAGCTAATGTTTTTTTTCTTCCCATGCTCCACTACTAATTAGTAGAGCTGCACTTGAAATGGATTCAATTATCAGAGTATTTTATTGCTTTTCTTACTAAACATTCCTGATGGGATTACAACTAGAGACCATTGTATGTATGTATAAGTAAAGCAACTTCTTTTGACCTCTGCCTACACTTGCAATATGTATTGCCTATTTGTTACTACAAGTAGTAATAAACTGATGATACAAATGAGTGAGTGGGAGTGAGGGACTAGCAAGTCAAAGCAATAAGGTAGTGAGATTTGTGCAGTTTTAACCTTTCAGGAGCAGTAGAACAGCTGACCATCTACTGAATCCAATAACACAAAATGGAGTACTATAGCCTGAGAGGAGTACATCTCTAACCCAGTGAAAGTGAAACTGTCACTAAACGTTGCACCAGATTTTTGTAAGCCAACCTGTGCTGCTTGTTAACAAGATCCAAATCCCAAATCTTTCATGTTCCATGATGAAATTCTGCCTAGCAAATGGTGATAAACTCAGGTTAATAGAAACCAATCAAAACTGCTCATGATTTGATTTATGTTCTACAGAAACTGACCTACACAATTCAGTGGGAAAACAATAAGTGGTTCTGTGGCCTCTGATTGAAAAATGGGATTATTCACTGCTTCTTCATTCTTACATCACGTCTTCAAAAGAAGTATTCGTGCAGTCCAAACAGCACTGGTAGATGTTTGTTTTGAGTCAATAATGTACCTTAACAAGGGAGGTCACTGGATAGAGGTAGGCAGAAATAAAATTAAAATTGAATAAAGACAATTGAAACCCTGGGACAAAATCGCAATGTTCTGTCTTTATTTTTGAGACATCTGAGCTCTCTGGGATTTTCTGAATGTCTCTCACCAAAGCTGCATATGAAGTACCTAGAAAGCAAGTGACACAGCACAGAAGGGAGCTGGCTACTCTCTGTGTACTGAGCAGAGATTTTTCATTTCATCCATCATGCACAACCTGCTGCAGTGCTTCCAGAACGTACTGAATGTATCTAATGTAGGGTGGAACAAGACCAAGAACTCTGCAACATGTGCTCTGATATTGATCTACCTCTGAACGGAATGTTATACAGTGGTTTGTAATTGCTGCTTTTTAGTAGCATTGTTAATCCTGTAGAATATTTTGTGGCTCTTTACGCTGCTCCTTAGGATGCACAGAGTTTTCAGGTTTAAGAAGCTATGAACTGGAGCTCTATAAATCACGAGACTGACTTAATGATCAGACTCAAGTTTTTTGCCTTCTGTTTCTTGCAACTGTAGATTGCATCCAGTTTTAAACTTCTATCTGTAAGTACATCATTAGAACTGCACTTAAAATGTCCTGCTTCTTCATATCCCACAGTATATTGCATAGTGCCTGCATTAATGGATTTTTTGGCTTTCCAGATCATCCACTTCTCACTATGTGCGTAACAGAGGATAAACAGAGTGGGAGTAGAAAAATGGAGCTGGGAGTTGGTGGCTTAGTAATAGTTGACCAGCCCTGGGGGCTAGCAGTGGGTGAGCTAATCTCTTCACACCCTTCCTGACTCAATATCCATTGTGTTATAACTTAAGAAGCTAGAGGTTTTAAAAAGAGCAAGACTCCAGGCAAAATCCAGAGATGATGATATACACTGTCATATTAATCAACTTTTCTTTCCATATTTTCCATTTAATTGCAGCTAATTTAAATTTCATAATCAAATTATTAAAATGGCTTTCATTTGTCTGCTTCTGAAGTACACTTCTGATGTTTGCTGTTAGCATTTATATGTGTGTATGGAGAGATGTAACTGCCTGTAGCCCTCAAAATTACTGAGGCTCTTTTGATTTCCATCAGTAGGTCATGGATCAGATCCTTAAATGTTTATGGTACTTAAGGAATACAATGAGATCATGAAACATGTAGGTATGGCTGGAAACTTTACATTTGGTCACTTTACATTTGTTTGCTACCAGTGAGTGAGCCAGACTACAGGAAGTGCCAAGTTTAGCTGCTGGTATCGTAGGGCTTGGCTTTGGGGACTCGGGGTTTGTGCTTAAAACCTTTCAGAGCCTGATGCTTAGGGTTTCCAACATTACTGTTATAATCATCCATAAAAGTCAGGTAAAGCAAATAGAAGAAAACTGCTGTTCGGGGGCCTGAAGAGTGAGATGTGGTTGTGCTCAAGCAGGACTAGCTGGCACACATAGCTGGTTGGGTTCGTTGGTTTGGATGTTCATATTTGTTGCTTGAGCCCAATGAACGCTGATGATATTTGCGAAGCTTTTAACTACAACAAACTAAAGGACTGCAAACAATTTACCTTACTATCACTGTGGTATTCAGACTGTTCATCTCAGACTGTGTATGGCTTGATTTTCAGACTCCTGCTTTACAAAGCATTTCTCTCTATTGCACTGCAAGAGGGAAGGAAAAGGGAAACTCCTAGGGGCAGAAGGAGCTCACCTAAGCAATCTTATCTGTTTGCCTTCTTTGAACATGGCTTTTTGCCTTCTTTACTTCTCACTTTCTGAGAAGGCGCTGAGTTGTAGATCTTGCTTGCAGTGGAAAAGATGAGGACTTGCTCAGCCACTTGGCACCCTGGGTGCCTGCTCTGCCCTGACCAAGTGCCTGAATCACTGCAGTCATCAGGTGCACAAGGGTTTCCTTTTATCTTTCGTAAAGTAGGTTGAGTTGGTGCTAGAGAGAATGAGGAAATAATCAGTTCATCTCATGACTTCTAAAGAGTCGCTTTGGGGCCATGCTCAGGTACAATCTTGCAGCAATGGCACGTACTTACAACTGAATTAACTGTATCAGTCTCTGTAGTCAACTCTATCAGCAGGTGCCCAGTGTTTGGATCATCTAAATTACTGCCAGAGAGAATGAATGTCAATTTATTCAGTGGTTAAGTTTAGGAAAGAATCCACAAATTTAGGTTTCTTGGGGTAGGTAGGAACGACTGAGGACTACAATCTTTCTGCTTTAGCACAAAGCTTTCTGCCACCTACTCTTGGGGAAAAGGAGGCTGGGGCCTGTCGGCCTGTATCAGAGACTGAGTTCCACCTCATGTGAGGCAACTCTAAAAAGATGGGTTTGTGGCACCCACATCTTTTTGTTGGAGCCATCCATTTTTGTTTGTGTCTAACTCCATGTGCTATATCAAGCTGGGTTTTGAAAGTCATTCCTTGCAGATTGTTTGCTCACCTATGAGGACAGTGCCTGTAGAAACACAGAGCTGCAGGTGCCCTTGCAGCACATGCAGCAAGGAGGTTACTTCAAGATGAGTTTTATGGCAACTTCATTTCTCTGCTTGCAGTCCCTGTGTTTCGTGAGATTGAAGTCAAACTTAAAGAATCATTTTCCAAAAAAGAAAGCAAACAATGATTTAGCAAATTCATACCCTGTAATTCACCATTCAGACTTTGGACAATGGCAGCATTATGTCAGTGTCTTAACAGTGAATGTTGCCTCTTAATTTGTACGTTCTATGGATGGAAAGTGAAGCAGCTTTTTTCTGATGAAAGAAAGGCTGGTTGTCTTTGATATCATAGATAAATGCTTGGATAGTTACTTTTTAATTGCTTTATTGCCAGAAGTTTTCAATGAAGCCATAAAAGAGGAAAAAAATGATCAGCCTAATTGCCTCAAGATGGATATGTAATGCATAAATCTCTTGTTTAATGGATCTAGTAATAGACCACCTGTTTCAGTTGCCTTTTCCCATTCAGAATATGAATGAATGCTTCTCTCAGATGTTCACAAAGAGAAAACACAATTGCACCATCAAAAATTCAGTGATTTTTTTTTTACTTTTTTCCTTGAGGTTTGCTCATTGTTCTTCTGTGTATCGGCCAATCTTAGTACATTTAACCTTGGGAAAACAAAACTATTTGGTATGATGCATATATTTCTGTCGTCCAGTTGTGTTTTAAGTGAGAATAACAAAAAAAAAAGACACATGCACATTAATAAACATTGACCAGGTCCCACAGTATGATGTGGTCCCTGTGTATGGTTTTTTCTGGATATATTTTTTTTTTCCTCCATGGCTCCATGTCTTCTGGTACCCTACAGCCTGTCTTGTGATTCCATATGTTATTTTGGGTTTGGCTTCTTCCTTTTTGTGGGCAGGGGGACTTTCTATCCCCTGAGCCGTTTCTAGAGATAGGAATCTGTTTACTAAAATTCACTTTGTTTTCCCTTGTGCAGTGTGCATTTGTTGTTGCTGGTGGGTTTTTTGTTCCATTTTGTTTCTCTTAAGAATTGTTTAAATAAAGCCATTTCGTGTTTGTAAACAGCCAAAAGCGCATATATAGTCAGCTGACTTGCAGCCTTTTGAGTTACAAGCAGCCCAGCGCTGAGGCGGTGTCCTGCTGCGTTGCCCAGCACAATCGCTTTGAGCCCCTCAGGACAAGCAAACAGAAGTGCTGTCTCTGCGTGGCTCTTCCATGTTCCCTGTGGTAAATGTGTTCCAAGGATGGCTCTTCCTCGTGAAAATAGATTCCAGGGGGCTCTTTACAAAGCTCAGCCCCACAACAGTAGAAATTTGAGATTCTAGAGCTTCTTGTATCTGAAGACTTTATAAGCCCCAGTCCAAGATGAGTGAATTAAGTGGTCTAGCAGGCATTAAAATAGCAACAAACAAGGAGGGTGGAAAGGGAACAAATGAGCACTTATTTAGCAAAAATCAAGATGTGAAGAATAAAATCAATCAAACCATCAAGGGATGTAAGCATTTTTTTTAAGTATATCTTTACACACCCATGCAAGGAACCTGGGTAATAAGCAACAAGAAAGGGAATGCTAATTTATGGGTATGAATTCAACCTAGTCGATAGAACAGAAATCTTGTAGGAATGATTTGCACGATAGGAATGTTAAAATCCATGTTTATAACCTATTTAAGAGCAGGTGAGGGGAAGAGGAGCAGTCTATCAGAAGTGGCATTTGCTGCTTCTGAGAACATGGAAGCAGTTTCCGATGGCTGCATATATATATATATGTGTATATATATACACACATATATGGATCGGTGCTGCAGCTGTTAAAGGGCGGGATGGGGAAGGGGCCGATGTCTCTGCAGACCATGGTTTTGCAGTGGGGAGCAGGACGACCCATTGCAAAGCATTCCACTCTGAGTTGGGGGCTGGGGGAGCTGTTCCACTGCGATGAATTTCATTTCCATTGCAGCAAGCTGGAAATGCATGCTTTGTCAGCAGTAAAACACCACCAGAGTGCTACATCCTTAGCAGGGGATTTATGTGTTAGCTTCATCCTGACAGGCAAGGAGGAATAGACCAGAGTAGTAAACGCTAGTTAAGTAGACATAAAAGGCCTATGATTTGGCGATCTTGTTTCCACACGTATATGAAGCCCAAACTGGTGAAAAAACCTTGTAAGCATGAGAAATAGTGTATGATACCAGCTTTATTTGTCACTGATGCTATCATAACGTTGTGGTACCTGTGCTTCATTTTATGCCGTGGTCTCTGCTGCCATACACAGCCCTTCCCTCACCATCAAGCCCTGGTCTGCCTCCATGCCTGTGTCCCTCTCCTGGGACCAGGGCAAATTCGCTAACCCTCTTCTGCCAGTGCAGAGGAGAAACCACTGCCCAGCCCTCCCTGTTCTCCTTGCTGTGCTTCTCCCTCTCAGTTCTGGCTGCTCACACTTCAAGGAAACTGAGTACATGGAGAGCAGTGAAGAGAGACCCATAAGAACGGCTAAAGAAAGGGGAAGAGTAAAAGGTCTTTTGTGTTCAACACAGTGCCAAATAACTTAGTCTGTGAGTTATGTATAGAGGGAATTGAAATTTGATGATGGAGAGCTCTTGTATCTATTAAGCTGAAGTGTATAACAAGATCTGATTACTGTCCTTTGATGCTAGATGAGTGTACGCTAGACTTACAGCCCATACTTTTAGCAGGGAAGGTAACACCGAAGTGCAGCAGCTCATCATCCTGCGGCTCTCTGTCAGTGTTGATTCTTAAATCAAGAACTGGGCTTCGCCTGGTTTGAGAGATTTTGCAGTCTGATCTCATCCCGTGGCTGGTGTAATGAGGGAGCTCAAAATGGGCAATCAGAGGGCCCTTCTGCCTCTGCTTTCTCCAAAGAAACTGGATGCCCAGTGTTAAGCTCTTGAGCCTGTAGTGTATAAGTGGCTTGATTTTTCAAAATGTTTTGAGCATCCATAGCCCTGTCAAAGTCAACAGGATCTGCAAGAGTTCAGACCCTTCGACTGCTGGGACTCAATATATAGAGTGAAATTCCTGCTCTAAAATTGCTAATTGTGCTGGAACACCCATTATTTACAAGTGCTCTCTTCAGAGGAACAGTACATGAGAGAAAATAGCTTACTTCAGTCTAAAACGTCCTGTTTTTATTAGCTGGTCAAACCAAAGTACGTTTGAGATGTAGGCCCCAGAAGCTGAGTAGTTTTCTTACTCCAGAGCAAAACAGGGCTTGTTTACCGTGGGACTTCCACCCTGAAACACCTCCTAGACTTCCAGTTTTGTTTGCTGCAAGCTAACTTGTAGTAGATGGAAATCTGAGAGATGCACCTGTGTGGAAAAAGGTGTGAATAAATATTTTTTTATTTGTTTTATTGAACAGTTATGCCAGTGCACTCCTTGCTATATAGTTATGTTAATATAAAGCTATCTTCTATTGCGTGGTAATTTCTTGTTCTTAGCATTGATTCTGTGCTTGTATGTGAAGATTCTGAGGTAATGTATAGTTTTAATAACTCCCTTTGATGGTCTGAGTTTACACAAAACAAATATCAGATTATGCTTGCTTTTTATGTGCCAACTCTATTTCTGTTTTTATTTCTCTATAAATAAAGAGCTAAGCTCTAGTTACATATGCCTAAATGCCTGCAAAGAGGGATTTGATTCCAGAAGTTGTTGTTGTAATGCAGTTAGGTCTGACTTTCTGCTAGCAAATTCCATTTTGAATCATTTTAATGTAGGAAAGGAAAATAGACTGTGAAAGTTAGCTGCTTATAGTGTTCAGAATAACCAGCTTTTTTCCTCAGTTCTGTATTTTATGAAGGAAGGAGACTAAAAATTTGTTGGAGCTATTTCCAAGGAAAGAGAGGTGCATGGTGCATTCTGCCTCTTACAAGAAAAAAGTAATACATAAATCCTGCAGTTTGCCTAGGAGCATATAAAGCCTTATCCTGTTTAGTAAATCTCAAGTCTGGTCTGTATTACCTGAAAGATGAGTTCATAAATAGCTATACCAGAAATGGATGTGTTCACGGTGTCTGATGGTTTTACTGTAGTCTGCAACTTCAGGTGCTGAGATATACTCTGATAAAATCAAACAAGATGCTCAGAGATTTTTACCTGCTTTTTCCTCATTTAGTTCCTTGACTTTTAATTGTCTCATTTTAGGCTGTGGCTTTTTTTAATGTATAGTAACATCACTGTTCTCCATGTCTCTGGAGGTGATGTGCTTTTTACCCATTCTCAGAAATAGCCAAAATTTTCAAAGCTATGGCAAACTCCCTGGGAAATCATTAAATCTAGACCTGATGTTTTTTTCATCCAGGGCTGTTAATGACTCAATTTTATTGGTTTCTACCAATTCCCAACATTCCCATCCGTTGGATACAATGATGCAAACTTTAGCAAAGCCATTGCCTTGTTCAAACAACTTGTCCCTTTGCCTGCAGCGTGCCGTCACTGAATATTCAGACAAAAGGGTTAATTCATTATGACCAAGTTGTCATTTATAGGATTATTAAATTAGAACAATTATGCTGTTATATAGACCCAGAACATCCTACATCCGTTGCTGTCATGGCCATGTATTGTATGATTTAATGGAATTCTCCCAGCCCAAGAAAGGAAGAACCAGTGATGAGGAATTAAAGCTTAATAATTACATACAATCAAATGTTTAACAGTTTTCAAAAAGGATTTCATTTGAACATAACCTGCAGCTCCAACTGTAAAGACAAAGGCTAGTCAGCCACACTTGTGTTCTTCAGAGACCTTCATTGCTATGGCTCTCTTTACTTCCTTTAGGACATCTCTTCATTTGCCTATATTAGTTGTCAACACTTCCATGGGGAATAAATAGGCTTTGATCTGCATGAAGATTTGCTAGTGCTAAGTGTTAAAACATCGAAGTGTCTCAAAAATCATGATGATGTTTTAAAAATTATGGAACTGATGGACTGGGTGGGGGGTGATTTATCCTTTTCCATGGACTCTAAGAAGGATTTTGGCACAAGGTCTCTTTGGTATAATTTACCTAATCTAAGGTGAATGGCCGATGAATGGTAGTGAAATGAGGATGATGTAACAGCAGGAGAGAAAGTGAAAGGTATTAGGAGGTAAAATATGAACTGGGGCAGGAGCTGGAGGGAAGGAAGGAAAAAACCATTTGGAAGAAAAATGGATGACTCTTTCTTTCTTCCTGTCATTCTGCATCTATCAGTGAGAAGAAAAGCAAAATGAAAAGGTTTGATGGAGAGTTGTTGGGTGTTTTGTTTTGTTGTGTTTTTTTGTTGTTGTTTTGTGTTTTGTTTTTGTTTGTTTGTTTTAGAATTAAGAAACATCTTTACCTAGCATCCAGTCTCAGGAGAACTGTCCTAAAAAAGAGATGCATGAATAGGATACTTCACTTCTGGCTGTTTACTCAGATGTATGTTTTATTAAAGTCTGAAGAATTTCCGACAACTGCATTCGAACACTGGTATCCATGTTTGCCACTCCCTGAAACCTGGCAGAATTGCTTTGAAACTCACAGCAGTCCCCGACTCTTTCTATTGCATATCTGTTGGCAAATGTGACTGTTTAAATTAATATATCTTGGGTGTATGTAGAGGGATGAGCACACACGTGCATCTTCAGGAATGCCAAAGCTGTGCCACGAATAGGGCAGCGAGAGTTTGTGTGGCTGGGTTCCGCAACTCTCTTCATAAGGAGTGCGGATTATCTCTCTGGTTCTTTGCCTTGAATCATACGGTATTATAGTTATCGTTGATTATTGCCTGCGAAGTTGAGCATATGGTCCTGAAAGGGTTCTAAATGATTTTGTTTTCTATTTTATTGTTATCCATCTGATACATACAACCAGGCAGCATAAGGCACTTAATTCTGTTCACCAATCCCTTGTGCACAGTATTAAAGCAATTCGAAGCAGTGCATATTTCAGCTGTCCTTTAGAGATGAATCATTGCTGTTTCTGTTTCATGCAGAAGCTTGGAAACAGATTTCTGCATAAATATGATATTTAGCTTGCAAGTAAGGGTTTGAAACCACAGTTACATGAGATTTACATCTGAATTATTCTCCATTTGTTTCAATCTGAGATGAATCTTGAATTAGGATGTCAACAGTACATAGTACCTCCCTCCCAATTTAATTGTTAACCATTCCAAAAGCATCTCTTACACTGGAGAAACAGTCAAGATTCAGAGTGAGAAACATCTTTCTGAGTGGAGGTGCCCACAATCCTGAAAACATTTTTGCATAAGAGTTTATGCAGCTCTCTCAACTGCCCTCCTCACCTTTTCATTTAGGCTGAGAACTCAATGTTAAAGGCGAAATATTTGGCTCCAGAGAAGTCAAGGGTAAAGCTGCTACTAATGGAAATAACTATTACTCCATTGTCCACATATACCTAAGGACAGCTGAGCAACTGAATTCTGCTTTTGTGCAGTTAATAAGTCAAAATACTTGGTCTGATCATGCCTGATCACTGTCTTGCATGCATATATTCCTATATATGTGCTGTCCTCCTGGAACGTTCTGCACCCACATTTTACATTTCCACAGTGAGGTAGCCAACCTGCCTTTTTTTTTTCTTTCTATCCTCTAGTCACATGCAGATGGTAGTTAAGGAAACTGAATGGATAAATCACAAAAAATAACATCTTCTGTCCCTCTGCCCTCACAGGGAAAGTCATTGCAAAGCCATTTCATTCTTCGGTACAGTATTGTGTTACCTGCATCTTTTCCTCACTGTAATCTCTTTTTCTGTGTCACTTATTAAAAATTCTGACTTTCAAACAGCTACATAAATTTCTTTAAACATCTCCTGACTCAATAAAAAAGGGAGGAAGAGATTAAATTGAACACTCAAGCTTCGTTCCGTCGTCTCGCTCACAAAAGTGTTCAGATAAACTATGAAATAAATCTTACTGTCCTGTCAGGTCATTTCAATAGCTCTGATATTATTTACAGTCTCATCTGTATAATCCTCACTCAGAAGTAATCGGAAAATTCCCCTTCATGCTTCCCCAGAGCCAGCTTGCATGATCTTTAGAAGTGGAAAGTACAAATCTTTTACTTAACTTCAGTTCAGATAACAGACAGGGACCATGCAATAGGAGTGCGTGGCTATTCTGAAACGATGATAAAGTTCAACGGGCTGAAAAGTTCTGGAGATGATTTGCCCCATTTCCTTTGCGTAGGAGCAAAGCAGGAAGTGGGCTGCTGCTCCGTGAGTTTTTCTGGAAAAGGATTCTTACATTTCCTTTGCAAACATGACAATGTGGAAAAGGGAGGTCTGGTTCCTGCTCTGCTTTGAGCTGTGAGATTTCAAAAGGCCTGGGGAAGAGGGTATTTCTTTGGTTGATTTTTTGCTTTCTGGGTAGCTTTTTTGAGGGAGAGAGACAATTCTGCAGCTGCTGATAGTCCAGAGGAGAGAGCATTCAGAAAAGGAGTAGAAGAGACTCCAAAGTCTGTTCTGTTCATTTTAGACCTTCAGTGGTGGTGACTCCTAGCCCAGACTGGGGCTTTCACCAGAAGGCAATAATTTCACTTAAAACCAAAAGCTGTAGTCCATCCATGCACCCCAGGGGAAGCTTTCTGAACCAAAACCAGCTCCAGTGCCCTGCTGCCTGCTTTCTCATCACCTGCAGGCATCGCATCAGGTTTGGGGAACACTCTCCCCATGCAGCCGTGCTCCTGAGCTGTGCTTGCCTGCCTGCTGCACCCCTTCGGAGCAGCTTTATTCCTGAGCGCCGCAGGCGAGGGCAGCCCAGGAGGGGTTGCTGTGGGTTCCTCGGGGAGCTGCGGTGCTCGTATCACGGGGGTGCCTGCACTTCTGGTGGGCTCCAGCAGCCCCGCTGCGGGGCTGGCGAAGGCCGTCTGTGGGGAGCGGAGCCCTGCTCGGCCTTGGCAGGGAATTGCTGCCTTCCTCGGGTGGTAGGAAAAGGCTCCAAGGTCTCTTAAAACAGAAAGACGGAAAAGGCTTTTCTGGTTGTTATCCTTTGGGAATGAAGATCTGTAAGAATGCACACAGCGAGTATGACTAAGAACCCTGTTCCTCCCATTGCCTCCCTTTCCCTCCCTGCAAGGCACGAATGGCGGACCTGGGCAAGGACGCAACTCTCGGCTGTGAAGACAAGGATTTTTAAAAGTAAATGCCTAGCTATAAAGAAACCCTTGGGAAACTATTGGCATGTGATCTGTGCCACAGCACATCAATATGCCGAAGAAAAGAGAGAAATTTGCAAACATCATTGCACTCTGCTCTGAATGGCCTCTCCTTCTGCATATGCTTTGAACAGCTCCTAGTGGAAAAAAGTGACATTGGATTTATTTTATTGAAAGCCTTTAAATGCTCGTGAGACATGGATTTAGAGAATTGGACTATTAGTCCTTACATTATGTGTATTGAATAGATTACCTGTATTTTTTAATATAGATTTCTGTTTTTAATCCCCAATTACATAGCTTAGCATCACTGAATTTAATACTATAGCACTGTGAGAAAAAGTTATCCTCTAAAATAAGGCTTTGCTACAAGTAATGGTTGGAAAATAAATATGTACTCTTCTTCTTCTGGACTGGTGAGTGCTGGTGCTTGTAGCAGATATTCTCCTTCATGCCTAAGTAAAGTTATTATAGGCTGCTGCGTGAAAGACTTTTGTTTTCAGATGGAGAAACCTTTGCTGCAAATAGTTTTAAAATCAAATCTCATCACATCTGTTTCATACGGTTTAGAATACTATTTATTAGGCAGCTTTTCTGCAGGTGTTTGTTGATGTTTTCCTTTTGTTTCAGTTGTCCCAGTTTGATTCTGTCTGAAAATTTTCCATTTTGGTGTCATCCCATACATTGTATGGCTGTCATAGTTCTGACTGGCTAAGATACCATGGTGCCTAACCCTGTTATGCTCCATAAAGGCAGGAGCTAGAATCCCTCCGTATAATCTTAGCCACTAACTCTTTTCTAAACCCTTTACAAACGGACGCAATATCATTTGTCATGTATATTACACACTGGCAGATGAAAGAGATATCCCATACCATCATAAGTTAGGGTATACTGCATTTCTAAGTTATTTTTCTGGACAATAATGCAGAGGAGGTGTTAAACACATGGAGTTTTGCTTCTGTTTAGAGGTTTTGGTAATACACAGATTTATTTGGGTGAGTCTTGGGTTTTAGTTATTAGATGGTACCCTAATTTGCATTTTTTTTAAAGGTGTAGTTCCTTACTTTGCCATGTAATAAGCCAGATTCTGTCACTGTTACTCTGGCAGATTCATGGCACAGAGTTGCTTGCTGAAGAATAGACAGTTCTTTTGACATCAGTGGGGCTATTCACAACCCTCAGGTTAGCACAACATGGGTCAGAATTAATCCTCTAAATAAAAAGCTTATCTTTTATTTCAAATCAAAGTGGAAACTTTGGCTTTTCCCAGCCTCTACCCCTCATTTAATTTCTTGTCCCATTTACTTCACAGTGGCTGTTAATTACATAGTTCCTGTTCTCTTCCCTGGCATCTATTTTCCAGTGTTTTGTGTGAAAGTGGTAGATAATATGGTGTGTGTGTGTCTCCTTGGAGATTTGGCGCTTCAGAGAGCAGAGTTGTAAAGGGATTTGTGGTAATCCATATTGTTTTGAATAGTTTATGACATTGCTAAAAACAGTTGTTACACTGTCATAGGAAATTGCTGCAGGTTTCATGCAAGTCTTGAATTTCTAATAGTTCTTTGCAAACTATGAGGACTTGTTTTCAGGGAGGGAACAATTGTTCCATGGCTCTGATTTTCTTTCTTACGCTAAAGACATTTTAAGGTCAGAGTTGGTGAGATGAGGCCACTCTGAAAAAAATGAGCTCCAGTTTGTCAGCTGCAAAACACCTGCAGCTCTCTGTCATTGCGAGTAGCAAAAGGTCACCTCCTGGGGTGGTGGTTTCCTTCACTCAGACACAGTTTTGATGCCCGTAAGAAGATGAGGAAAATTTGGACCTATATTCATAGCATTTTATCAGAACTAGGACACAGTTGCTCCACCCTCGCTGCCAAGGGTAGTGTGGTAGAGCCGAGAGTCCTGCCAGGGACCTGGGTTCTGACCTCTGACTTGGTGCAGCCTGATCCACAGATGATAGAATTCCTTGGGAAAAGTGACAATATCTTTCTCAGTCTGTCTTTGAATCATCTGCAACGTCTGACAAAGGGCACTTGGAAAAGGCACAAAAAGACTATACGAATCTAGAAGCGCAGCCAGCTCATAGGATAATTATGCCTGTGTCTTAGTTCCCATATTTTATTAGCCCAAAGGAACAAAGGCTGACGAACACTGAATGACTTTCAAGGAATCAACTGTATCAACCATTAGCTACTGGCGGCATGGATGTTCCAGTGAGCTGATGTGACAAGTAACAAAAAGTTTTGGCTATAATGAGAAAAGACAAAGGCAAACTACTGATGTGTCACTTTGATCTCTTTTTAACAAGGTGCAAAATGCTTGCAGATTTGACACAGAATATCTTTATTTATTTTGCTGTGGAAATCTATGGAAGTCATCAATACCAGCAGCTGAGAAAGCTGGAGATTTGTTTGATTTAATCCAGAAAGGGATTTTGATAAGTATTTGAGAACTATATTCAAATTGAGAGAGGCTAAATCCTGACCCTCCTTGCAATGAGGAGCTGGGAGAAAGACAGTCTGCCTACACCCTCTGCCATGCCACTGCCCCGAGCAAAACCTACAAGTTAAAGTCGTCGTGCATCCCCAAGAACTAAGGTCTGGCTACTCAAAACCATGAAAACTCTCCTAAATATACATGTGGCTAAGAGGAAGTTAAGTCTTTAAGTAGCCAGCAGAATGCACTCTGGGGCACGTATGGAGCTCCTCTGGCCTTCATGAGCCATCCTCCTCACTTCGGACCACTGGCCTTCTCTGTAGGAGGGACTCCTGCATCCGTGCTTCTCCTTGCATTGCGGAGTGGGCGGGTTTTGTCCCTGGGTTTTCTAGTAATGGTTGCAGCTAGTGCACCAAACACGTTGGCTCCAGCATCCCAACTTGTGAACATATTTGTGGAAATCTATGGGATGTTTTAAGTGTGTGTGGGATGAGCTATGGGGCATTGGATCTGTGGCAGATTGTGAGATCTAATGACCCGAGTTAAGAAACTGCTCTAGCCACAGCAGATGCTAGAGTAAATATATTGAAACCTGAATAGATATTCCTGATTTTTTTCTTAAATTGTGGCCATGTTGACCACATTAAAAAGTATGTTCAAGATATTTAGAAATATTAATACAGTACAGAAAACTAGTATCATATTTCTTTGCACTCCTTGTACTAAAATGGATTTTTCTTCAACCTTAAAGTGGTAATCTCTGCAGTATTTGTTATTTCTAATGAATTAATGATCATTTAGTCACCTAACAGCCCAAGGCAAAGCAGAATGGTTTAACATTGTGCAAAGTGGTAGCTTCTCGTAGGAAAGACTGCTTTCAAAGAATTAGTTATGCAAAATGCTTTCACGATGTGCCAGTCAGCTAAATGGTTTACAGCACTAATATTCTACTTGTTTTTCAAATAATTTACCCTTGTGATTTAGATGCTGCAAGTTAGATTTACAAATTTTATTACTTCTTATGGATGAACCAATAATTATCCCACCAGTAAGTATGTGAGCTTACTCTTAATCAAAAAAGCAGAGAGATGTATGGTTAATGTTGAAAGTGTGCCTGAGGACTGAGTCCTGTAGATAAATTAAGCCTCTGGGTAGATTTTTCAGAAAGTTGATCTAATTCAGAGTCCACTGAAAATCAGTATTTCCACTTCCATGCAGAGTGGTAGAAGTTCCTCTTCTGCTTCTCTTGCAGATAGTGCCGGGAATGTTACAGAAAACGTTGGTGTGCTTTATTCAGACTGAACTTTAAAAGCTAAGATTGTTCAGAAATCCCCTGCCAGCGAGGCACATTATTTCAATATATTGCAACATCACTGGCAATGCTATAGCTGAAGAATATCTTCAGACCTTGAAAGTTTAAGACAAAGACGCTATTCAGAAATACTGAGGCTGCCTGATCTGGAGCCCTAATTTCTGCTTGCAGAACACTAACTCGGTTGACGTTCACATGAATGCAGTGTTATATCACTTATATCTTCCCTTATCTGAAGACTGCAAATGGAATATAGCTTGTGCTGTCAGGTAACAGTCCAAAACATGACATACTCACCTCAGTCCTATTTCTTTGTGTGTGCTAAAACCCAATTCTGTGCGACTCCTAGGGTATAAGTTCAAATTTTGTTAATAGAAATGACAATCACTTCAGTAGTTTTCCCTACTGTTTTATGGTTTGGGTTTTTTTCTGGTATCTGCAAATGTGGTATGGACAGTTGGTGTAAAACTGTTACCAACACATTTTCATTGATAATGAATAAGGCATTATCATACACTCATTGTTGTCTGACTTAGTCTTGCATTTGGCATTAGCAAACCTAGACAAAGTCATTACCTTAAATTTGTTAAACTTGTTTATGATCTATGAAGGCAGCTCAACCAGTTTTATGGAGCATGGCTCATTTACTCGGCTCTTAGCCTCGGGAACGAGTGTATGTCCTGGCTCATTTGACAGAACAAGGACTGTCCAGCATAAACTGACAAAGTGATGAATTTCCCCCCCACCTCACCCCCACTGCCCCTGAGCGGGAATAAGTACTGGCCTGTTTTCTTTCAGATGACAACATGAAATCTTACACTTCTCTTGTTAGCTCTTTATAACTACACCGTTTGCCGTATGCGGTGTGGGTGCTCAACCTCACTACATGGTGCTAAGAAGGGTTAGTAGGCTTTCTGCAGTGATAGCAGCACTCATATCATTGTCTTACTGGACACTTTCCACTGTAAGACACTTTGCACTTGCCTTCATTTAATTTGGGTAAAATGTAACCTTTGAATTCAAGTTTTCCATTCTAGGGGGTGTGCCACAGGCAAATAATTAAATTGAAGAGTCTCCCATGTAGCTGGGAGCAAAGCAAAAGAAAATACTCTGACTATTGCTTTGCAAAGAAAACCTTGCTAGTTTGGAGATGAAAGTTGACATGGATTTCAGGAACATATAATAAAATCTGCCCAATTTGACCAAGTATAAGCTTTCACAGTGCAGACAAACATCCAGACTCTCACTGGTTTCATATTTTCTGTCATTATTTGGGGCTTGCCTCCATGGACAAATGCAGTTGGATCCAGCCTCTGTGATCCAACTCGCCAGTCAGAGGAGACCTGTAGGAGAGAACCTTTGAACTCTTGCCTTCATTCTGTCTTTGCAAAAGAGAGGAGCACTTCATCCTAGCATCTGATCTATGAAGAGGATTAAAAAAAAAAAAAAACAGGTAGTGCTAGCTGTGGTTTATCTCACTGGTGGATCTGTTGTCTGGAGTCCAATCAAGGTATTTCTTAAAAAGACTTGATGCTCCTGGATAAGGACAAACTTGGGGATGCTGCTTTCCTTGCCAGAATGCATTTGCTGGATCTCCCTAGTCTCTGGGGTGTTTCTGTAGCACTAAGAAAGTATGTGGAGGGTTCCCACTGGCCATGCAAAGAAAATTTTCATGATGAGGAAATGAGCTTGTCTTCATAAAGGGAGAGAGAAGTCATTTTAAAAATAGGCTTGAAGTGGAAATGGGCCAGAAGCCAAAAACTGTTTAAAAGCTGGATTGAGGGCAAACAGCCTTGTATTTAGTTGAATAAATTCCATGGCTACACAGTAGTTGATAATCCTGAGCTGGATTTTGTGTCTTTTCAAAAGCACTCTATTTGTGGCTGCTGCTTGTAGTTGCATCGTGAACCTGGCTCCCCTCCACTGCGGGTATCACGGCAGCACAGGCTCGACTGGTTTAGAAACATCTCCTGGAGCTGGAAGGAGACTATCTGGCAGCACAGAGCAAGGTGGTCCATTTTCCCTTCTTGGTAAACACTGATCATTGTCATGGGTCAGAGTTGCCTGTAAATTTCAGGATGATATTTGCTATGCAGTTATAATTTCTCCAGTTGTGGAACTGAAATTGTTCCACAACAGTCACAATACCGTTCAGTGGTTTGCATTTGAAACTGTTCCCTTTTATTGCTACAGCAAGAGCTGATGTCTTCATTACATTATTAATCTTAGCTGTTTCCTGTGTACAGATGCATCATGCAATTTAAATATCTAAGACCGTTTAGAATCAGTAAAATTTTAAATGACATTAGTCTTTCCTGGGATTATACCTTTTAAATACTGGTTGTATCCCATGTGAGCAATTCATTACTCATCTTTTTATTGTTTTCAAGTCAGGTAATAATCACCTTTGACTTTTGTCTTTCCAGAGTGGGTGTTTTTCATTTGAATGAATGAGATGTCTTGAAAAGACATTATTGCAACAAACCTATTATGCATTGATACAGAGAGCTCTGCCTCATTGTTGAAGGGAATAACAATAACAGTGTGAAGCAGCTCAGCAAAAAGAAGTGGAATTAAAAAAGAAAATAGCTGTTGACATCCAGGAACTGATTCAGCCAATGTATCAGTAGTTAGTGACAGTACACTACTCGGCAGGAATTGGTTTTAGCTAATGATAGTAGAAGGAATGACGGGACTTGTGGAGTGGAAAAAAATCAAGCAGGCTGTTACCAGGGGAACTCATGGGCTGAGGGGGATGGGATTTTCAGAATAAATCCCATTGCTGTAGAAGTATGAATATCCCCAATTTTTCAGTGGAAACCAGAGAGTCTTCAGACTGCATAGGTGCTTTTTTGAAAGTCTTATATGACATTCACATAAGACACAATAGCATCTTTCCTGCAAATTATATCATGTTGGGCTCTATGTTATCCTGTTATGACTTAGATGGGATTTTTTTCCCCACAAATAAGGACCTGTTTTCCGGTTTGTGTGTTGCAATTTAATAATGTACGGAAAGGTCTTAAAAATTCTTAAAAATTGTTCCATGTTCTTAGACATGCAGATAATACTGCATTTCACTGGCACTAGATGAATTTATATTTATTAAACGGAGGGGAGATGCTTTGACTTTTCTGCTGACTTCTGCATAAATTTCTATTTATTGCAAAATACATACACTGCTAATGCAAATTATAACGCAAATAATGCAAACAATTGAACTATATCTTACAGTATTACTCCTGCTGTGCACAGCCTGGTGTACAGGTGCTAAGACAACTGCTAACATGGTCTAATACTGTTGGTAACTCATTCAAAGCCTGTTAAAATCATGAGATCTCTCCTTTGACCTCAATGGAGTTTGGACCTGGCCTCTTTGACTGGTAAAAGCCCTATTTATTTAGGCCCTCGTGCTTGACTTTGAACGTTGAGTTGCCCTGTATGATTTCAGCAGGACCACTTGGTGAGCATAAGTGCACTTGTACACCTCTGGCAGTCTGGTTAGTGAGTGCTCTGTGCTTCTGCTCAGCACGTGTGGGAGGACGGCAGGTTGCAAGGAAACGTAGACAGAGAAGAGAATGGGTCAAGATTGATCCTCCTCAGCAAGCTTCTGCAAGTTGTTGATAGAAAGCCCTAACTGTGGCATTTTTCAAGGTCGTCTCGTCCCGGCTCATCTGCAAAATTGGTCTTGTCTAGGAGTGCACTAGAAGTGCCTATGCAGAGCAGCTTGAGAGCGAGAGGTCTGGCAATTTGAATGTGTCCCACCTGTCTTCCACCTAGCTGACACGGGGCTCTGCGGCTGTGGGACCACAAGGCAGGCCCCAGCGTTGTAGTGCACCATGGAGAAGCATCCCTAGCCCTAGAGCCATAGTCACCACACGGAGCAGAGCAAGCTCAGCTCGGTGATAGCGCTGACCAGTCTGGCACACTCACACGAACACCACTTTGAGAGGCGAGGCTGAATCTGGGAAGCAGCATTAGCTGAGATATTAAACCACACGGTGACAGCTGTGCTGCATTCTGTTCTGGTCTATCTCTGTGGTGCTTCACACATCTCGGAATGCTACTGCCTTGCGCGGAGTAGACATCCCCCACCCCATGCACCCAACATTTTGGCAGGCCAAGGCCATTTTTTTGCTGCTGATAATCCCTGTGATGGAGAGTTACAGTTTAATTCAGGTAGTAAGTTGATTTAGTTTTGATATAAACATTGAAAAATATTTGGATCAAACCTTGTCTTTTACTCCTCAATAGACAACTTCTAGCGAGACCTAAGAGATCTTCTAATTATGATCTCTGTGCATGTGAATCTAGACTTGTACAGTGGTGACATCTGCTATTGCATAATCAGCTTCCAAAGAATAATAACAATAATCATGGAAAATGGATTTAGGAAATCTGTGCTTTAATTAAATCTGCTAAGTGTCAAGTTTTGTTATGGCAGTTTTACTCTCTGACTGTAAGTTTTGTCTTCTCTCATAACAGAACTAATCATAACCTCGGGCAGAATTATACCTTGTATTTGCTTTACTTAGCTCGGAGCTATTCACTCAGGAAGCACTTTCGTTCTGCTCATATCAAACTTATTTGTTACTAAGATTGGTAAGCCTTTCCTTTGGAATCCGGGTGCTGCCGTTCACCCACAGTCTCAGCCACAGTATAAACTCAATGGAAACCCTAGTGCAAAGCTGTTCAATAGCTATATGCGTTTTCTCTGCTGTAGATCAGCCTTTCTGGAGGAAGAATTATTATTTTTATTTATTGCTTAAAAAAAGGATGTTTCTGTGTTAAAGCGGTATTGTTAATATTTAACTGCTCTACAGCGGGTGGGACCTCTGAGCACTACCAGAATGCAAATGTCTGTTTCAGTCTTCTGGCTTCCCGAAAGCCGCACTGGAGACTGGGATTCTGGAGTGTGGGGTACGGCACGTACACGTGGATGAGGGGCAGGGAAACTGCTGTCCTCTCCATTTTGTAGAAGAGAGACAGAATTTCACGATATGAGGCATAATTAGGCTCTGCATCTGTTCATTCCGGCATGTAGGAGCTCAGGAAAATGCCTTCCCTGTTCCTGGTATTACTGTGTGATGCTGCCTCCTCTGTGCGGGAGGAAGTTGAGTCTAGAAGCCTGGTTTTTAAAAATAGTTTCTGGGCGGGTCTGACACTGGTGGCACCTAGCTTGTTTGTCCTCAGGCACTAACTCTGCGCAGTGGGCAAAAATAAATAAATAATTGGGGGTCTTTCTGAGCTATAAATGTAACAAGCAAATAGATAAGAGTTCAGTGTCCTATAATAGCGTGTCTTTTCGCTGACTAGCAGAAAGGGAGTGACTCAGCCTGGCTGTGTACATACACTGAAATAGACTTTTCAAGTTTGGAGACAAAGGCCTTTACATCCATTTATAAAATTGCCTTTAAAATGCTTGTGAATGAGTTAATCACACAGGCATCTGATTACACATGAGCAGCTTCACTATTTTTTTATAGGATTAGGTCATCCCAAGAGAATCATAAAATAAAATAGAATTCGATGTGTCATTCGAGGGTGACTAATAAAGTGTAGGGGAAACAGTGCCAGCAGGAATTTTTCAAGCCAATTTCACAATTCTGTGTCCTTCACCTGCCCCGCCAGAGCTTGTTCTTGATGATGTTGATGGAAGAAGCTGCTCTTGGCTTGCAAAGGTCCAGACAAGGCCTCCACTTTCTCCTTGCTCCTCTTCGTCCCCTCCTTGAGTCTGCTTCCATGTCTGCAGTAGCGCTGTGAGCATCTGTACCTCATGTGGTGTCTCCACTTTCACATGAAGATTGCGCTTCCGAGCATGCTGCAGTGGTAATTTGGAGAGATTGGATGCCACTCAGAATCAGAGCTGTAGGACTCTGGAAGATGAGAGAAATGGCATAACTGCTGCTGTCATAAATCTTTCTCTTAGTAGCAAGAGCAAGTGCACAGCTGTACCCTTTCCGTACCCTTGCAGTCCTCTTAAGTGGTTTTGTGCCCACTCTCATTGGCTGCTGCTGCTGCCAGCAACTCCAGTCCTGGCTTGATCATCCTTCCTCGCTGCTCAGCCTCCACACACCATCTCCCCGAAATGCCCCATCCTCCTGCCACATGAGGACTTCACTTTCCTTTGCCAGCCTGTCTGGGCTCCCAGCTCTCTCTTCTCTTGAAGTTTCCAGAAGTGGAAGGCAGCCAGTAGTCAGCCTGCTGGGAGGAAGTTTCATGAGACCGCCCGGGCATTGTCCCCGCCAGCTTAGTCACAGGCTGGTGCCTGGCACGGGGGTCTCTCTGCCCTGTTCTCCTGATACCTTGTCACCACTTAGAGTGCAAGGACATGGAGCACATGCTGCAAACCGGCCAGGTGCGCAGTTGGTGCCCAGAGTTGAGGCACATGTACGTAGAGGGCAGTTACGTATTTTGTAAAGTACAGCAGAGGAGGATCTGAACCTTCTCACTAGCAGACTTTTCATCTTATGCTAGATACCGGTGTGAAGCTTTTGGTGAGCTAGTCATCATTGCCTAGATATTTGTAACCTATTGAACTCCTACAGTAATGGACGTTAGCTTGTAAGTTCAGAGAGCAAGAGATACAAAGATCATGTTTCTTTTGATGTCTAGTTTTCCTGCAGCTTTAATTGTGAGTGGTATGTAATCGCAATCAATCAGCTGTCAGATGCAATGTTGGCAAAGGAAAAAGCCCACGAACAGCTGAGAAGGAAACTTGCAACTCACTTGATTACCAGGGTGCACCAGTCTGAGGTGGCTTTCTCTTTGCATTCCTAAGAACCTTGTTTTATACCTGTCAGCTCTAAAGGAAGAATGCTGTCTTTCCCAAGTGCCTCTCTCTAGCGATGGCTGTTGTCTGGGGAGATTAAAAACTACACAGGCTGACACAATTGCTGATATGAAGAGGCTTTGAATGGCGCGCTCTCCGCTTCTGTAATAAAATGAAGAGAGTCCAAAATATGTTTGTAGCTGGTTCCTAATATGCGAAAAAGTTGTGCAGGTTAAGTCAGGACAGCTTGGAGAAGGTAGCAGAGCATCCTTCACCTCTTCTACCTAGTACAGAACCAGAGGGGAAGGCAACTGGCACCTCATTTATGGTTTTGGAAGACTTTCAAATATCCAGCCAGATACTTGATCCAGTATCAGTTGTCCTTTAAAAAAAAAAAAAAAGAACAGGAACATAGGCAATCTTAAGTGAGTATGCGTTGACATCCAAGGAGGAAACATCATAAGACTGTTATTTTACCAAATTCCGTAACACCCGCGCACCCTCAAATTAACTGTTTCACCTCACTTGGGATTGCGCGTGTGACCTGACTTCCCTCCCATTTTATGTACTCATTCTGATGTATCCAGAGGAACTCCCAGACACTTGGTCAGGAAAATACTTCATGCTCAACAAAAATTGTTAGCATGTGTTTACCTTCTCTCCCTGAATAGTTCTAAAATGGAGCGCGCTCAGCTGCTTCAATTGAAAGGACTAACTGGGTGCCTGGTGTTTTGGTCAGTGTTGGGATGTATTAGCCACGTGGTGTTTGGCAATGTACATTAGTGATTTAGGCATCTGTGGGAAAAATCAATGGAACACCAAGTCCTAATTCACTTACATACTTTAACAAATGTACCTGGAGTTGTTCAATATGCTGTGTTTTGTTGTGATGAATCTTGGAATTAGGCTGGCCCAAACCTTTGTAAGTGTTATTAATAGCACTGCATTAATATTGTATACTGATGTGCATAATCAGATGTTTCTTAATTTAAATTCATGTTAGAATGATGTAAATGAATTCCCACCATGCTGGCTGGTGGCACTCCATAATTTCAGTTTGCCTATGTAGCGTGTCACTGTTTGCAAATTAGGGATTGTTTTGTAAATTAGGGATTCTGCGATCTCGAGTCTTGATGCTGTCAAATTTGTACTCAAAAGCTTTGAGATTCACTGTAGTTAATAAATAAGGAGACTAAAGAGGAGAAAACCATCACTCCTGGCTTGTTCTTGTTTTCTGTCTTCCCACTTCGTGGAAGTCAGGTTTAAGTTCTTACTGTACAGAAGGTGACTATGAATTCCTATTCTTGCGAAGAATGTAAAAGTTAAGGATTCAGGTCTTAAACAGTTGTTCTCCTATCAAGAGCAGTTCCTCTGAAATCATTGCCCCCAGAGAAAAGTATGAATAATCTTTTTAAAAAAAAAAAAAAAAAAAAAACCCTGTAGGTGGGAGCAAGCTGCTGAATAAGTATTCCTAAGAAAGAGAAACAGTGAGCTAAAGCCATCAGCAGCTAGAAAGAAAAAAATAAGCTATTATTTCTTATATAGACATAACCATGGTTTGCTATTCAGAGGGAGAGAGACTGGAAGGAGAAGCATAGTGTTGAGGTACACAAAAATCATCTCCTCAGGGACGGAGACTGAAGGATATCTAGCATGTTGCCAGAGTTTGAGGGAGAAATGAAAATTTCTTGTTTGATTGAGAGGCTGCTGAAAAGAAAGGAAAAAAAAAAAAGCTTTGGATGTAAGGTCTTTTCAAGAACGGGTTTGTTAACATCCCGCTGTTCTTGGGGAAAGAGTCCTGTGTTGAGATAAGTAAGAATAGGAAGTGACCTGAAGACAGGCTGGAGGGCTTGATCTCATCGTGATGAAGGCAGTTGAAGTAAACCTTTTCACCAGTTTAGGACGGTGTAGGATCACATCCTCTGCCCAGAGCAGTTAGTCATTCAGTTTTCTTCCCTCTCCTAGAAAGGAACTCGAATCCAATTTAAACTGTTTATTCCGCTGAGCCAGGGTATGCTGTTTGGATGCCTTTGTGTGCACTCCAGACCGGGCCGTGTTGGAGAGCTGTGCGCTGTGCTTACATGAGCAGGACTGGTGAGGTAAAGTCAGATGCCGGGCAGCTCTAGTGCTTCCCTTCCAACGGCATTCAGGAGCAGGAATTCAGGTGCTATTTGTGATCTTCTGCATAATGTGGTGCCTCAGCAGAGGACAGAACCCAGGGTAACGGGTATGTAATTAAGGAGGTGGTTCAAAAGTGCCTCAGTCCACTAATGACAAATCCTTTAATTGCTGAATTCATCTTTCTGGGTGACCAGTAAAGCAGTTTGAGATGTTACTTTACAAGGAACCCAAAAAGAGCATGCTGCAAGAAAAAAACCAACTTTCAAAATGCCACAGACAGTAAAACCATTATTTCAGAAGCAAAAAGGGGTTAGGAGTTGATGTGTATGCTTAGAAGCTAAGCCAGTGAGGATTTAAATGTTCTAATAAAAATAAATAAAAAATAGCAGAACACTTAAGAGAAGCTTATTTCTATAATAATGTGAAATGTTAAGCACAGATTTACAAGCATAAATAAGAACTCAGGTCACAAAATGGGTTGAGACATTACACCAGCACCATTAAATAGATGAAAGAGCAGCAGTCAATCTAATATATAGTTTTCCTTTGCTGCTCCTGAAGCTGATGAAATTATACTGCTTTAGGGACACAGTTTGAAGAGAAATCAGAAATATCTGCTCTACCTTCCTGCCACAGCCAAAATGGACCACCCACCACAGGTGTCTCGGGCTGCAGCACCCTTTTCACTATTGCCCTGGCCATTGTGTGCATCACGAAATTCAGCTTTTACAGGGTGGTGAAAATGATGATGAGAACATGATGGCAGTGACCAGGCAGTTTAATTCTTGTCCTGCTGAAATCAATGACTGTTTGAATTGTAGTTGCTAAACTCCTGCCTACTTCAGGAATTTTGGAAACTCTTTAGTCCAGCTCCTTTTTAACCATTGGGTGCTGGTTTGCCACCCTGATTCCTGGCAAGGAACAGTATCATCCTGTCATTGCTTGGAGCTAGTGGAAATACTGGCCATTTTGTAGCTCTGTGGGGACACCTTGTTTTATGTACTCGCTCTGAGTTAGCGCCAGTAAAACAGCTCAGGTAAAATTCTCGTTCTGTTCTGGTAAAACTATCTGGGAGCACTGGTTTTGATTGTCATCAATGTTCAAATCTAATCCCCTTCCCCCCCGCCCTCCTTTAGAACCAGGCACCAATAATCTCCAGTTACCTGGATATCACACAGTTGCGTGGGTTTACAAGAGAGAGTGTGCAGAGCTAAGCAGGGACTGGGAGCGTGTGTAATGCGTTTGGCAATCTGTTAGCTCTTTGTTGTAATAGTAGAGGCAGTAAAACTTGACAGTTAAAGGCTCAGTTCAACAATGGACTTCAGCACAAGCTTTGCTTAACACTTGAGCATATGCTCATATCCTCTGGTGGGCATCAAATCCAGGTCGTCTTTCTGTCACTACCTGTGTTTGTGCTTTGCCGAATAGAGCTGGAGAGGTAACGTGAGGCCTGGATTATGACCGTTGTTACCTCCAGCCAAGGCTTTGACCCCATAAGGATTTCAAATGTTGCTATTAATCCTTCAGCAGGCTGTAGAGGTAGCGAAGACCAGGATCACCGAGTTTTACCGTGCTGCGTTCAGGAGCTGCAGCAGAGCAGAGGAATTATTCAGTGTCACTCTCGGGTGCTACAATGATGGAGTGTGGTGGGAGAGCAAACCCTGTCAGGTCCTGTGGTGGTGGCCTCGGCGCTACCCTTCCAGTGCACCTGCAGGTGGGGGGAATTTCCACCTGGCTCCTGCTGTTAACCTGCCAGAGCCCACGTGTCACTGAAGTGCAGTCCGGGGAGTCGGCATGGGACGTTAAGCTTTGAGGCACTTCACCCAGGGAAATCTAAATACCCTCGTGAATGTTATGGCAAAAGACCTTCTCCTGTAGTCGTGGGACGAGGAAGCATGCAGTACCACTGTTCTTGCTGTGGCTCAGTTTATCAGCTGCTAATGTGGGCATAGCAGACAGAGAAATGTCTCAGGCATGTTTGAGCAGTTCCAGTTCTGCTATTAAGGCTTTAAACATAATAATAATAAGGCAAAATGGATAAGCAAACTAAGCAAACTCTCATCTTGTTTAACAGACCTCTCATGCCTTTGGGTTTTTTGGTTTGTTTGTTTTTTGTTTTTTTGGGGGGTGGGGTTTTGTTTTGTTTTGTTTTTGCAAATGGAGCTAACTTAAGTGAAATCAGCTAACAAGCCTTGGGAAACTTGACAAGAGCTGGAATGCCAGAACATGTTTTACGTTGCAGAGACAATTCCATTTCATCTCACTTTTTTTTTTTCTTTTTGCAAGTGAATGCTTCCTGTTTCAAGGCCTGTTCCAAAATCTGCCTGGAATCTTCACTCTTGTAAAATCACATTTATGTCCGTAGGGGTTTCATTGGAGAAATTAAAGTTGTCAAAGAGAGGTGATTTAGGGAAGTCCCTAACTGTTTAAGAAAGCAACATGCATACAGGGCAAAGTGATTTCCAACACTGTGTGGTGCTACATAATATGTATGCTGCCACAGGTCTTTCCTTTTAGAACCTCTACAGTGTTTGCCACAGACCAGCTACTGAAGTGCATTTAATTCTTGGGTACTAGAGCAGGTTTTCCCAATATAATTTGTAGAACTCTTAGGCTTGAGATTTCCTCCTTCTTCACCACAGTGGCATGCTATAGATTTTGTCCGTGCTTGGCAATGTAGTATCTGTTGTAATTGACAATGGAGCCAATCTAGAGTAGTATCACAAGTCTACTGGTGGGCTAAAAGTAAACAGAAAAGTTTTGGGAAGGCCCTGAAGCGCTCCTATGCAGAGCTAGGTCCGGTTCAGAGTAGTTTATGCAGCTGCCAGTGAGGTGTTGTAGCAATTTACAGTAGCAAATTTGTCATTAGAGCCAAGGGTTCCCCATTGCTGCCCTACAGTGTTTGATGAGTAAAAGAAACTATTACATCTCTTTGAAAATATCAAAAAGTTTATGTGCATGGATAAATGTATTTACTTTAAGGTCAGAAGCAACTGGAGTATCCTTGTGTCTGATCTGCAGTATCTGAGTGTACCCTAGGACTCTCAAACTGAGCCCAAGGACTCATGTCTGCGCTGTGCTTATTCTCCAAAGCCATCCTCCTAGTGAAAACTCAAGAAATGGAGAACTCACGATATTGCTTGGCTTGGTGTTCAAAAGTAATGCCTTGTTTCCCAAATGAATTTGTCTGGCTTCAGTTCCCAACCGTTAGTTCTTCTTGTGTAATTTCTCTGCTAGACGAAGGAGACTGTAAGTGCCCAGTGTCTGTTTTCTCACTGGGAAGGTGCTTACACTGCATAAACTAGTCACTTGTCAATCTTTTTACAAACTAAATGTATTGAGATTTCTGTAGTCTCACTGTATGGATTTTTCTCGGGTACTCAAGGTTTTGAGTCTGTTTTCTATATTCTCTCCAGTTTTTCTAAGACAAGATAAGAATACACTATGCTAACAGAGGTCTCACAAGTACTGTATACGCTTCCCTACTTCTCCTTGTTGCTCTCCAGTATTCATATTTAAGGAATAAATTAGCATTTTCATCTGGTTGAAATCATAATGGGAGCTCATGTATAGTGTAGATATCTGTATATAGTCCTTTACAATAATGCAGATCCTTTCTGGAATTGCAGATGCATTCCCCTTCCTGCAAATATTTGCATTTATTGTCTTTAAAGATCTCGTGTTTGGCTATATTAAAATATACTTAATTTGACTGGACCCTTGTTGCTGATGATCCATACCATTTTCACTGGCTTGTCCTCCTCACGACATATCACCAAGCCACTTTGTCACCTGCAAATATGTGGGCAAGTGATCTTGTGTTTGCTTCCACACCATTGGTGAACACCTAGAGTAGCACTAGCACTCGTCTTTGCAACCCCTCCTGCCGAGCACCCATGCTCAGGGCTCAGTCCTAGCTGACAAAGCATTCATGCCCACGGTTAACATCCCCTTGCCCTACAATTTCTACAGCTGTGTCTGCATGCTTTAGACCAGTAAAGAGTTCTTTCATCTTGAAAGTTTTGCTCTTAGCTTTTACATTTTACTGAAAGAGAGGAAATAGTTAAAGTGTCCAGATCTTCAGAGACTCATGAATGTGGGACACTGGCTTTTCACAGTGACATGAGCAGACAGATGTCTCATGGTTTTCGAAGAGTCCTCATGCTTCCGTTGCAGGAGGATCAGTAGATAACAGACAAGCCAAAATGGTTCACCAAACCTGCCAAAATATAACTGCTCATCTGGCAGAAGTTAGGGAATTTAAGAGTTTTGTTTCACAGGTGGACTGTTAATCTCATTACTATATTTACTTGTCAGAGCATGTTAATATAACCAAGTGAAAACTGTTCCTAGATACAAGCTATTGAATATTTAAAATGAAGAATTAAATAACATTTCAAAGCATCTAAAAGATGTGACACTAAGCCGTGATGGATCTTGAAGGAAGGGTTGACTACTCTGTATTTTGAGAGTCTACCTAAATATAAATCAAGTGAAAATCAGTTAGAGATCAAATGATCAATGAGAATATCCTATGGTTTTCTTTAAAATCTATCCATTGGCATAGTAATTCTTTTTGTTAGTGATATTTATTAAGAATAGAAGCAAAGTGGGAACTGGGCATGTGCAAAGTATAAGCTGAAAATTTGGTCAAGGGAAGTATGCAGGCAGAAAGAAGAAACTAAGAGATTAAAAACTTGGTAGCCATACTGAGTTTCTGTGCTGTATGCTGCAGGTTTAAGCCCTGAAGTGAGGAGAAGGTTTGCAACTAAGTTCTGTGAGTGCTCAAACTTTTACTTAGGTAGCACAAAAAGGCCCTACTCATCCATATGATCATTTATTTTCCTCCATAACTGTGCTGTTTTAAACCTTTTTAGGTAGCAAGATCCAAGTGTTTAAAAACTTCTAAAGCCATCACTAAAAAAAAATACTCAACTGTGTGCAGGTTCACTGGAGACTGATTTGTTGTAGTCAGTGACTATAGTCCTTGAAAGTGACGTTCTCTTTGCTTCTAGCTTAGTAGCAGCAGGCCCAATCTTGTCGGACTGGCTGATTTCAGTGGGATTGTTGGTATGAATAAGCAAGAAGGCTTTGACAGTATGTTTGGGTGCAGTATACAAAACTCAGGTTCTGAGACACCAAAAAGAGATTCCTTTCTCCAATATAATAATTCAAACCTTTGCATCTTCTCTCAGCAGTAAGGCTCAGCAGGAGGAGGTAAATAATAACACACTCACTGCCATTTATCTGTGTGGCAGGGAGGCAGAAGAACGGAGCTGGGTCTCTGGTTTGCCTGGGCAGGATGCAGCTCATTGGTTTTGGGTGGCACAGAGCCAAGCACATGGTGAGCCAGCCTGGGCTCTCCTGCACCACAGTCCCTGAGTGAAGAGCCCAGGGAAGTCGAGGGTGGGCATGCCAAATGCTTCTGCGGGGGCAGTGCGGATTTTGGAGTGGTGCGTATAGAGACAGAGCTAGTAAGCCCTGATATTTGCTCCCCAACTCCTGGCTTCAGAAGAGCTTGCTAGCTTGGGAGCGGCACCAGAATCAAGCTACTCCTGCATTTCTGAGTTGTGCAGTTCACAACACCTACTTCACAAAGTACACCTTCGGCTGGGAGCCTTGCAGGGCAGGGCTCAGGGCTAGTCAAGCAATTCTGCAAGGGCAAGAAATATCCAGATGGATGTCGTGGTTCCAGCTCAGCACCAACTGTGCTAGAGATGGGCTGGCTCAGGGCAGATCTGCTCCAGTGTCTCCAGCTCAAGGCTTGATAGCAAGGAGCCCAGCTCTCTACAGATGGGGAAACTGGCACCCACAGGCTTGTCCAAGGACACACGGCAGGCTAGTGGCAGAGCTAGGAATAAAACCCAGATTTCCAGCACTCTGATATCTTGTTTTATCCATTAGGTCCTAAGACACACGGATCATCCTTCTGTGCTTTGATTGTGTCTTAAGTGGAAAAATATTTACCAATGTTAGTAGATTATGCATTTCCCGGATAAAATGTACACGCACACATTTAAGTGTCTATTATTTATTGCTACCTTTCACAGGCAGAGCCATTTCAGGTAAATCCTTACCGCTAATTTAGTCTGCATTTATACTTTGGTGGTCCCTTTGGTAAGTGGTTGTAACTGCCACGGTCAGGTTTCCCTTCCGTCACCCAGTGCTTGAGTACCAGTGTACATTTTTATTATGGTATACCAGCATGCTGTAGTATCTGTACAAAATAAAGCTGTAAATTAAAGGAAACTTCACATTTTTAGTGGGGTTGTATTTTCCAGGAAAAAAAAATGATGTGACATGAAATGCTTAATGAGGGATTTCTGAAAATTGGCAAAATAGTGCTGGGAATATTCATTAAAACATCATTGAAATTCATGTCCCATTTCCCTTTTGGGGTACACAGGTCCTCCTTTCATCATGTCTAATGTTTTAAGTAATCAGCCATTAAATAAAGTGTCATGGGTTCCCAGCAATAATGCAACAGCGATTTGGTCCTTCCACACTCTTGGAGGAAACGTGCAAGATGGATCAGCCAGCTGTTTGGTTCAGGTCAGCGCTGGCCTGCACTCTGCTCGTCACAGCACGTCGGGGGAAGCTGCAAGCAGCATGTGTAATTCAGAGCACTACAGGACTGTGACAGGGGAACTTTTCCGGCTGTTGCTTGGACAGATGGTGAGCAGTGTACAGAGTAGAGAGCATGCGGTAAGATTGGTGCCAAGCCTGGCACTCAGTTGCCAAATCTCATGTGAAGTAGGGTTGTGCAGATGAAATAGAGACATGAATTATAGTTTGTTAATGTTCATTAAAACTTTTCGTGCTTATAATCCTGCTGAGATGAAAAATTCCAGAGCAAATAGAAATCCCTGGGAACTCACCAGGTTTTCTACAGACATCTCCTTCAATCTCTGATTTATATTCACCTTCTTTCCCAAAAATGTTTAATTGCCAGGTGTTTGATGGCTTCAGGCTCCTGACTGTTACGAAATTGAGAGTAAGCCTTTAAGTGTAAACAAAACCCTCACTTCAGTAATAAACCTAGAATTATTTCTACTCATTCCACTTCACAGTACTACAGCAGTCTTGTAGGAGATACGGGGTAGTTTCACAGATTGTGATAAAAGCAGTAATAAATATGTTACTATTTATACTGTCAAAGTGACCAGATAAAAAACAAAAAAAAGAACATTGTCCTAATCTGACTTCCAATATAGAAAGCCTCTCTCCTGTAAGCCTCTTTTTGGGGGATTCTGGCTGGGAACAGAGCTCTTCTTTTACAGGCAAATCGGAAGATTTCCCCCCCCCAGGCAGGAAGAGGGCACTGAGGGGTGCAGGAGTGCACTGTGAGCTGTTGGTTGGCAGGAGTGGCATGTTCTCAAGAAACAGGTACTCAAGGAAATGGAAAAGCCCCAAATATTTATGTTTAAAGTCTGAAATTGTTCTCTTTCTTTTTACACTTTGTCACTTGCGCAACTCAAATCACACAGTGTTTTGCCTAAAGTGGGGTTCATGCACTCAGCAATTTGGGGCAAAACCCAGCAGTGAATTCCTTTAAGCCGAGCACCTAAACTTTGAGATGCTTGCAGAAAGGGCAGCTTGGCCCCGGAGAACATTTAGGCATAGGCAGTGGTAGTCTGTAAATCAAGATGCAGATAGACCCTGCAGCAGGTAAATGGTGAGGTTTCCTGAAGTTCATGCAACTTTGACTAGATCAGCCCCGTGGCATGCCTGCGCTGCAGGGGGAAAGCGTGTATTTGCTCGTTTTATTGGCATTGCTTCCAGTTACGTTTGGTATGTAGTGATGGAAGAAGCTACCCAGAGAATAGTTCTTCAAATGTAATGGAAAGTTTTGCAAGTAAAGCACTGAATTTCTTTAAGAAGCACGAGGAATAACTGGGAGGAACAATAATTTCCCTATTGGATTTGGGAGCTCAGTTGCGCTGGAGATCATCATCGCTGGCAGAGAACATAGGTGCTAATTGTCCGTGTAACTAACTTAGAAACCTAGGTAGACTTTCAAACAAAAGTTATGAACTGCAACCAGATGAAAGGAGAACGTTTTGTTGTGCACACAAAAGCACTTTAGAAATGTACTGTTCTGAGCTAAAACCGTGTGTGGTGTCCAGGGATGAATTCAATCCCTTGCTTTCTTTCAATATTCAAACTATTTGAATATTATATATATTGTACTGAGACAAGTGTAATTTGGAATTGACTCTTTCTGTCTTTAAAACTAACATGGCTTTCTTGGCTGCTGCTACTGGCTTTGTTGTAAGTTTTTGCAGCTTCTACTAAGCACATTTCTACAAAGCTTTTCCTAAGCAGTAAGTCACTGCCTGCTTTTCTGTTGGGTTTATTTTCTTTCTTTATTGCAGCATTTAAGACTCAATTCACCCATCTGAGCGATAGGAATACTTCCCACCACAGCAACAGAAATGAACAATTATCTCAACTAGTGTGGGTAACATTTTGTATGCTCCAAAAAGACGTTTTATCCCTCACAGAAAATCATCTGGTAGGGTTCCATATTCTAAATCTGTTACCATTTTTATACAAAACAAGCTTTTCCTTTGATTTGCTGCCCTGCAAAGTTCCTTGGCAGGGAAATGGTTCTGTGTTCAGCAGGGACAGTGAAAAATGTTACAGATTGGAACTTGAGGCCAGGTTTTGAACTGCTTCATGTTTATGTCTCATAGAGGGAATGTGTTGTCTCTGGATTTTGGGGTTATAGTGGAAGACCTTCAGGTATAGCAGATTAAAGTGAAATTTCCTTAACCTCGATGCAAAATGAAAATCCTGATTTGTTTCTTCACGTTTTATTAAGGTCAGTGGTGCAAATATATACAAACAGCTGCCTTTTGTTGTGCTAATTCTGCTGGAATTGGTCACTGAGACATTATTACAAACTGTTTCTGAAAATGCTTTATCAGCACCCTTTCTGCCCATACTAGCTCTCAGGAAGAAACCATTGCCCATGTTTGTCTGGTAGAAAAAAAAGCCAGTAACCATTTCAGGGAGGAAACAGCGTTTTCTACGCTGTGTGTCAGTCTTTCTAATTCATCGCCCTTCTTCTCTTGTGCCAGCAGGCATGGTTCAGAGCATTGTTTGCTCTTGGTTGGTGAATGAGAATTAGAGCTCTGTTTGTTGAATTGCACGTTTTGGCTGTTCAGGACGTGGTCCCCAGCAGCCAGGCACTGGAGGTTAGAGCCCCCAGCCAGAGGCGACAGAACAGCCCCTCAGTTCACAGCCTGTGTTACTGAAGTACATGGAAACTGGTGGCACGTGAAGTTATATGCCAGGCTGTAAAACGTGATGGAGAAGAGCAGACTTGCCACCTGCTCTGTCATCTCTGTCACCAGGGCAGTAACGTCTGCATGAGGCCCAGGCGAACATCTAGGGACAGTAACCTCTTAAACTACCCAGGAGTTATGGATTTTAGAAGGGTATTTATGATTCTGGCCACAGCAAAATATTACATGCATTTTTGCAATTATATTTTAGTGATCTTCTGAAATCAACAGGAAATTTCCTGTGGAATTGAATGCAATGCAGAATTTTGTCCTGCAAAAACCAACATTGCACTTCGGCAATATTAAATACTGTGTCATGCAGGAGGAAAAGGGACTTGAGTGACTTCTGTTTCCATCCCCCAGAAAGCACAGTCTCCCTATACTAGGGCTTCATCCTTTGTGCGAAGTCAATATTGTCAGTTTCAGAATATCAGACAACAACATTGAGGAACATTTAAATATACAAACATTTGCCTATGTGAAAACTGTAAATTGTTTGTTCAGAAGAAGTTACATTTGTCATTACCTTAGGCTAAACCAAATTGCAGAGTAGAGTAATTTATTACAAACATGATATTTAGTGGCAGTTAAACCCATTTACAAGCCGATCTGGAAAGCAAAATTCTGTGATTGCACACGATTGTTTACAAGGGTCTTGGCATAGAAAATAATATTAAGAGGATAACTAGTAAGGGCTGAGTAGTACTTGTTAGGAATAAATATGAATGGCTGGATAATAGGGTGAAGTTAAATTAGTGGGGCCTCTCTAATTTAATCTCATCTTCCAGTAAAAGAGAGACCCAGCTATAACATCAACTACCAGAACTTACCACTATATGCAGAGAAAGACATTTACTACTTATTTAATCTGCATTCAGATGAAAAGACATTTGCCTTATTATTTTTAATTCCTTCATAAATTTGAAATGATAGTGCTTCCATGACCTTGTTATAATTAGCAGTAGCTATTTCTTGTTAATGAGCTATTACCTGCAAATCCATATAATTCATCTGACAGGCTGACAGCCTGACTAATTAACAAGGTTTGACCAGTATCTCGAGCCTTCTGCAAAAGATTTTCTCCTCTGACACTAGAAAAATGTTCTCTGACGTTCCCTATATAAATATATCAAACACTGTAAATGGTTTCTGCAGAGATGTTATAAAATCACCCTGCCAAGAAGTTTGTCTGTAACATTCGTCCAGAATTGTGGCTGTTCCCTAAAAATACTATTTTGCACCACATTTACCCTGTGATTAAAACTGGAAACAACCATGGTGTTTATAAATCCTAAGCCATCCATAGTGTCACTGCTACGTGGATTGCAAAAAAAGACTTTAAAATAGAGAACACCAGGCCACCGTGCATAAAGAAACTTCTAAACCTCTCTGCTGGCAGAAAACAAACTTTTGAGAAGGTATTAGCCTGTTTCCAGCAAATATTGCCACCTCAGCTTTTAGAGCCTGGTCAGTCAGACCTCACAAGAATAGGAGTTTTCTGCGCTTTGGTGGAATTTGGATTTGGCCCTGGCCCTTCTTGGTTGTGCATTCCTACCTAGCCCATCTTCATCACCTTGTCTCTTACCCGTGCACAGAACAGGAAATCATTTCTCATTTCAAGGAGGTATTTTTTAAGTGGCATTAAGGAAGGGTTTCATGGCACGATGTTGAGAAAAACTAAGACATCCTGTAATGTTAAAACTGTTCTGTATAGATTTATTGATGCACACAGCACTGTGCCACGAAAAGGAAAAAGTCACTGCCCAAGGCAGTTTTCAATCCAAACAGACTTTGCAGTGGTCTTCTGTGTAACATATGGTAATTTTATGTGGACTAAATTCAATGCGCACACCCCCTGCCTGTCAGAGTAGCTGTGAGAATGAGATTTGGTATTGTTTGTGCACCTATTAGAAACTAGAGAGAGTAACTCCATAGAAAAGATGAGGAGGAGATTAATAATTCTGTCTTCAGAGTACTCTTTGAATGATGTGAAGTAAATAAAGCATTGGACCACACAATGAACGAAGGGGAGCAAACAAAATATCGAGTAGCTGCACTTTACATGGACAGCATTCGTCCTGCGTGATGCGCAAGGCAGCGGCTATGTGGAAGAAGTGTGATGTGTTCATGCGATTCGGCTGTCTGGTGCTGCGCTTGCACAAGGAGGCTGTATTAAGGTTGCTGATAATTCCTAGCTTTCGCACCCTTTATTTTTTGGTGATGCTGTTGTGTGACTGTTTAGTATGTGTTGTGAGTGCATCTGGAAGCTCTTCTATAAGGAGTCAAGATCCAATTATGAAAAGTGTTGTCCAAATGCGTGAGAAGATGCTGTCCACCACAAAGAATTGCCCAAAACTTTTTTTTTTTAGTATTTAGTAGTTCAAGCAAAAGATAGGATTAATTAATTAATTTCACCTCAGATTCAGTGACTGCATGCTTAATGTCACAAAGGAAGGGAGAAGAAAACCCTTGGGAAGCTTTGTTTCACAGGCAGCTCTATTAAAACCTAAACCAAGGATCTCATTTTGGAAACTAAGGTGTTTGCACAAAGAGAAGCCAGGGCACAGAAGAGGCACTGAGGAGGAGGCAGGTGCACAGGCATGGTCTCGATAGCGAAGCAGCCCGGAGAAGTGGGCACCACTTTGGGATCCTGTGTCTGTGACGGGCACCTTCTGCATCCCTGAGAGTCCTTGGCACTCTCCCTGGCGGATTTGCAGGGTGAATGGTGTTCAGAGGATGCAGGCGTGATCTGCTATACCCACTGCCACAGGGCTTATCCTGGAGATCACTGGGCTTGAGAAAGCTGATGGAGTGGCTTCAAATCCTCTCTGTCAGAGGGATTAAATGAGCCTCCCAACCTGCATTCCCTGCGGTTTGGTAAAGAGACATTTCTACTACAGAATTCAAATGTAAATAAATTTTGGGTTATTTATATTTCCAGTGATGACTAATTGGTAAATTCAAATGGATTTAATGAATGGTTTCAGCTTTGCTGTTTCTTTGGGGAAAATTCATCTGTATACCTACAGTTCACGTAAAGGTTTACATTGTGATTGGAAAGGAGGAGCTCCCATCTTTCTTACCATGTTTGCTCTCTTTCTCACCGCTGTTTTGCTTTATACCTGTCTAATACAGAGGAAATCTTTAAAATCTCCTGATGTACTTTTTTTTTTTTTTTCTCTGGAGGAGAAACTTTTTGACAAAGTAGTGATTGTGGCACACTCTTTCCCTTGTGAAATCAGTGACAGATGTTTTTATCAGTCTGCTCTCTCTGGCAAGTGGCATTCTCACCATAAGCGATAACAATATGCTGCAATCCTGCTTTAACTGAGAGCTGTCCTATTGTAGTAGTGTCCATGCAAAATCCCACTGGAGTCCATGCTTTCTTTTACCTCAGTCCGAATAGTTGCGGTGTAGCCCATGTCCATAAAAAAGATGACTTCAGTTCATTACAGCTGTGTGAGAATTACAGTACCTTATCCTCAGCAGTGTTTCTGTTGGCATGACATGGGAGTCTTGACGTAAAAAAATATCCATTTTTGCAATAAGACGTAGTCCAAGGCCTCTGTTTAGCAAGTCTTTTAAGCATGTAAGTGCACCGTTAATGTTGGCACTTAAATTTACCCACTCTTAAGCATTCTGGTGAACAGGGACTTCAGAAGAAGTTCTTGTATGGAACAGAAATCATGCGAAACTCTGAATGGAAGATATCAGAAAAAACATTTACAGCTTTCACGGCATTTTTTGTTGCTGTTGTTGTATTTGGCCCTGGGAAGGTCTTCAGCAGAATTTTTAGGCTTTTAGACCAAATAGCACTCTGACCTCATGCAAACTGCATGCCATCCTTGCTGTCTAATGGTGGGAAGATTTTGTTTGGGGACACTGCATCATTTATAAGAATTTTAGGCCTTAGAGTAGACATAATAAATTGCCTGTGTTTCAAGGAATAAAATGAGGAATAGCACCTGGGACTGTATGGGCTCTCCACAGATACCACTTCCGCACAGCAGTGCGTCCTGGGTCGGGGATGCAGCACTAAACACGTAGCAGCTGTCAGCCTGCAGAGCGAGCAGCAGGAGCATGTTTCTCTGTGGGAACCACTCTGTCCTTGGTCGCGTAGGCTCCAAGCATTGCGGATGACATCAGATTAACTTGAGTGCAAGTAATGGCAGCTCTCTGCTGATGAAGGTAAGAGGCAACAAACGCGTCTTTCACTGATGATTTCCAATAGGTAGAGCACACGCTTAAAGTACTATTAGGTTATGGGAATATATTGTGGAACAGATGAACTTCCCCTTTATGACAGGGGACGGCATGATGAATGAGAGACTCACCACTGACGGCCGCTAGGACTGAGAGCGCAGTTCTTGGATAAATATGCCATTAATCTTCTCGCAAGGCATGTTGCTATTGTAGAGCACTAGACATGTCAGCGTAGGAATACCATCAAAATCCAGGCAGTAAAAGCTCTGAACGACAGGCAAGCTATGGTGCTAGGACGGTTTCTACCTCCAACTTCAGCCACCTACTTGGTGAGTTATTGTTATTATATTTCTAAGTAACTCTCTGCAGACAATTTACATCTTAACCAATGCAGCACATTTGCTTTGTGACAGCTTTAGCACCCTGACTATGTATAATCTGTTCAGGCCGTAGGGAAGAACTGCTTCTCTTCTTATTCCCTCATCACTCACGCGCCTCTCCTGTCTCTCGCCCTCCTCCAAGCAGGCAGCGGGAGGGGAGGCAGCCTCTCACTCACTTTCCTTACCCTTGGCTTGCAAGCAGGAGCATTCCAGATTCATGGCATGACTTAGAGGAACCACAGGACCCACTCAAGATAACACAGCCCCCTTCTCCCCAGGGTTTTGCCATCAACCAGCTCCTTCCCTTGCCTGGGATGCTCCATCCTTCTGTACAAGGCCAGTCTCCAAGAAGGGACCATGTGGCAGAGCTCCCTGAAAGGGATGTTGTCCCCCTCCAACTATTCCTCACGAGAGAAGTGTTTTTCTAGAGCTCTACTGTCTGTTCAGGCAGGCCACAACCTAATGTGCTTTAAAGCTATGTTTACAGAGGATGAGGCCTAAGCATTTTTTACCTAGCCCCTAGGTTCACACAGAGCCAGAGCTCCAGCAGCTCCTACTCAGCACCACAGGAATTTGGCAGCCCCAGATACAGGTGTCAGTAGATTGTCACCATTCGCCCAGTCCAGGAGAGACTAGCTTTGTATTGGCCCACAACTCCAGGAGTGCCTGTCTTGCAGAAGGCTTAAGACATCCACCTTCTGAAATACAAGAAAAACATGAAACAAATACTTAGTGTTCTTTCTGGCAGCAAAACCTGATTTAGGCTCTGGAGAAAGGATGACTTCTGGTCTCTGTCAAAATACATACTGAGTCTAAGTAGTTATATAGGTAATAACAAGGGAAATTTTTATCTGGATACATTTTAAACCAACAGGAAAAGTATATTTCTGTCTGTGTCACAAGCTGACTTTTGTGTGTGACATTTGGTAATGATTATGCTTCTATATTAGCAAGGAAAATGATCATAATCAAAGCTAATTGCAGTTGTGTGATAATGTATGCTGCTGTTGGTATTTGCATGCAGTTGGTCACAATCTCAGATGATAAAATGATTCCGCACCTAGACACTAGAGGCTCAGTGTGTCAAAACAGGTTTGGAGAGGGGCTGGTAGGGTATGACCATCAGCAGCTGTGAAATGCAATGCAACCTGCAGCTCAGGAAGTCCTTGTAATGCTGATTGTTGAAGGGATGAAGTGTGTTTCAGGGAAAGGATCGTTGTTTTCATTTGGCATTCATCCCAGTTACTGTCAGAGAAAAGATAGGAGGGTAGATGAACTTCTGGCATGATCCAGTATGTCTATTTTATGTTGCAAGATACTGTTAATTATTCAAGAGCAAAGAAGATAGTCTTTAGAATAGTGTGGTATCCGTGAAAAATGGTAATAGACTTGGACGACTGCATAGGTTTTGACTGAGGTGCCGCTGATTTAATAAGCAATTGAGACCTGATGGAGTTCACTGTCACTCCAAACGCCCTTTTAAAGCATGGCTTTAATTTTGGAGTAAGATCTCTCCGGGCTGAGAGCAGTGCGCTGTATCGTTTGTTAGCAAAGTGCCATGTGTACTAGTAAGTGCATCTGTGAAGAACTTGATGTGGAAGTGAAAGATGGCAAAGACTTTAAAAGCATTAATGAGTTGGAAACAGGTCAGCAACAGACTCCTGGCTCGTTAAAGACGTCCTCTTGGTTCAGAATAATTGCCAGTGTAAGTTGGGCAGGCATTCTCAGAGCAGCACGGCAGACTCAGATGAGCTGGAGAATTAGAAATGAATCACAAAGGGTCCACTACCGTCTGTTGCTCAGAGGACAGGGAAATGTCCATTTTTAGCATTACCAGCCAAAATGATGCTTTAATATTTGTACAGCTTTTTAAAATGCAAATCTCCCCTTTAAGAGTTGGTTCATCTATCTGAAATCCTTATATGTAAAATCATATTGGGCTACGTCTTCAGCTAATAGGAGTTCCAGGGGGTTGTCTACTTACGGCAAATGAGAATCTGTCTCATTTATCTTATTGCTCTGCTAAGAAAGCAGCCATATCATTCTAGACCTTCCCTCAGGCCAAAACTGCCAAGAGAACTCTGAAAAAGGGACAATTTACTGATAAGCAGATTTTCATTCAGGCCTGGGGACCACTTTTGTATTTGTTTGTTCCTCTTCTTAACCTAAAACTAATTTAAGGAATTTCATGTTTTGTATTTTGGGTAACTTTTCTTCTGCAGATAAATTGCTAAAATGACCTTTCCCCAAATCCTATTAGTGACCTCTACATTTAAGGGGTAATAGGGTTTATTCCTATCAGTAAAACAGGAAAAAAATCAAGCAATGTGTGCAGAGTCATGAGAAAGAAGATTTCATTAGATGTGTGAAATTCTAGAGATAAGAAATGTGCTGAGATTAGGCTTGGGCAACAGTCAAGTCTGCAGAAAACAAAAAAGCCTGGAAAAAAAAGAAACAAAAAATTACTTAAAAAATCTTTTTGCTAAAAGTCTTCATAGGTCCCCTAGGTTTTACTGTTTCTCTCTAAATTAAGATATAGGTCATCTTGCATCTCTTAAATGGAGTATATCACATAGATGAAATCTGTTGGGAGCTGTTCCCGCTAGAAACTGACCCAGTCTTGCAAATTGTCCTTTATTTGGGTATTTTTTCGTGCCAGTAATCCCATCAACACTGGTCTCAGAGCTTAAGGAGAGACAGGATTGTTAGCTCACCTGACTTCATCTTTTGTTGCATTACAGGCCATTCAATTTTCAGTAACCCTCTGTACTGAGCCCAACATAATGTGTTTAAAAAAAATTGTATAGTTCAGGAGGACAGCTGGCCTTGGCCTGAAGATGTTGGAGAATTCTGTCTTGCATTTCCTCCCAGTGAAATCCTTGTATACTGTAGCATAGGCACTTCTCAATCCTCCTTTTGACAAACTGAACACACCCGTACTTTAATTTGTCCTGTAAGACCTCTCCCTGGCACTTCCAGGTGTTCTGCCTGCTTCCCTTTCCCAGCTGGTGGCAAGACCAACATCTCAAGACTTGGTGGCTGTAACAGAACTACCTGCATAACTAAGGAAATTGTCACAGAATTGTGACCAAAGATGGTAAATCGAGGATTTGGCTCAGTAGATAGAGTGGCATTGACTGTGAATTCCTATTGGATGTGACGGGAGACGGATTGTGCCTTTGCACAGGCAAGTGAAGAGAAGAAGTGTTGTTCAGCACTGGATGCTGCCAAGTAGTTTAGTTAAATTTGCTGCAGTCAGCCAGTCCACATTTGGCATACAAAGAAATTGCTCACAACTTGCTGAGATGTAATCACTGAGTCGCATCATTGAGTGCCTAATCTCTAAGAAAGTTAACTTTTTCGGCACAGGGTAGAGCACATCAGCAGGATTCTTTCTTGTTTATTCCCAGGTGCTGATAATGCCTTCTGCTCCTCTTGCAAGAGAGATTGTGGGCAATGCTGTGGGACTTGCATTGATGTCATATTACATTGCTTTTACAAACACATCAAAAATGCAAAAGCACAGCTTGTTTTCTTTAGCTCAACAAAGGGGCAAGTACGCTTAAATCAGAGAACTTGCCAATACCAACATCTGAGTGTGTAGGCTTCACGATTAGACTGGTCTTTGGGGGCTTTAAAACATGGTGCCATCTAACAAGGTCCTCAGACACCACAAATGTGCCCATCCCCCTTACTGTGCTTGGCAGGAATCTGTTAAATTAGCAGATCGTCCTTTGGCAGCTGTGCCGGTAGGAATAAAATGAAAAGGCTGTGCCAGTATTTACGGGCTGCACAGCTGCATTCACAGGCAAAGTTACAAAGTCATTCCTTGACATGCTTCCTGTGACAGTCAGGCTCCTGCTCAGTGTTCTAATTTTCTTGATGCCCGCTTCCCAATGTGTGATGTTCCTTTGAAATATTACTGTTTATTCATTTGACAGTAGCAATGTCAATGAGAAACATAATAAGTGGCCATAGCTTTGCAAAAGTAAGTTGGAAGTGAGAAAGTCAAAGTCCTTGTTGAGTTTTGAGTCTTAGAGCTCTCTGCTCTACCCCAAGAAGTATTGAGATTTTGCCCATCTGAAGACCCCAAAAATGATTTTGTATATTTGGGTCGTGTACATTAGAGGGTCATCATCTGTCCTTCAACATTAATGCTTTTTCTGACAAATCAGCAAGGAAATGGGAAGACTCTAGCCCGTAAGGCAACAGTGGTATTTTTGCTTCAGTCACTTGATATGACATTTGTTTTTCAGAGGCTCTGTCCAAAAAAACATCCCTGCTCCTCCCCTTAGCCTCTTTTGACTCCACATAGAGCTTCTCACCTGTATTTCTGTTTGTTCTCGTTGATACCTCTCAAGCATCACCCTGAAAGTGAGAACAGGCATGTCTAAAGGAGCAGTTTGTCCGTGATTCTGCTTTGGGTCTGAAAGGCAACAAAGAAGATTTTCTAAGTCCCTTCTTTGTGGCTTCAAGCCAGTCTCACCCTAGCCACCCAGAACACTTGCAATTTCACCCCAGGCAGAATTTCTGATGGTCTTCAGTGTCCATGCGTATTTGTGATTCTGCAAACCTTCTCCGGGCTGTGCAGGCTAAAAATGAAGCTCTTACATGGAAGAGGATCGGGAGGGAATGAGGTGACCAAGCAGGCGTGACTTAAGCAGCTATAAATAATCATAGGAGACCTTTCGTCTTGTTCCTCATGCTTTGGACTAGGGATTTTTTAACAAACAAAATGGAGTCAAGGGGCTCTAAACGTAGTTGAGAGGTTTGTGTATCAGGTTTCTGTTCACCTGCAACTGGACACTCATTATCAGCTTTCAAAACACTGGCAGCTAAGTCAGCTAATGAGCTTCTTTTTTCAGAGAAGAAAAGGAAACCAAGCTACATTTTCTACATTCTTAAATCCTGAAATCCTTCTGAGGATTCTATTCTTAGAGTGAGACCCTGATGAAATGCAGAATTTCTAAAGTGCTGGCAGTTTAGAAATAGGAGAACAGGACAATCTAACAAGTAGCCAGATCGGAAGAAAATCCAGGTAATCTCATGGACAGCTTTTGTGCCTACTCAAACCCTTCCTGCCAGAGAGGCAGCAGTGGTTTATAATGAAATTTAGGTCATGTGACCAAAAACATTTTCTTTCATATGGGTTCTGATCACAAAGGTCAGTAATGAAGATGCAAACACAATTGAGTGAGAAATGCTGTGCTTTGCTAGACATCTTTATAATTCAGAAATATTAGTTCAGGACACTAATGCAAACATATTTGCTCTAGTTTTGTTTTTTTGGAAAATTAGCAATTTAGAATTCTCTTTTTTCTGTTATCCCCCAGTGACTGACTTTATCAATTTTCCTAATAAATGGGCTCCTGAAGCACTTGTTTAGAAAGCCAAAGACAGCTGCTGAGTGCTGCTGGTACATCCCTGTCTATCCCAAGAACATGTTACAAGCCTCGTGGTGGTACTGAAATAATAATAGTAACGATGGGTCCAAATCATAGAAGGGATGAGCCTCTGGAGCATCTCTGAAAGTCAGTGTGAGCTTTGAGTGTGTGCTGAGGGTACAGATGACCAGTGGATGATAGGTATGTAAACACAGTATGTGTATCTGTGAGTGCATAAATTCTAAGGGAACTGTCAATAAGAGTGTCAGTGCACCCTTATTAATAGCCTGCTAATTGTTTGCTAGTTTCTATTGATCTTTAAATTGCATAAAGCCAAGATCAATTTCCTGAGTAATGATTCTGACATGTGTAAGCAGTACCCAATATAATAACTGATCTGAGGTCATCTTGTCTGGAACTGACAACATTGTAAATGTCCGCTGATCAATACGTTCCCAAATAACGCTTTAGTGATACCTCTTGGAAGAAGCTGTGTGTCTCATAGAAGCTATATGCACTGCAGGAGCTTTTCTGAAAGTGCAGAATGAGGAGAGACCCTCTTTTCTCTGCCTCTCACGTGTATCCATCCAGTCTCTGTAGAGTTGTTGCTTTCCCCAGGCCTGTTTAAAAAAATAAAAAATAAAAAAACAGCACCCGTATTTAAGAACTGAGTCTTTTAGAGAAGAGTTTGGTGGGGATTCTGAAGTATCTTCAAAAAACACATATTCAGGTTTGGATTAGAATAGTAAATTCCATTATGGTTCAGTGTGGGTTATTTGTGGTAATTTTCTCAACCAACACCATCTTGGTATGTATTCTCCTGGTACTTCCTCATCCCCAGCCGTTCAGTCTGGCAATGAAGAAGAGAGGGATCAGTCATGATTCCTTCCATAGAACCATTCCTCAGCTCCAAGCTGAGAGCACCTGATCTGATTCTCTACCAATTGCACTTCCTTGCAGGGAGCTGAAACATTACATTGTTCTTTTCTACTATTGGCAACTTGAAGAGCTGGGGGAAGAGAAAAGGAAAGGAAAAAGGCTCCAAAAATACATGAAATAGTTTGAAAATATGTATAAATGCCAGAACGGTCTTCAGGCATTGCCAGGCACTTCCTCATACTTGAGTTAGATCATTGAACTTCAGATTTCTCTATAACCATCAGGATAAAACCTAGCATTGTCCTCTGGATCTGTGCCTCAAGGAGACAGAGCACTAGAGCACGTTTCCACAAAACCTGATACAGCAGGACCCCACAATACAGTTGCAAGAGTTGGCATTTGTAGTTTTCCCTCTTCTGAAACTTCAGCAGCATTGGCGGCTCGACAGAGAACGTGATTTAAAGCACAGTTGTTTCTGCCCACTTGTCCCCAGCCCTGGCTGGGTCAGCAAGGAGGATGAAGGAGAGGGTGCACGTCTGAGGTACACAGGAGTGCTAAGGGAGGTCTTGGCACAGTGCTGTCCCAGTCTGTCTCCTCCTCTCATTGCTGCTTTGGACACAACGGTTTGTTTTGCTCCTGATGAGAGAATAAGAATTGCAAATGGACAAATGCCTCCAGCCTGCTCCGTGTGCTCCTACTGATCACAAACTATAGTATAACCTCTATCAGACACTGTTCTTCTAGTAGCAGAACGCCCTTCTGGTGTGAGAGGGAAGCTTGGTCGTGTACTGAAGACAGGATCCAGGCTTTGGGTCTCTCTTGTTTTTATCAGTCCCCTTTGAAGTTCTTCTGCCTTGTCTCATTCTTGCGGTATCAAAAGCCAGTGTGGGTTTGGGCCGACATCATTAAGGTAGGCAACAGGCGGTTGTGTGTTGAGCAGCCTCCTGCTCCCTGCGGTCACAAAGAAACCTCAGCAGCTGTCTGCGCTTCACTGCACCACCTCACTGACTGACTCAGCTGCTGTCACTTTTAATCCCTTCTGTCATTTGAATAACCTTGCTAAAACCAGATTTAGTCATGTCTAGCTTACCTCGGTATACCGCTGGTACTTGTCCTCTTGGTCATTCCTTCTCCATGCTCCACTCTGTCTCGGTGTTTCTTTTGGCTTCATCACTTCGGCTTATGTACCAGGCATCTGCAGGGCTCTGCATCTGTAGCCCTGGACCTCTGTTCCCCCAGGTCTCATCTCTGCAGTGTCAGTGAAGCCTGAGAGTTTAATAGAGAGCCCATTACATTCCTTCAGTTTTGGCATGTTAGTGACAAAGACCCTGCCTGGAGCATGGCTGAGCCCAGATATGTCAGATGTGAAAGGCGAGCAGATGAGTTGGGTTCAACTCCTGCGGCAGGCAGCACCCATCAGTGGGACTCTGAGACCCACCCAGCCTGGTACTCAGTGATAGGGGTCAGCACTGTGGACATCTGGGCCCAACAGGAATTCCATGCGGAGGTTGAAATGCTTCTCCTGCCCCCGGATGGAAGGATCCTACTGAGAAAGGTCTATGTGAAAATTTTGCACCAGCTATGAAGAATGTGGTACCAATGTATTGAGGACTCTGCTAGCTTCCTGAAGTGGTTAAGTAGCAGCCATGTACTCATGATAGGGAGGTAAGAGTAAAGTGGGTCAAAACATATTGAAATAGCTTGTTTTCCTGTCTCATGCAATGAGGAGGAACTCTCAAAGCACTGGTGATTTGCACATAAGCAGTGTTCTGTTTTAATGAGAATATTTTTTCTGCTTGCTTTCCCCCACCCCGCATAGATCAGGTTGTATTAGGGATCTGCACATCCCACACCAGCAAGTAGTTACTGAAGCAGAGCCTGGTGTTCTGACTCCTCATTATGATAGAAGTGTCGCTGCTACATGTAACAGAAGACATGAATGCATCAAAGAAGGCAAAGCTAACTTACTTGGACTTGAAAACCTACCTCTGGGAAATGCCCAAATGATAGAAATGAGACGTGCATCAAAAGCAGTAAAATTCTTTTCTTTTCCCCTTTTCTTTCCTTCTTAAATGCAAGTCAGGTTTCAAAAAAACAAGGATCATTATAACTGGTCACCAGTCTTCAATTTTGACTAAACAGCCATACCTGCTTGAATTGTTAACAAGGGCTCTGACAAACAAGAATAGCTAAATACATGGAAAATTCCTCTGACAAGAAGTCAATGTGACAACAAGTACAAAAAAAAGTATGTCATGTGGCGACACGCTATGTGCAGGATTGGTTTCTCATTACTACAAGGCAAGTCATGTAGGGCTTGCAGTTTGCCCTCTACCATAATTTATCCACTGACGCTCTAAACAGATTCATAAAAAATGGCAACCGATCCATATCTATCAGGTTTTATGTTTGGGTGAAGAATATGGGTATTACTTTTATGAAGTTTCACAAAATGTCTGCTCTTACATTCAAAGTGATAGATGGCTCTTTGCCGAAGTTTTTTTTTAAGGTGGGTTGGGGTAGAGTAGAGAAGGAGGGGGATTAGGTGTCATTTTTATCTTGCTGAGGACAAAGGAGCTATAAACCCTTCTTGCCTTGGGGAAGTGTATGCAAGAGACTTTCTGGCATATAACAGGACAATATTTTCTGCAAGACTTCTTAAACACATTTTGCCAAAGTAAATTGATCCTGACAGAAACCTTCCTGTCACAGCTAAGTTCTCTCTTGAGCAGAGCCTGCCAGCTGTGCTGAGATTTGCCAGATTTACAAATCTCTGCTGGGGACTGGACAGGGTCTTTGCGATATTAGATTTCCAAGTATGTAGCTGTACTTCTCTTCCAAAACATATTTACTATCAAACACGGGGCCTGCAGATGGCTTACAGCTTCCTAATCACTACTTCAAAAATATAACTTTGTCACAAAAATAGTTTCTCCAGGAACATATAAAAATAAGCTAGTAGGTTTGCATTTGATCACCTCATTAATCTGGTGTTGTCTTTCCCCTTTTTTAAAGCAGGTTGTATATATAGCCAGCACTTAAAAAATCTGCAAACCCTGGAGAGGATGGTACAGACTCATTGTTCGCAGTCTTCTGAACACGGGTGCTGATGTCTGTAGTGGTGCCAAGTGGTGCGGAAGGTTATCAAACCTGCCACGAGAGGTGGTTCATAGAGGAGGAGGGATAACCCCTGAGGGCACGCTCTGCTCCCTTTGTGCCTTCGGTTTCACCCTGCAGCTTTTCTGAGTAGTGGATGAGAATTTGCAGAGCATTTCTCGTTGCCAAAAACCCACAGACTCAGCCTCTTTCCGTATGCACTGTTGCCAAAGCACAAATTGATGGGTGCAGTGTAAGGATCAGTAAGAACAGCATTATGAGCAGGGATAGGGAGAGATGGTCTTGGTGGCCCATTGTGGCCCTAAAAATCCATGATGTCTGCAGAAGGCTCAGTGCAGCTACCAGAGGAGCAAACCAACATTAGACAAGTGATTCCTGGTTGCTAGTAAAACAACACAGATTAAATAGCAGGAGAGAGGTTCAATTTTCAGCTTGAATTGTATTGGCTTAGGGAGGAGGCACGCTATGTGGTAGCCTCCTGCAGATTTCCAAGACCTGTTCCTGAAATCAACCTGAGCATCAGTGTGCTCAATTCTTGTTCTCTAGCCATTGTGTAATTTCACAGACTGTCGCTGTTATTCCCCTTTTACGCCCCAATATGTGGAAAATTCAGGTCAGCATCTAACAGTGCAGCAGCAGTAGGGTTGCTGTCTCTGTGACTGTTTAAGGAAGTAAGTGAAGCAACATGCAACCTCAGTGAGTGTCCTAGCACTGCTGCCATTGGGAATGCACGGAACAGGCCAATATTCACAAGAATAAAACTCAAATTTGTATTTTCTTGCAAAATACAAGGTAAATAAGTCACTCAGTGTTTTTTCAAATTCATACAGCAATACAGTATCTAAGACCTTAGTCTGGCAAATGCATGTATGCGTACTTAACGTGATGAATGGGATTACTTGTGTGTTTCAAACTGCTTGTGTACATTAGTATTTGGAGGACTGACCTTAGACTGCAAAGGGGAAAGTGCCTGATAGTTACTGAGATTGCAATGGGAACCTCACGCATTCTTGGGAGATCGCTTTCTGAATCATTTACACATCAGCTCACCTTTACTTATTATTCTGAAGGTATATACTTAATGACAGATACTCACGGTGTATGTGGGCCATCCAGCAACGTGAAAAGAGGGCTTATTATTTTAGGAGATTTAATTATGCCTCTTCTACAGCTTCTTTGAGGGAAGGCTAGAGTTAAAAGCAAGTTGTCTAGTATGTCCTTTAAGCTTCCATATTCATCTTTTTGTGTGTTGCGTGTGTGTTTAAAAGGTCTATACAAAATCTGCCATAGTAGTCTTTGGGCCAGAATGGAGGGGAAAGCTTTTCTAATTTTTGCAGGTAATCTTCAAATCTTCTGAAGCGTGTAGTGTCCACTTCGTATCAGCTGGAGTGAGACTTATTTCATATAATCTTGTCTTTTTTAATCAAAGATAATTTCCTGCAAGGCATCATTTAAATAATTGAGGCAATTTACTAACTAAATCTATTAACTGTGTAATGCTTTCGGTTAAAAGTATGAGTCTGCTTGGGACCAGAAGTAAGGAATGGTGTATTTTTATGCAAGATTAAGACAGAAGTGCAAGGCCGGGTCCTCTGAGAGGACTCTAAGGAGAGCGTGCGTTTCACAGAGTAGGTGGGTGCTCCAATGGAAAGGCAGTAGCTGCAAAACCTCACACAGGGCTACCGGAACTTGCTTTTGCTCATTGCCTTTTAGAGCTGCTCTTAGAAGCAGTCCATGGACCAACAAAGTTAGGCAATTGCTGCTCCCTCTGAAGCAGATCCCAGAGCTTTCCCCTTCTTTGCTGTCTTGCATGGATGCGGGGTAAGGAGCAGCACTGTGGGACTGCCGATACAGGTGGCCGTGCAAGTCCATGCCAGAACATTTTTTGGGCATCAAGAGATATGACAAGATGAACCAGCAGTGGTAATGATACACTGGAGCTTCAGTAGTTTGCTTGATACTCTTTGTTTTCCCACAGCTCTTGGTGTCACTTCTCTGCTGTACCTTGGCCGCCTTCTTGCTGGATAGAATTGTTAAAGAGGAATCATTGATTCTCAATCTCTTGATCACTTCTTAGTTTATGGTTAAAAGCATTTACTGTGTTCTTCCAAGCCTGGACATGTCCTGTCCGTGGAAGCTGGTTCTTTCACAGGTTTGGAATGCCTCCCTGAACTCCTCTTTGATGATCACTTCCTCACGTTGTGGCTTGTAAGCAAATCCGTGGCTGCCTGCTGAGGCACTGGGGGAGACCTTTCCAGAGCTTTATCAGCAGCTGAAGGAGGAAGGTCTGTGATGAAAAGTGAGGAGATGTAGAAACATTGGGTAAAGCAAAGACAGTGTCCCACAGGAAAGCCTGCTTGCTTTTGTCTTTCTTGCCTGTCGCAGAGCCTAAAGGCTGTAGGGTGAGTTGTACATTTTGTGCTTTGGTGCTTTCATGAGTGCTGTTGAGTACAGACTGTGTCTTTAGACCCCCTTCCTGAGAAGCCATTTTTAACAGTAAGTCCTTTAAAATTTTAAATACTAGTAATTAGCACAAAATGAAGTTTTGGCTAGCAACCCACAATTCAAAAAGGCAGCTTCACTGGGTCAGGACTAAGATTCCAAATCTCAGCACTAGCCTGTACCTCATAAAATTCAAGCGTCACTTGCACTGACAAATTGCTTTTTAACGTGAAAATCTGCAACGTGAGCAGCTCGTCTGAGTTCCAGCAGGAACAGGGGAAAGAGGTGCATCTCGTGCATGTAAAGGAAAAATTTGAGGGAGCGATTCGTGCACAATGCTTCCTAATTGTTGCTTGCTGTAGAACAGATCTTGGGCTGCTGGAGGGGATGTGTTACGGCGTGCGTGTGACTGCGTGCGTACTCAAGGAAGATCTGAGGAGCGGAGCGCTGCCTTTGTGCTGTTCAGCAGGGTGCTGCGGGCTTTGGGACTGGCACCTGCCCCAGCGCTCTTCCTCTCTCTTTGGGAGCAGATCATTCGGTGGCGTGAACTCCAGAGCAAAGGAGGAACAGCAGCAGCAGGGGAGTCTGTAAAGCAGATTCAGGAGCTGAACCTAAAGAACCTGGCTGGCCATGAGAGAGTGGTTTCCATGGTTAATTTTCTCTTTTGTGTTACTGATTTTTCTTTTCATTATGTTTGAAATTGATAGAGCTTTGTTCAACATTAGTAGCCAATGGCAATAAGCTGTAGAGATGAGACTTTGCAGAGATAGGGCAGGGGAAAAGAAAAGGTGTGAAAAATTGAAATGACAAGGTCATGGTGGGGACTACTGATGTGGAGGAAGGAAATTTTTACCCAGTGTGCTTTGATGAGTAGTTAGAAGAGGAGACTGTAGTAAGCAGGGAAGGCCTTAGAGGCCAAGTTGGCATGTCTGGAGTATATCTGGTACAAAACAAAAGAAAATTGAACCATTTCTGTTTTAAATGAGTGTATTTGGGGAGATAACTATGATTTTCTTTCTGAAGATAAAAGCATCTGAGCATGTTTTCATTTAGGAGGGAACCAATATGAACTGCTGACCACATCTGTGTGTCTGCACATGGAACAGGAACTACCAGCATGACTCACAGCTGTTCCACCTCTGTCACCTGTGGTTGTGGCAGGTCTCACTACTCACGTTTTTATGGGGAGTCAAATCCACTGAAAGAACGATCGTTCTTTTTGAGACCTTACCATTCAAAGCCTGTTTGCAACCAGAAGCTTTGTTGCCTCAGCTATCCTCATAGGGTTACTCCTCCTTTCTGTTCAGCTGTGATCCCAAAGTGCAAACAATGTATTTTTGTTGTTTAGGAGTAAGCATATATTTTCATTTTAATCCAAAAATAATTTCTAATGACTGAAAAACTAGACTTTTCCAGAAACTTAGCATATTGAAAAACATTGTAGGGGAAGCGGGGGAGTAGAGATATTTTTGGTTGAGCTAAAAAGGTTCATCTCTGGAGTGACTTGTAGTATCCTTATGCCTCTGCCATTTCTCTTTGTTATCCCAGCCCATATTTCGTAGGTTGGGGGATGTATTGAAACAATTACACAAAAAGCCACTTTCCTTTTACATAGGGGTAGAGGGAGAAGGAGTCTGAGGGAGAGAGGCTGGGCATGTCAGCACGGCTGGATACAAACCATCAGGTGTCCGCAGTACCTGCTGCAGCCGAGTGCAGCTTCCTTGCAGCCCACCAGCCGTCGGCAAAGGCATCAACACAGCAGATCAGCCCTGCTGTTGTGCCCTGCTAGATGCTCGGGTTTCACTGCACAGGAACAGAGCCTCTGAACCAGGGCTGGTTTGCACAAAGGGCAGGTGACTGTCAAGGTTGGTGAACTCTGCACAGTAAACAACCCCCGTGAAGTGCTTTGAAGCAGTCAGAAACTGAGGAAGGAAAAACAGCCACAAGCAGGGCAGCCACGTTCTGTGGGTAGCATGCATGCTCCTTTGATTGCTTTGGGGTTTGAGGTTACATAAACCTTGTCCTTGTTGAGTCCGATGTGAAATTCCTTTCTGTGAAATTGCCTGTCCTCAGGCACCAGTGAGGCTCATGGCCTCAAATTAGGTTGAAGTGCTACTCTCTGGCTCTGCATTTGTTTCATTGCACAGTAGCACATCACCCTGGCTTTTACTTCATTTCCATTTGAGCAAGCAAAAAGTGCCATTGCATAGACTCTGAGCAGCTTGCAGATGACTTGACATGACAAAAGCAAAGTGCAGGGTGCCAGCAATCAGTAGCCCCCACAGACTGGCTGTCACATTGTCCTCTCCTGTGCATCTAAAGCCAACCAAAAAAGTGGGACAGGCAGTGTCAGGGAGCGAGGCTGTTTGGGACCCTGGGGGGACTGCGGAGCCTGCCAGCTCTGCTGTAGCAGTGGTTGAGCACAGTGGGGCTGAAGTTTTATAGCTCCCTAAGAAAAGCCATGTTAGCTCCAGTGCCTGCCGAGTGAGGTGGCAGCACAGGTGGCCCGGGGTCTGTGGGTCAGGCAGGGCAAACTGTGAAGACAGGAGGCAGGAGATGGCGGCTGGACTAAGGACCAGAGAACCATTCACCAACCTGTGCTGCTCTGAGCATGTGGGCAGCAGAGAGCGGGCTGCCAGGCCCAGGCACGCTGCTGCCGTGGTGTGGCTGCTCCTGCCAGGGTTCCCCCGGCTGTAGCTTCCCTTGCGCTGCCGGGCATGTCTTTGCATTTTCCATTGGCACGTGGGGCATGTTTTACTTCTCTCTCCTTTGAAACTACGCCTTGCTGCAACCTTTCTCCAGCAGCTGAAGAGAAACTCTCTCCTATCAGCCTCTCTGGGGAGCTCTGGCCTCTGTTAAAACTAGCCCTTGCACTGCTAAAACTACACCGAGATGATTTCAATGAGGCGCAGGTGAGGATCTCCACTGTGGCCGCCTCTGTTGCTTGTATTCTCCCAGTCAGGGCTTCCACTGCCCAAAAGGCTCATTCCCTGTCCCTACACATACCCCTGCCAGACACATGGGAGATGTTTTCCTTTGCTGAGGTTTAATTCCTCCTTTCATCCAAGTGGCCTTTTACTACTCAGCTGTTTGAAACCATCTCTCTGAAGCAGTCTTTGTGAAAGGCGGATTGCTGTTTGCCTTCCACAGCTATCCCCGTTAAGCTGCTACATACAATCTGTAATCTCAGTGCACGCAGAGCTGTGTACTGCTGTCAGGTAACTTTACAGGGCAGTGGGTTTTAACCCTGGAGGGTTGCAGATTGCTCCTAAGGGCTCTGAAAGGGAGTTAGGCTGCACCGTTATGTCGCTGGGGGCAAGGGCTCTCTGCGAAGGTCAGCAACTCCAACAGAAAATTTGTAGGGGTCAGTAAATCTAAAAAGGCTGAGAACTAGTGCTACAGGAGTTCAGTACAAAAGTATTTAAGGTCTTTTCTGTCTGTTGGGAAGATGAGAAACATTTGGCAACTCATTGGAGAAGAAAAAAAAAACAAAAGCTTTTTGTTCCTTGTTTGTTAGCAAATAGAGCTGTATTCCCGTGTGGAGCTGACTTTTAAAGTGGGTTTCGTTAGTGGGACTAAAGGAGGATGGGGAGTGTCTGCGTAGCTGATTTGTTTGGCGTTTGGGAATAGTGAGTATTATCTGGTCTGCTTGGCTGGTAACTACCCAAGGGGGCCTGCTTTTCGGCATACTGCAAGGCACGATGTGCTGCAGTGGTCTGCATTTGTTCTTCTCTCCTAGCCGGGCTGTGAACTTGTCTGTCCTTAGTGGGAAATGAGAACTGACACACGGACAGGTAGCACAGAGCATGAATCTCTCCTACCTTTCCCAAGGGAGTGCTGCTTTCAGCCTGTCCTCAACAAGCCCCAGCCGGCCTGTTGCCCATGACCAGAGCCAACAGCATCCTTCCTCCCCCTGTGACGGTCCCACTCTTTAGGCGATCCTGCCCACAGCCAGAGTTTTGCAACATGGGAAGGATTTTTCAGATGCCTCACCCAGCCCCGTCTCCCTCCAGGCAGGCCTTGCATCAGAGAGGACCCAGCTGGCAGAGCTGGCACCAAGCAGTGCATCTTGCCCGTTATCCGCACAACTCAGCGGAGGGCAATGTTGCTGAGAAATACTGGGCTGAAATGCAGCAGCAGTAGTGTTTAAGGCAAAATATTAGGGGCCTCCAGTGTGGTCCCAGAGTATATAAACCAGACCCAAGAAAAGAAGGTTTCTATCCATGCACAGCTGGGGTGGTGGAGATTCAGCTTCAGGAAGGCTGGCTCTGGAGCCAAGAGTTCGGCCGAGATGATTCCTGCCAAACTGACTGCGTTAGTGCCTTCTTCTGAGTCCCAGCCCAAGGGAGAATTAATGAGCTAAGGAAATAGTGATGTTTTTGACAGAGAAATGGAGGAAATTAGTTCAGACAAGTTGGTCCTCAACATGATGCCATAGAAGATAGTTACCCAAACAGTGGGAAAATTTTAGCCAGCCTTTTCTGTCTCTAATAATCAGTAGAAAAAGACCCAGAGAAAAACCTCTCCAACTGTAAGATGCAGCAGCTGCCTCAAGGCAGTAACAGCTCTCCACAGGTACGCCCCGACTCCGGGTACCCTCTGTTAGTGTTCCGCTAACACTAGCACGGGTGTTGGAGCGGTAAGTATCCGTGAAGTACCACCGACCATTTCATGTCGTCCCGCACATAAAGCAGCAGTGGATTTCCTGAATCTGGAAATCCATTCTGGACTGCAGCAGATTTTCTGTTGTTTTTTCCTCTGTTTTGTATTGCTGTGTGAGTTTCCTAAAACATATGCAGCATCCCTTTAAAAATCATTCGAAGAAGCATTCACAAGACTTCTGGGGCAGGAGTTTGCTTCAGCCTGTTATCAGCTGCAGGCACAGCTTTATTTAGTGCTCTGAAAGGTAGCAGATGCACATCTCTGAAAGGCCAGTTCTTTGGTCTTGCTCCTGCACATCTGTGTGTGATTAGACCATCATACTTCCAGATGATCACAATTACCTGGGTCCTTGCTTCATTTTGGATGGTGGCAGGAGCTTTCCCCAGGGAGAGAAGAGTAAGTCTGTAACCTTTTCTTGTTAATGCAGAGGTGAAGGCCACATAAACATTTCTGGCACTAGAAAAAAGCTGAAATAACAATCGTGAGTCTGAAGTGCCCATGGTTTCACGTTAGATGTTGCAGGGAGCAGCTTAATTTCTTTCTCGGCACTATCACAGCTAGGAAAAGAGATAAGCAATAAAGAAGAGCAAAGCTCCTCTCTCTCAGGAAGGGTTTTTAAGATCCTGCTCTGAGCTTCTAAGATACTGCCTTATATCCCAACACCACCGTGGGCAAGACGTGAGGAGGGTAATCTGAGGCTGCAGGACTGTGTGAAATCAAAGCCGCTTTCTGTGGGAGCCAGCTTTGTGTTCGAGTGCTCTTGCGTGGCTTCTCGCAGCACGTTGGAACGAAGGCAGGCTGGGACTCCTACCTGGGCCAGAGAGCAGCTCGCTTATGCTTTGTCTGCAGTGTTACAGACTGGCAACCCTGCCCACCTGGTGGAGGACAGGCTCCTATTTCCCAATTCCTCTTTGTTTTAGAATAGCAAATGGTCTTTTTAAGATCAACCACATAGGTACAGACGAAATTCTCAGAGGCTGCTCAGATTAACTGGTAACGTGGCTCTCCCAAGTGGCACAAGGTCACACAGTTCTCCACAGCAGGGAAATAGAGCTCCCCGCTCCTCAGTGTATTTCAGATTCAAAGTCACAGCATCCTGAGAGCCTTGAGAAGGACTTGGCACCCATCTTTGCAAGAAGTGTGTGTGGGGTGGGGTTGTAGGTCTTGTATTTATTATTTATTTACTTAGTTAAAAAAAAAAAAAAATCCTCTCTAGCTGTATGGACTGCGTGCCCAGATTTTTGGGGCACAAATCACCATGAATTTGGGTAGGATAGTTCCCCCTTGCAGAGGTACCTGGTTGGGCCAGTGAAGTATTCTTTCATTTTTTGGAGTGTTTTAATCATCACTGAGCAGTGTTGAGAGCAAGGGTGAATTGTGGATTTGGGGCTGTGCCTTCGCTGCATGTAGAGATCCCAGGGAAGAAAGCAGTGGGGCAGAATTTAGTTCTGAGTTAGACTTATGATTTGGCACTCACCTAGGGAAATTCAGGATCATTAGATTCCTGTGTAACTAAAATTACATTTAATGTGTGGTTAATGTGAATACTATCAGCTGAATGCAAGGCAAGAGGCTTAGAGTAAATCTGAGTCTTCAGTGCTAATAGGTTTAGGGCAGTCAGTTTACTGACTTCTGTAAATCACACCAATCAGAGAAAAAACTAAGGTCATTTTTAGTGTGGCACTTACCTGAAGTGATAGATTATGACTCAAATCACTGAGCACAAGGGGATGTCACTGTCTCTCTTTAGGAAGGAATAGTTTTAACAGTGGGAAGTTGTCTGAGTTCATAAAATTTCTTACGACCCCTTTACATCTTTAAGTGCTTGCTAAATTCTTGCACCCAGGGTACAAAATCCTGTTTTAGGTCTTGCATCTTGATTAAAAGATTCTTAACCCAAAATTCTGAGGGAAGAAAAGCAGAAAAAAAATGACATAAAACTGTTCCTATTTTAGTGAGCGTTTACTGTGTGTTTGACTTTTTCTGAAAATACTGTCCACCTTAATGTTCTTGCTTTTTTTAATCAGTACCGTTTTTTTTAACAATAAGAAGGGCAAATAAAAATGTTTCCTTTAATTTTGGCGAATTAAAGAGATTAAACTTCCCTGTAAATTCTTTATTGGACAACTGATGAACCATATTGATTCACTCAATGAGCAAAATGCAGGTTGTATTTATTGAACTGTTTTACATTCCTACTCTCCCTGAATGTTATGTCTAAACTTAAGTAAATAATAAATGGAAATTATTTACTGGAGTTAGCGTGGAGAAAATTCCTCTCTGTGTGGCTGTTGTTTTTCTTTTTGCACTCTTTGGTAGATACAGTCTTAAATAAAGACTCGCTGTTGCCCTGACTCAGCACAGCACTTAAATACGTGCTTAAATTTAACGAACAAGGAAACCTCTCCCTATTCAGCAAAATGTTGGAGTATTTCTTGAGTTGCACATCAATCAGTTGTAGGTTCTTGTCTGAGTACAAGCTGATCTTGGTAGCTGTGTCTCTATTGGTCCCTTTGTGCAGGGGAACTGAACCTGCGTCATCTTGTCACGAGCTGCAGCAGGTGCTGTGCCTGCGGATGAGAGGCCACCTGCGTAGCTGAGGCCAAGTGAGGTGACAGTTGTGATTGCATTCAGTATCAGAGGTGATTGGCATCTGTCTCTTCATCCCCCTGACCAAGACCCAGCACGGCATTTGATTTATTTCAGGAAGGTTAGAAAAGCTGGAGGTTGCAGCAGTTACCACCTCTCGTGTCTGGCCCCTCTTCTTAGCCCTCTCACCTCATTCTCTTGCACTGTGTTGGGAGCATGACTGTTCAGCAGAGAGAGGAAAGGATATGGCCAACATCAAAATACGTGCACCTAGGTGATATTCTGGACCTTGTTAACCAAGCTAACATTTCTGGCTTGCTCCAGGGCACTACAGAGATAGTGGCATGCTTTTCAGGAAGAATTAGGTTTTTCATTGCATCTTTGTACAAAACAGTGTGTGAAAATACTCCAGTTAGATTCAAGTATATCTTTATTTCAGTGTCTCATCTCGTTTACAGGGCAGGACATCTAAAGCATGAAGTATTAGTTCACATTCACTTTATCCTTTCTAAGTGAAGGAGGAATATCCATTCTATAGTCGTCTTTTCAACACGTTTTAGCACTTATTTAAAAATCAACACAAAAGTTAGAAGAAGTTTAGAGTAATTTCTTCAGTCCGTTGCAGACAGCTGGTTTTCTTAGCAACCTTGAATGCTCCCTCTGCTTACCAAATTGGAACTCACTAAGATGTACAACTGGATACCTGTTACGTTCTCATGTGAGTAAAGTTCAGAATTTGGCCATACTAACAGTAGCTGAGCTTGGCTGGGTTGGTCCTTCCATGCACAGTTTTCTTCACGTGAAGCTAGGCTGCTCTTTAGAAAGAGATGCTGGATTTCATCATCTTTTTCACCTGAGAGAAAAGATTAAGATGTACTTGCACAGGAAACTGAAGTGTAACAAATGAAAGTCTGTAGAAAAAATTTTGGAGGGCAAGCTGGAGAGTTGGAAAGTCCCAAAGTCAGCAAGAAAGCAGCAGCAGCATATGGGATAGGTCCCTGCCTTCCCCTTGAGCCAGTAGATCACTGAGTGGATACGGGAACATCTCTTCATGGTCCATCTCTTTGTGGCTGAAACAGTCGGCTGTTTCCCCTTCTCACGATGGGACAGTGATTTAAAGAAGCAAACGTCTCCTTCTGAATAACTTTTCCCTTCCTGCTCTTCTGTCAGAGCAGCACACCTGTGTGTTGCCATCTGTTTTTTGGCCATGCTAGAAACCAATATCAAAGTAGAGAGAAATGGTCACCTCGTGCCAGCATGGTGCCATGGCCATGCCCTGGCCATAACAAGACGATTTGTTCCATCTCATTCCCCGCTTAGTTCATGCTAGTCTGGATGTTGCTGCTCCATAAAGTTTTGTTCTGCTCCTTTGGCTCGTGGTGTAACAGGCACTCCTCTACCATCTGAGATGCGGCTGGCCCAGCAGCTTGCCTGTGCGAGCGGCCAACTCACTGAAAAGGCTCGTAGGTGAGCTTTTTATCTTCTGTTTCACTGACTTCATTCCCTAAAGCATTTTGCTGGAGGACTTCATTCAAGTGCTGCTGCTTTTTGTACTTTTTCAGAAGAGTGAACAAGAGTGACTGCATAAGGCTGAAGGACAGGTCTTGTCCGGAGCAAAAGGGGATGAGAATAAGTGAAAATGGAGGACACACTTCTGCTAGAAAAAGAAGGCAAGTCATTAGCAAATAGTCCTCAGACAGGTACCTATCTTTCCTCCAGTTGTCAGATGGGGATACAAGGCCTAGCCTTCTGCAGCATGCAACTAATGAAAGAAAGCCCTATTTTATTTCAAGCGTGGACAAGATGGGCCCAGAAATCTGCAGCCCATTCCCTTATGCATTGCTCCCTTGAAAGAAAGCGTATCCATATGGAGCATCCCTGTATCAGCTCACTGAGAGCTCAAATTAGGCCATGGCAGACGAGTACTTTGGCTTCGTATGCCAGCAACAGGTAGTTAAAATCTGAAATAAAACCTCTCAAGTTTGCTTGTCACTCATCACAGTTTCTTGGAGGTTGGCAGAGTGAAATGTGGTGTCCTGCCTCCCACCCCTGTGCAAAAATTCCAGGACTGGTTTTTAGCTCATATGGTGCTCTCTAAGAGGCCCTTCATCCCAGCACTTTTCTTAAATCATATTTCTGTGCCTAAAAATGCACGGAAATGAGATTTCTCGAGAGGACCTCAGCACTGAGTACAAGTTAGTCAGTACAAGTCGGCTGTCAAGCTGCTTCTGGAAGTCCTAATAAGCATCTGTTTTCATTGCAGGTGAATAACTGAAAAGCTAAAATCCTTGACTTTCAGTTACACCTGAGCTCTCAATGACTAAGGCTTTTGAAACTCTGTGCTCAAGGCAGTTCTGAAAATGGGATAAAAGATTTTGGATTGTTTAGGTGAGGTTTGTTTTGTGGGGGGCTGCTTCTGGATGTCCTTTTGGAAGAAAGTTGCTGTAGGAGATTTTGCCTTGATTGATTTATTTGTTTTTTTTGTTGTTGTTGTTTTTGTTTCCCAAAAGGCACTTGGAACATCTGATAATTTTTTATCAGCAACATTCAGCCTTGTGTGTGTTTTAGTTTTGCTTTTCTCCTTTTGTGAGAGCCATAGTCAATAGTCAAGCCTACAAGGAGCACTTATTTGGACTGGGTCATGATTGTGTTGTTTAAATTAGAAATGGTTGCGGTTGTATGGAATGACAGCGAATGCACTGGCTTGTGTTCTTGGCAACAAACTGTCTAGAGGTTTAGTTGGTTTTGTTTCATGTTTGAGATTTTGCTGCTTGCTGTTAGTCAGTGTTATTTGTTACTTTTTATATATGCCATTTGCTCACTTGAGTGAGACAGAAGAGCACAAATACCTCACGGCTGTGTGTTCTGTGATGTCTCAGGGCATAAGAAATAAGAGCAGAGCAGGAAAGAAGGTTAGAATTAAGATCATAAACTACAAAAGACAAAACAGGACCTAAAGATCTTTTGCATGTTTCTTGTCAAAGTTTTTACTTGGCTTTTTCTTATTGTCAAAGACTTGCCGTAGTGAAAGAGTTCTTACATGAGTGAACAGCCAACTTAATGTATGTCATGTACCACCATTTATTTTTTCCTATGTATCAGTACTGCTAATCAGCTGCCGGAGTATCATTTTAGCAGCTAGCATATGCTGTTCATAACAGAGCCCTACTTAGGGGAAGAGCACCTCCTTTAGACTGTTTTTTAATAGAAACTTGGAGAATAAAACCATCTAGTAAAAGCAATAAAACCATCTAGTAAAAGTAATATATATATATGTATGTTTTAAAATGCTGTTAAACTGATTTGAAATGTCAGATTTTATTTAACTGTAAGTTTATCATATTAAAGCAATTATCGCTGCACAAAGCAGGTTTCTTTCTGTGTTAATTGTGTTAAAAATGCTTTCAGTTCGTTAATTCCTAGCTGATCTTTAATTATGCAAATGTTTGTAAGGGTCATATCCAGTCATAAATCTACTGGCTGCTGGAACAGAGCTTTAAACTTTATAGGATTTTCTGTATCTTTTTTTTTTTTGTCAGAGAATAATTGGGTTTGAATGTACATTGTTTTCACTCCATCCAGTAATGCTCAAAATAGTCACTGGATCCCATGAGACTGTTATCTAAATAAGAGTAACATGATTTAGCACACAGCTAGGCTTGCGTTCTGTAGAATAACCAAGTAAAAGAGGAGGTAAAGTAAGCCCAGGTATGGTAATTAGCACTGACTTTATAAATCTTATTGTCCCAAACAAAATATGGAACCTGTGATCTGGTGATGCTGGGAAATGGCCAGGAAAAAATAAAGGAGGTAGGTAGTAACGTATCTGAGTTTTTTGTGGGGTTTTTCTAAATCCAGTAGTTGGTAAATCTGTAAAGGGTTTCACAGGGCTGCATTAGCAGATAACGGGAACAGATGCTGAAGACCCTGACGTTGTGAAGTGGTGCTGCAGTCCCTTGGCCTGTGCTGAGAGGGACGTGGAAAAACAAATGATGGGTGACACGAGGAAATGCTTGGGTTTTACTCTACTACCAGATGCCTCCTGCCTTCTTTAGGAAGTCATCCCATCTGGGTCACGGATGTGCCCTAGCAGCATCGTCTTGTGCATGGAGCCAGCTGGGCAGTGCAGGCTGATGAACCAAAAAATGAGAGAATTTCACTCAGACCTTGAACAAATCAGTGAAGCTCAGAGCTGGCCTCGTTTATTGTGGTGTTTCTGAGTAGACACAAGATCATGGATAGAGTAGCCAGCAAGGACAACTGAAACCACAGCACTAACAGCTCTTCCTAATTGCTGAGGAAGATGAAGTTAGACCTGAACGAAAGAGAAAAAGGTTTGCGTTTGAACAGCAATGGGAGGAAGGAGGAAAAAGAGGACTGGAAGATCTGGAAAGTGACTGAAATGAAATGGATATAACAAGCAGGTGACCACAGCAATGCTTATTAGAGACTGTCTTTTAGTCCTTGATCTCAAGATGTGAACATTGCTAATGTCTGCTCTAGTCATCATGTTTCACGGGATAAGGGGAGGGATGGAGGAATTGAAGAAGGGAAAGAAGACATTCTGGGCATGTCCTGGGGGAGATTCAGGTCCAGAGAAAAGGCAGAAGAAAGAGCAGAAGCCAGAATGGAAACTGAGAGAAGAAGCTATGAAATCTGGAGAAAGTGTGAGGGCCAAAAGAAATGGGTGAAAAAAAAATATATATATAGGCATAGGGAAGTTTTGATAGGTGAAGTATGATACTACAAAAAAACAAAACCTGCTTGTTGGGGTGGGTGCTGAGCACATGGAGAAAGCAGGGAGTGGGTCAGGCAGAAAGGAGAGACCAGAGAGTGGAATAGACCTAGCAGAAACCAAAGAATAGAAGCAGAAAGGAGGGAAGTGAGAAATGGAAAGGAGACAGTGCATCATCAGCCATCACATCTGATGGTCTGGTTAGTAGAGTGCTTTGTTTTCATTATATTAACTCATTCTCATGAATGAGACTACAATTATGTTTCAGGGGTTGTAAGTTTAAATGGTATGTGGAGATGCCCTGTTAGGGTGCGCAAACCAGCTCTGAATCATGGAAAATGGGCTTCTTTGTGAGTGCTGATCTATCAGAGCATCCAAATACAGGATTCGAATACTGAATTAGGGCAGTCTTGTTGCCTGGTTTCCAGAGTCTACAGCTTCCCTTATTTAACACCAAACTTTTCAACATCAGTATTCATTGCTCACCACGTCAGTCCAGGATAAGTGGACGAGCAGCAATTTTTCAATCAAACAGATGATACTGAACCACAGCAGACATATCCCATGAGATTCCATGCAACACTCATTGCGTTGGAGTGAATTTGCAGCTGCAGCATCCTTCAGGTTTGACCCTGGCGCAGATGAGGTGGGAGATCTCTGAATGAAGAGAAATTACCTGGTGCTGGAATAGTGAATTTGTGAAGTTCTCTCTTTAACCAGTGTTATATCATTTGTTCAGAAGTAATGACTGCAGGCACCTATGATTGCATACCTAAACCTTTGATTAACTGAAACCTTTAAAACACAGCCTTGTAAAAACAACCTACATTATTCGGGAAACACCTGGCACAGGATGCCTCAGCAGAGGGCTAGGGTTCAGCCTCAGGATTTGGGTCTTAGGTTGCTAGAGTGGCCTCGAGTGGGCACCATTTGTTGCTGTTGCCATCCTCGAGTCCCCGGCAGCAGCTCAGCCCAACACTCAGCGTCAGCCAGCTTTGCTGGCACGGGTGCCCTGAACCCAGCACCAGTGGGGCTCCTCTACGTGCTGCTGCGTTCTGCCCGCTGCTGCTGCGCGTGAGGGAACTGCGAAGAGGATGTCCTTGCAAGGTACTTGGAGAAAACTGACGTTCTCTGCAAACTAGATAGAAGCTACCCCACATCGACATTATTTTTCATGAGTCAAGGTCTGTGGTGCCCCTGGCATTTGTTTTGTGGATAAATTGCAGACATAAGCTCTGTGTCCCATATCTTTTTATCCCAGATGTCCTTCTGAAGGAAAAGGAAGTGTATTCCTTTCTTCACGGTTGTATACAATCCAGCCTGCCTTACCAGAGGAATTTAAATCACTCTGCTGCTCTTTGACCAGTTTCTAGCATTTGTAAAACACATCAGAGCAGTAATGAGTCGGATTCGATCCTGCAGGCAACCTAAGAGCACACTTACTGAGATGTGGTAAGTAGCCTGCCTTTCTTGTCCTCTCTCTCAGCAAAGTGAATGAACAAAGCCTGTGAAGTGCCTGTGTAACATCTGCATAGGTCGAGTGGGAAGCTGTGCCTGCTCCTTTGCAAACACTTCTGTCAGTCTTGTAGGGAAAAAGGCTCAGGCACCGTTGTCAGAGGGGAACTGCACAATGCCTGTGCACCAATAGGAGGGGCTTGGAGCGACGGGATGACTTTTTCTGTGGCAGCAGAGCACTTGTCTTCCCTTCTGTGTGTGTACAGCATCCGGCCCTGAAACAGATAAAAGCGATGATATTACCACCCGTAGTAGTAACATCCAGGCGGAGCTGAAGATGTAAATCCAGCTAGCAATGTATGCAGTAACGATGTCGCTTGGTACAAAAGGAGGTCCTCATCTGCCGCTTTGTCAGTTCTGCCACTGGCTGGGAAGGACCGTCTGGGTCAGTGAGTCCCCCTACATCTTTGTAAGCAGCCATGTGATGGGCCTCTGTGCTAGGAGAGACCATGGAACACCCAGCTTCTGGTCTTCGCAGCACTGCAGGCACCAAGCTCAGGCCCACACGCACCTAACCCCCTGATAATTGAGAAAGTGAGGCTCCCACCGTGCAGTGGAAAAGGCTGCTTGAAATTGCCAGCTTGTGAGAAGCCTGAAGTAGCGCAGTCGCTTGCCCGTCAGAGCACGAAGCTCAAGCCGTCTCTCCATGTCAGAGCAGGCTAAAGCAAGATGTTTCTGGTAGTCCAGTGAGGCACTTGTGAAGCTTTTCTTCTGGCTTGGATGAGGATTTATGTCTCCTGGGAAAGGAAGGCTGAGGAGCAGTAGTTGGGCACATGCATGAAACCATTCCAGCAAGGAAGCAGCTGTGGGCATCGTTAGGAAATGTGTTTCCATGGCCAAGCTGAACTTCCTGCACCATAGGCACAGGTGGGGACTTGGACCCTGCCCTTCCCAGCGGCTCCGCTCCTCAGCCCCAGGCACCTTCCACCAGCTTAGCCAAGCAAGCAGCAAAGTCTAATTTCTCCTGAAGGATTAACACACCCTTCTCGTGGTTATCACCCCACAATTCATTCTTTATTTTTTAATCAACCCTACTCATTTTACTTTCAAGCTGTTTTGAAGGGGCAGTGCTGGGCACAGGCGTCAGCAATCACTCGTGTTTTGATGGACAAAGGTGCAGCCCCTGTGTAGTGCAAACCAGATACAACCCCTTTCATGTGTATCAGTCCGTAGGGACAGGAACAAGCAGCAGCTTCTCTCCATCAGAGCCGAGCCTAGTCAGTGCCATGTAGTCTCTCTGCACCCTGTTCCTCCTCTTCAGTTTAGCCAAGCTCTTCATGTTTTTTTTTACCCCACGAATCCATCAAAGGATTCATGTTACCATGACAGAAATCTGGCTCTCTACTTTTGGGAATAATTGTGTAGCCCTTTTACAGTCAGTATTTAATTTGGACTATCAGGCTGAAATTGAGAGAGGAGGCTGAGATGATGTTACTGCTGTCTTTTGTTTCTGTTATTGTTTCTTTCAATTTCTTACAGAAGTGACAATTGTTTGGGGCTTTGATTGATTAGAAGCCTCCCACTATCGTGCAAGGAGATGCTAAAGCATTGATCAGGCTTGTTGTGAGTGGTGTTATATCTGGCACAAAAACATGAAAGAATTGGAAAAAACAAATGTTTTTCCAAGCTGCGGGGTTGGGGGGGAAGAAGGATTCACAAATGACTTTGATCGCTGTTAGATGGGGTAATTTGCTCTGGGAGTGAAAGCCTGATTTTCTGAAAGAACAGAGCAGCAGCAGAACGTGGACATCAGGCAACGTGGACTATGTGTTGTATCCCTGAATGGATGCTGGCAAATAAGCCAAAAAATGCACTTTCTTGTGCAAAATCAGTGAAAAAGAAAAAATAACCGGTATTTTTCATGAGTGGAAACAATTCACTGAAAAGTTGCTTTGGTGTGAGCCAGATCTTATGGTCTGTGAACAGCTTTTGTCTTCTGTACTGGTCAGTCATCTAGCCTTGGCATTTAATTTTTAAAGGATTGAAGAACTTCTAGGTATTTTAAGCTTCATTTATTTGATGCTTGGAGCATGACTTGTTTAAGAGAGCCTGTGCTGCAGTATTTGTCATTCTCTTTCAAAGCATGTCAGACTCGCAGTAAGCACATTCAGAATCATGCCTGGCTAAATTATTTTGCAGACCCTTTTTCCATCCTTAGCTAGGACTCCTACCCCTACCAGGCAGCTATTCTGCTTGAATAATTGTGTTTCTGTGGAATTCTTTTTTTCAGAAAAAAGAAATGTCAAAATGTATGGTGGAGTTCACGCAGATTTATTGTGAAAACAGTCAGGTGAAAAATGTACAATAAGATTTTGCAATAGAAGTCATTCCTATTGCCAGCGGTTGTGTCTTATCAGCTGGGAGTTTGCAACAAGCCTGCCTGATTGACAGAGTAGGGAAAAAAGCTAAAGCAGAGACTTCTGCTGGAACCGGAGGCTTTCCTGTCGCAAGGTGACCCCAGCAAAGCAGTAGGCTCAGTGATGACTATGAGCAGGCGTTTCTAATTTCTCCCCTCATTTCTTAAAACATTCTCTTAAATGTTGATTCATTAGAAATCTCTCTAATCATTTTCTCCATTTCTCAGCAAATTATTTTATTAATTAAAATTGCAGCTAAAACGTCTATCTGATTTAAACAGAAACCATTTATAAAAGGAAAACTTTCAGGATACCATTCATTCTAGGAACTTTGATGTGGTTAATTAAATGATGCTAGGGGAAATTTTCTTCAATAAGAACGGTTAGTGGTGGAACTATTCAGTGTCATGCGGAATATCAGTAATGATGTCCACAAGTTTTGGGCCTTACACGAGATGAGTTGCTGGAGTTGCAGACAGCCTGCTCGTTCTTTTTGGCAGGAACTGTGGCCCGCTGTGCTATCATGTGGCTCGGAGCCAGCCCGAGAATCGGGACCTGCAAAGAGCGTTTTCTGTGCTTAGTGTTTCTCCCCATGTTCAACATTTAGGAACAGCGGAGATCAGCTGCAGTGTTAGAATCTCACCACTTGGGCTGAAATGCAGTGAGACATGCCCTGTTCTCTTCTAGATGGGAATTGCTTGGAGTTCCCTGAAAGCAGGTAAAAACAGGTTGCTGCTGTAGCCAGCAGTGTCTTAATGCGGCCGGAGAGGGAAATGTCCCATGTCGTCCTTATGGAGGCTTATTTGAGGAGGTAAGTAAAGAGTTTCTGCAAGGAGGAGCCAATGTTGCCTTTTCTGACTTTGTCCTGCTACTTGCTTACGGGGTCGCAGAGGAGTGGGAGAGTTACAAACCAGAAGCTGCTTCAGAGAGCTACGGAAGAGTTGGGTGTCCTCATCAGCTTGGGGAGCAGAAGAGTGGTGGGTGAGAGCTTGGGTTTGGATGGGACCTGGAGGTGTCATCAAGCCCCAAGCTCTTTCCACCCCCGGACAGATCAGCTCAACCCAGACGTGCATCATTCTGGTACTGCGAGATAAGTTGGTTTTTCCATGCGATACAGTTGCTGACACCTCTCTGATCAGTGATGGGTTCGCAGATAAGATGGGCTGTGGGTTTTTTCAGGTGTGGCTAGTCCCAGGCTTGGAGCTGAAAGCACCGATTCCCTCTAACTGAAGGTTGCTATTAATCATTTTAATTTATTCTGGCAGCAGAGCTGGGAAGCAGATCTGCCTGGGCATGTTCAGAGCACACAGGCTGTCCCAGCCAAGGCTGATGACGCTTTATATTGGGTTTCTTTATTACAGGAGCTGTACACCAACAGCTGTTTTCTTAGTTTTTCCTATTTGTGTAGAAAACTTTATTTCTTTGGAACAGATGTATTACCTCAGGATATTTACTCTGCAAGTATAGGAATTTTAGGCTCACCTTGGAATATTTTCATTTCCTCAGGGTTTTGATTTTTTTAAGGTGAAATTTACTGGTTTGAGAAAAAGCACCCCCTGTAATATATTTTGCCTGCAACACTTAATGCCCGACACAGTGTGCCAAGTAAAGGGCATATCCTGTCAAGGCTGATAGGCCGCATCTACCCTTTTTTCTTTTTCACATTGCTACAATTGTCTTTTTCCATTAAAATCAAACGTGGACTGAACAGCTACATGCTAGGAATCACCAAGTGATATTTAAATAGACATGTATCATGCCTCTGAGGCAAGCAGCACAAAGGACCTCACACCCGGCGTTCAGCATGTTAGGAGAACGTGAGATGGATGCAGCCAGAGGCTCCAATTGTCCCCCCACCCGTGGCAGGTGCTCAGCACCTCGCAGGGCTGGGTGACTGGGGCTAGGAGCAGCAGAAGGGGACTGCTCTGATACTGTCTTGTAGTGCAGGTAAACGTGTGCCTAGAAGCATTTGACTCTTCGCTGGTTGATGAGGTTTGAAACTTTCTTAAGAAGATGGTCAGTGTTGTGAGATGTACGGATTGCTGTGAATATCTACTCCGCCTCATATTCTGGACGTTTGAGCTGGTAGTATTATAATCTGTGAGCATCAGCACGTTTAGTGGCCAGCTGTGGTACCGGAGTTCATAGTGAATACGGGGATAATGAAAGATTCTGTGAAACATCTTCAGGATAAACATTCTGATTTCCTTTTCCATTTTTGTCTTTTTGCTATTTGAGAAACAAACTGAAGTGCAGTCTTTAAACCTTTTCTTGCTGTATCCTAATGTTTCAAAAGGACTTGTAATTTTGGCTCTTGACTTGGAAACAATTTAAAGACGTCTGATTTTCAGTGGCTGGGAATGCTGCGCTTCCTGAATAATCAGACTCTTTTGACATGTCTTAAATCGGGCACTGGAATAATGGATAGACAAGTACAAGTAGTTGACTTAGCACAGCTCTGGGGGGGTTTAGGCAAAGATGCTTAAACACACAGCTCTGATATGCTCTGAGTATGCACACAGCCAGTTATCACTGCTGAGCAGAGAAGAGGTAACCGATTAAGGCACAGTAAGTCAATCATGTAAAACCATTAGCCCGTGTTCAACCAAGTGATGTGCTCCGAATGACTAGCCCTTTTTGAAAAGTGTAGGCTTGTTCTTATTTGAGTGTCAAAAGAGTCTCCTGCTGGTGCTAAGAAGGACTGGCATAATAAAGCATTTCTTCTAAATGTAGTAAAATGCATTACTTGGACTTTCCACAATTGATCCAAGTCCTGGAAAATTCAGCTGGAGTCTCCATTGACGTTAAGTGAAGTCTGTGCTCCCACGTAGCTCTTCTACAGCGGCTTTGTAAGCTGAGGCACCTATGCTGGGTAAAAAAAAAAAAAAAAAAAGTGGGTGCAGCAGCTTTATTTGCATACTAAGGGAATGGGGATGGTTCTCCTGAATTTCCTGGCTTGTTTTGTTTTGTTTTGTTTTTGTTTTCTGCAGACAGACAACCATCTGTCCTGGCAGCCTAAGCACTGCAGTCTTTGACTAGCTAGTACAACTAAAGCCATAGCCAAACAAAAAGCCATATAAATGCTGAATTCTTGGAGAGAAAAGGAATCTGATTATTTTTGAAGTTTTATTTTCTTTCTTTTGGAAGTATTTTTGAAGAGCTGAAAGGGAGAGCTCTTTCCAATATTGCTTGAGCAATGCTTTGAAGTTCCATCCTTTGCCAAAAGCCTGTTGACAGCAATACAAGTGTTGTTGGAGCGTACTGGCATCACATATTACTTGGGGATCTTTAAAAGCTCTCTGCACAGCATACCAAGACTTCATTAACATTTGATTTCTACCTAAGTGAGGAAGAAATTATCACTGTATTTTTTTTAAAGGTGGGTAGGCAGCAGTAAGCAAGTTTGGTAATTTATCTGTCTATTAGGGCATGCTCTCCTGTCCTGGTAAGGGTCCCAGGAGTCTGACAAAGTCATCTTTTTTAAATAACCAATTTGACAACAACCTACATTGCCACCATTTCCATACTGTCTCATTGTTCATGTAGTATCTTTTTGGAAAAATGAAGTGATGGATAACCTCAGAGTTTCCTTTCACAGCTATTTCCTCTAGATGCAAATCCATATCAGCGTTTTTCCTCAGGTTTATAGTTATTCACTTTTTTCCCCCCAATTTTATGTGGAGAGGTTTATCAGGCGTTGAAATTTCTCATAGTCATTTTCTCTATAGCAGCCATGTCAAGGTGTCTAACCCTCTCTTTTCTTGTTGTCCTCAGGCAACCCGCTGACTGTGGCCTGCAAAGCTTTCTTTGGATTCAGTGGAGAGTCGGGCCCCATGATCTACTGGATGAAAGGGGAAAAATTCATAGAAGAATTAGAAGGTCACATTAGAGAAGGCGAAATCAGGTACTTTTTGGAGTATTTAGTGTTAGAAATGTAGTATATCCCAAAAGCCTGTTTGTGGTTTTGTTGTTTTTTGTTTCTTTGTTTTCCAAAACACATTTTTAGTTGGAAGTGGAAACAGTTTTCTGTCTAAAAACTGATGAATGACTTGGAGCCAGGGCAGTGTGAGTTGCGCTCTCTCCAGTGAATAAACTTTAAAGACACAGTAGCTATCCATGTGCCTGAAAGTCTGTCACAAGATTCCCCTGACAGTAGCTGAAACATCTCCTGAGTGTTCTGGGGGTTGATTTTAGTCCCGTGTGGAAAAGGTGCTGTGCACTGTAGCCGGCCCTTGTGGCAGTCTTTGGCAAGATGACATTCATTTCAGCATCAGTGTTAATCTCAAAGATGAATAGTCTTCTGTCAAAGTCACCATACTTTTTCTCTCCTACAGAACGTGTTGTCTGCCTGTGATACAGCTCTCAGTAGGACTTAACCAGGGCTTTCAAAGAGCAGCATTTGTTCATCCATGTTTACCATTTAAGGGAGAGATGGATGCCACTATGTGGGGATGTCTGATACCAAGCTGGTGCTTGACTTGTTCCAGATGCTGGTTATTGTTTGCTGTACTAATTGTAAAGAAAAAAAGTACTTGCATCCCCATGAGTGTTCATGGAGTTTGCAAGTAATAGCGTCTTCTGGTCTTCCCTGATTAATAATACGTGATTAATAGCTCTTTGAGCAAAGACTAAGCTATGATTTTATAATGGATAAGGTGGTCCCAGCTCCTGTAGATGGATGATGAATATAGATCATAAAGAAAGCTAAGGTCTTTGCATCTTCCATCGCATGCTTTTTTAGTCCGTTTTCTGAGTTTTCTTTCTTCTAAAAGTGATTTTGGAGAGCAGGCAGGCAGAGATATTCCTTTGCTTTATTACTTGGTCAATAATTTGAAGTTCACTCATTTAGCTACTAGTTATTAAGATATAGTAAAATAACCGACCTTAATTGTATGCAGTTTGAATTTATCACGTATTATCAGAATGGCTTTAGCGTAAAATCGTCTTTTGGGCTTCTGACCACAAAACACATTATTGGAAATTTCAGCTGTTGCATATAGTCAGCATTTAACAGCATTGTGTCTCTGGTATATGAACAGAGCAGTTTTGGTGATGCTCTTCCTTCACATCAGAAGGAGAGTTTGCAGTTTGTATTTAAAGAGCCCTCCAGCTCTCGGACAGTTCAAAACTTTTCCTTTACGTGCGTTTCTGTTAGTGAAACTGAGTTTGAAAAAGTTGTGTTCGTACTTCATTGCTCCATCTCATTACACATTCATGTTTCAAATTAATTTTGCAATGATTCCTTTTTCTTATTCCATTAAAATGCTTTGACGTAGTTTACAGACCCCTCACAACTCAGCTTCTCTTTAGCAAAGCTACTTCTCATGCACCCAATTTCCTGTGTATCACAGCCAGCATTAAAAGCATAGCATTTACCAGAACCTACTGCATCTTTACCAGCAGTGCCACGGTCCATCCCTTTTTTCATTTAGAAGTAGCTATGGCAACTGCAGTAGTAACTTTTTGCAAATTACTTTTTCATAGTAACAGCCCGTGTTTATGCATCCCACTACAGCTATGCTGCTTCAGGGAAACTAAGCAGCACTAACTGTTCTGTCAGTGCCCTGAGCCAGCCCACATCTTCCACCCAGTCATATTTATTGATGTATTTCAAAAAATGTCATGTATGCTTCAAGTTTGATGAGCCATGGGAAACTTGCTGGTTAGATGCTTTTCCCATCAGTTTGTTTCTACATGGTTTTATGAGCATGTTTCTTTTAATGCTGAAAAACTACTAGTAGTTGGGAATTGTTACAAGCAGACCAAAATAATCCATGGGTTGTTCCTCTGGCAGTTATCTATCATTTTTACTTGACATCCCCTATCTTAAATTAGTTTAAATTAGCAAATTTAAAAGTAGAACTGAAATTTTGGTGCTGTCGTTACCCTGGACACATCTGCAGCGTGGGGATACGAAACATCCATCCCTGGTATGCATCCTGTCGCGTGCGTAGTTACCAGTCGATCAGTCTGCTTTTATGAAAGCACTGACAGAAGGTTGCACATAAGTTGAGTGTTCCTGTTAAAATCAAGCCCATGGAACTGTTTGTTTTGGTAACAGGCTTCACCACAAGTACTGTGTGCAGCTCTGGGCTTGTGGTTATTTATTAGGCCTTGTTAGAGAGCCTCATCATGAAAAGTAACTGATCAGCATTGCAGGACTGAGAGGTGACAGCCCCCTCTCTAACCTGCCTCCTTGCCTTCCCTTGAATTAAGCTCCTCAGATGTTAGACATTCATAGGAGGGAAAGGAGAAGGACTTTGCTTTCCAGGTGGGCTTTTCACAGAAGTAGTAAATGTCATGTAAATTGAACCAGGGCTATTAAAGAAGGAATCAGAGTCTTTAAGCCTGCCTACAGAGTCGTCAGTTGCACCTAACCATCTAAAGAGCCCACAGCAAATTTCAACACCATCTCTTTGCCATGGCAAATAAATATTTTCAGGCATAAATCTTACTCTCCCAGCCACCTATGAGTTGCTTCTGTTCTTTCTTCAGGTGACGCTGCAGAAGAGTTGGCAGATGCCTCATAGTGCTCAATTTGTAGAGCAAGTTTGTCTTTTTTTTTTTCTGTGTTCTCCGTTTTTAAAGTGGAAATAGTTTAACTCATTTGAGAGTCATGAAAAGATGTGAATGGAGACATTTGGAACTGCAGCCTTATTTCTTCCTGCTGATTAATTTAACAGTCTGCCTGCAGAAGTCAATTGATGGGTGCAAAACACTCAGGCAAGATGAGGATGTTGTACCCTGTTAGGAGGGCATACTAAGGGAGGGAGATAGAATTACCGTCACTGCCTGGCTAATGTGTTAGGTACTTTGCAGAGAAGTATGGAAATGACAGCCCTCTCCTGAAAAGCTCATACTATTTAAGTAGACAATTTATGGGCAGAGAACGAGAAACAGACTACTGTTAAAAACTAGAAGGAAGGACGAGTGTTTGTAACCCTGTTCACAGTCCAGATTCTCTACTATCTAAAGAATGAAAGTTTCTTTTTTGATAAGACCCAACTCACATGCAGATGAGTAAAGATTTGGAATCGATTATTTGGTCCTGCAAAGGGACCCAGGGGAAGCTTTCTTATGGCCTTTCTGTTTGTGATCATACGAAACCTGAAAATTGTAGGGAAAATATGGTTTCAAAGCAAAAGTATTTTAACTTTAGGTTTAACTTAGTACACAAATGCAGTGGAAAAATATGACAAAACATTTGAAAAATCTGAAACATAGAATATTCTTCAAAGAAAATGTTTGTATTCTGAAATCACACTTGTTTTAATTCACATTTTCTTAACTGATAAATCATCAGTAGACAAAATGTTTTGTTTCAGATCAAATAAATTGCTTCAGCTTGAACAAAAAGAAAGCATCGGGTATTTTTTTCACTTCATCCACCTCTTCTCTCTCTCCCTCCATCCTGTTTATTGTAAGTTATCAAGCACCACTGATTTATGTATGTATTAAATGATGGAATTACTCTTACAGTTTGTTCACCAAACCAGAAGAAAGAGCCATTATTTTCTCAACATGTAGGAACTGGCACGTATTGGCGGTGTTACGGGCAAAGTTCCCACCAACCCAGATAGGGACTGAGCTTCATTTTCTTCGTGTTCAGCAAATGTTGTTGCAGCTTTTTGGTCTAACTCGTTGACACTATGTTCCTTTTCTTCCCCAAAAATATCGTGCTCCATTTTCTCTGAACCAACTGCAAAATGCAATGAATTAAAGGTTGTGCGCACATGCACACACACAAATAAGTAGATGGGTGACTATTGCTGTGGCAATAGTGAATCATGAGATGTAGAGTGCTGGTTTTAAGGAGAAAAAAGAAAAAGGCAGGAAAGTTTAACACCATTGGGAGCTTTCTGCGTATTGCTACTAGCATAATGTTTAAGTTGTCTATCAGCATTTTCATGCTGCATCTCATTCTGAGGAGCTCTCTTCCTAGAGATTGCACTTAGCATGAAAATAAATGAGGAAAAAAATCGTATTCTGTTTTATGACAGCTCCTTTTTAGCTCATCATATGTTATTTAAATTTAGGTTAAAGGTTGATTATTTTAAATAGATTCAGAATAATAGTTTATTTTAATTGTAATGTCTTCATAATTGTTACTGTGCATAAAGTATGCTCATTATAATAAACAAGACAATCTGAACGTTCACAGAGTGCTCCAGATTAATGTCCCAAATATTTTCTATGTTAATGATTTTTTGTTCCCTGCAGCATAATTTGTAGGCCAAAATTTGTAGAGCATATTGTTTACCAACAGAGAAGAAAGACTTTCCTGAGTTTAAAATATTTTGCTGTATAAATGGAATATTAATAGGTAAATGAAAATTGATTTATCTGACCCTTAATGGTTTATACTGATTTGAGTCTGCAGGCAGATTGGGCTGTCCTGGGAGGTTTCTTTTCTGTCTAGAAATGATGAAAAATCAGCCTTCCTTGCATTATTTTCAGCACTTGGAGTCAGGGCCAGAATAAAAAAAAGTGCAGAAATACAGAAATAAATGAGGGTGAATTTGCAAAAAACAATGCAAACCAAGTTTCCAAATGCAATGTACATGCCTGTCCTTAAACTATTGTTTTTTCACCTGCCTTTTTGCAAGTTACACAGCCATAGCAAAAGAGGCTGGATATTTGTGGATGCCCTGGTATATCTTCTGATTTTCTGTCAGATCACACAAGCCTTTAAAGGTGATTGTTGTATGTAATCTTACTGTAAGTACTTGGTTTGTAGCAGTCAGGCTTGCATTTTTGAATTTCAAGTGCAACATCCTCACGCTTCTTATTAGTTTTCAAATGGGGAGATCTGTGTTTGTTACATGAAGTTATGTACTGGGCATAAGAAAATGCGTGTGTTCATTAAAAATCCAAGACAACTTTGGTTTGTAGTAGAGACGTTTGGTGTTTGCTATTATTAATAAAAAATTTTAAGCTCCCCAGGAGAAGCAGTTTCCATCCAGTGCAAACAGCGCTGTGGTTAATTACCTGTCTTCCCATGTACCTTCCATCAATTTATAGAGAAAAGATTTATTTTGGGTAATAAAATAAAGTAAAATAAAATACAGTTTTATCCGTAAAGCCATGTTAGACTGCCAGCAGGACTATGTGCAATGGTGGGTTCACAGGCTTCAGGTTGCAAGGGCATTATGTATTTTATGTTTATCCCCTTGCACATTATGCAGCAGTACACTAACAGGATCAAATGAATCTGGCAGATTATACTTGACATTACATTTCCTTGTTCAAAGGACCAATAACTTTCTTGAGCAACTGATGAGAAGCATTTTGAGAGAATAGGGCATTTTGTTTTTAGACTTATGCCATCATCAGAAAACACTTGCATTTACTTTGCATTATTTTTAATGTTCCTATTGGAACAATGACATGAAAAGACTGTACTTCTGGCCTGAAACTCTGCTAGAACTTTCTGTTCCTTTTGTGGGGATTTTGTATGTTCCCTCTGTCCTCTCAAAGGAGCAAAGAGCTCTTGTTCTTGATACTGTCCCCTTATGAAGTCAGGATCTAGCAAAAAAAAAAAAACCTGGAAAATTCCATAGTGACATAGCTCCTTCCATTGGTTTTCAAGATTGCATTAAAATGTAGCACAAGACACAGCCTTTAAAATATTGCCTTATAATTTGCTCAGCCATGGCATATTTACTTCCTTGGAAAGTGAGTATTTATTGCTTCTTTTAAAAGAAGAACTGTTTTTAGCATGTTAATTCTGGTGGAGCCAAAGTAAACAAGCCACCTGCAACTGTTGCACTCACAGCCACTCTTCCTGCACTTGCTCCTGCTCCCTGCTGCAGAGGTGAGTGGAGGAAAAGGGGGTTGGTTGCTGTGAAAGTTGCATCCGTGAAGTCTCTTCTAGGCCATTCCAATCTCCTTCTAAGTCCTCCTCCAGGAGTGCAGGGAGGCCAGGAACACTTTGTATCTTTGTTCTTGACAAATCATGGTTCTTCTGGGAATCTCTCACCTTGTATTCATTCCATTAAGAGAAGGTTGTATCTTTCCTTTCAGACTCCTCAGAGAACATCTTGGAGAAAAAGAAGTTGAATTGACATTGATCTTTGATGCTGTAGAGGAGGCAGATCTGGCTAACTATACCTGTCATGTGGAAAACAGAAATGGACGGAAACATGCCAGTGTTCTTCTGCGCAAGAAAGGTAATTCTCTTTATTTTATTAGCAGTACTCTCACCTGCCTCAGCAGCCACGGTCAGCCAGTAGCAAAGGTCCTGCTGACCTGTCTGAGCCAGGCTGAACTCCTGTGTGCTTACGGGACCTGAAGGATGTTTGTGTTACGGCTTCAGTTTATTATTTGTGAAAAAAATTCATGAACTGTTCTTTAGTCACTAGTGAATCAGCCTTTCATCAGCAAGGTGATGCACTTGTCTGGAATACAGTTACCCATAAAGCCCCACTAAAATCAGTGGAAGTATTTTGGTCTAAATGACCTATGAATTTGACGCAGAGTTGACTGAACAGACCAGGGGTAATTGTATGATAGAGTTAAAATGTGTGTTTCTTAGAATAGGTACCTCAACAGTGAGGTCAGATGTTCTCATACTTCTCCACTTCCTTTAACAGCTTTGCTGTTTAAATTGAGATCTTTAAATAATTACCGTAAGTTTTGATAACAGTGCAATAGGACCTACAAATCAATGGAGAATTATCCATCATTGTGTTACTTTGCTTGATACTGTGCCTGGAATTGGGACTACCACTATTGACAAGTTATCTGTAGCAGAACAGAAACCCTTTGGTTTGAATGTTCCAAATTAAAAGATGCTACTATGCTCTGCTGTTTGTAGAAGTCGTTACCATAAGGCATGGAGCAGTATCTCATTACTGTTCTTATCTTGTTACTTCAATCACCTCTTCTATTTGTAAGTAGAGTGACATTTAAATTTGACCATGATCTCTTTAAAATGCAGGGTCTTACACAGTACAAAAGCTGTAAGACAGTAACTGTTGGGAGAGCAAGGAAAGGTTACACACTCAGGATACAAAAGTAGTGTGAAACCATAGAGTTATCAGCGCAGGAGATAGACTAAAGAGTTAATAACATTGTCCAGATCTCCGTTGTTGTTTTTGGCTGTAAATCATTTACCTAAAGAGAAAAAGAAATGTTTCCACGAGGCACACCTGCAAGAGCTGCTCCAGTCCTTCGTGTGCCGTCAGACCACTGAGGCAAAGGACATGCTTAGCAGCAGACTGTGGGTTGCAGTGCTGTTAGCATCAGTCAAAAAAGCCAGTGCTCTCCATCACCATCCTTGCAGCTAAATCCCACAGGGGTGTCCCCATTTCAAGAAGGTTTAAATATATTGTTAGTACCCGAGTGTGCTGCAGATTGACCTCTGAGCCTAGGGTAGATGTTACCATGGGACAAATGAACTAAGAGCTAGGTGAAGGAACAGGAAGAACAGTCAAGGCATCTCTAGATGGGGTTGAGACCAGGTTCACCAGCACCTCGGTTCTGGAAAACAACCATAGTAGGTTTACCTAAAGTCATGCTGGATGCTAAATGCTGTATTTCATGGCTAGAATTCGTGCTTTCAGATAATCTGTATAAAGTCAAAGGTGAGGGAAAGGTGGTACTGGGACAAAGAAAGGGCTACTAGGGACAGGGAATTTTGGGGTCAGCATCCTTTTTTACTATTCTTTCCTGTGACCCACAGGTGTTATGTGTGTGAAATTACAGTATGCAGTAGTGCCAAAATTGGAACAACTCTGCTTACACAACTTCCTGTATATGCGAGAGTTATGTGTCCTCCCAGAAAGAAGGGCATAACATAGGCTATGCTTTATGCTAAATGATAAGGATAAAACACAATACAAAAACTGCAAACCGCTCTGAAAAACAAGAGCCTGGAGTTGTGATGCAGAACACACATGAATGTTTATTCAACATCTAAATTGACAGGATGTCACAACTTTAATTAAGGAAACTGGTCATCATGATGAAGGATTAGCCTCTTTAGCACAAAAAGCATTCTGCCTTTGCATCCTTTGAACCTAATAAATATACAACTGATAGTACGTATATCTACATTGACACTGTTAAATGTTCAGCTGTGTTGCATGTATTAGAATAACAAGATAGCTTTATTTATAACAAGAAAATGCAGACATTTCAGAGCTCTGCTGAAATTATGGAAGAAGCACTGCTGAATACAGAATTTGGAGGTGGAGAGGATCACTTCTCAGCTGCTATTTCATTTCTCTCTGAATTGTGGCTGTAGAAAGCTTGTATTCCCCTCGGGCATTTTCAATGGTTTATTTTCAAGCTATTAAAGTGCCATTTAAAATATCTCCAGTATTTTCACTGTGTCCTTTGACTACCTGTCCCATTGTCTTGTTTTTTAATGTATTTATTAAGTTCTTACTAATACTTGACCAAACTTTTCCTTTCTGCAGCATGATGTAGTTACTTCTTATCCTAGCTTTTTCCTGCTTGGATTTGATTGTAGAGTATTCATAAGCCAGGAAATACTACAGTATTTACTGACCTGTGACAGGAGTTAGGACAAGATCGGTAGAAGGCTGTTGACCAGCATCCTGTGTGTATGTGTGTGTGCGCGTGTGTATGTGTGTGTGCGCGTGTGTATGTGTGTCAAAGGATCATGGATTCCTATTGCAATGTGCTGCAGTTTTCCAGAAGCTGGGGCACTTGGGAACAACAACGAGGAAGCACAGATCTCCCAGTCAGAGAAATTCCTCTCCCTCCAAAGTCCTACCTGCTACTTTATCCCTACTTGGCAGGAGGCGCTTGTACCTCAGTTTTGTCTCCAGGTTGCCACAGTGCTATAGGTTATATCTGCCCTCTATTCAGAGGAGCGATTGCAGCTCATCAGGTGTACCCAAGCTGGCATGGGTCATGAGTCCTGCTGAATTAGGAAGGCTGGAATAAATAAAAAAAAAAGGCTGCCTTTGTTCAAGACATACAGGAAACTAATGAGGTTTTTGATGCTGGTGTAGTATTAAATGATGAAGAGCCTTCTGAAGTATATTTGGCTCTCACTTATTGGGTATTTTATGAGACTTCTAGTATTTTAGAGGTTATAATCCTCTATATGATAGGCTGTAGCTGGGTCCTTCCACATTATTTTACATTAGAACCTATCTGAATAATATTATTTACTAATTTTCAGTCGCTATTCTAGCACAAAGTCCAGATTCAACTCCTTTCCTAATGTAGCATTTACTCGACTGCCTTTCACATTGATCTCAGCGAGGACTACTTGAGGAGAAAGGCATTAATCAGAGGCAGAGACTAATGTAAGGCAAAAACTTACTTACTTGCACAAAACTTACTTTTGTGCCTAAAGTAGGCAAGAAAACTGAGCATTCGGTGTTTTTCGCCATTGCCTCTGCCTTGGAATGGAGATAAAGAGACCCAGAAGTTAAGCCTGGAACCTAGGAGAGTTACGGGGCAGAAGGACAAATAAAGGAGGTGCAAAAGCAGATTGATTCTGCCTTTTGAGCTGGAGTTTGTGGTCAGTACCCTGCCATTGCCCTGGCAAGTGGATGCAAATCTGCGCTCCTGTGTGCGCTACAGGTGATCTTCAGGACATAGCATGGGCAAAAGTAGTCATTCAACAAACCCAGCTATGCTGGTGATGTAGACAGACCACTGTCATGGATGGGCTGTTTAAGTTCTATACCATGCAACAGCTTCAAATGTCAAATCAAGCAGGCAAACCCCAAAAGAGTCTGATGCTGTGCGACATAACATGCTGAGGGATTTGTCGACTGCTAAACTACAGTCAGTCATTGTCCAACAACTGGGATACAGCTGGGGCTTGGATCAGAGAATAGAATAGGCTCTGTTCTTGGACTTTATTCTGCAAGGTAGCATAGGTTAACTTTGATATTCAGAATTGAATGGCCTTCATCATTTTCTCTTCTTCCAAGCTGGCAGTTTTGCCATCATCCCAATTTCCTGGTAGAAAAGTTTCAGTATAAGAAGAAAGATAGGATTGGTTTTTTTTTTCCACTGAGAAGTAATTTTAACCAACTCTGTTCTCCATTTGGCCAGATTTATCCCCAGTGCATATGCCAACTTTATCTTGCAATGTAATAAAAGTCCCGTGAATTCCCTGTTCTCAGAGAGATTAAATAGCTATTATAGTAGACTTTTTCCATCTATTAGTCCATGACTTCTCACCAGACAGACATCAGAGATACTGTAAACTGGGAATAACTTGACATCTGATGTTAATTATTGAAATACTAGCCATGGCAAGGCAAGACTAACCCCAAAAGATACACAACTAATTTGCTTTTTATCTTGAAAATGACACAAATGACATACCAGTAATTTCTTCTGACCTAAGTTTTAGAAGCGTAAAAATCACAAAACCTTTTTCTCTCCTGTATTACAGTTTTTACGTCTTCACATATTTATCACAATAAATAAATCTATAATATAGAGGGTAGCTATTGTCAAATTGTTATCTTTTGTCTTTCATGGTAATGTAATATGCCAGGTGGTGTTATGAGCAATATTGTATTCCGAGGACATTTCAGGCTAAGGAGTGATACTGTTAAAGCTAGCATCTTACGTCAGGTAGAGCACTGGACTGGTATTTAAGGGGGTTTTGTCCCATTCTGGCATGGGTTTGCCAAATGACCTTGAACACATTGCTTTGCTTTTCTGTTCCTCTGTTTCCTCAGCTGTAAAAAATGGATAATTGTGTTTGGACGAATTTGTGGAATACTTTGAGATAGACTGCTTGGGATGTTTCCTAACAAAAGCATCCCAGTAGGAAATTTTAACTAGCGCTAGTTCCCATTAAGGTATAATGTGTACTAAACAAACATGTGAGAACTCCGTTGGTAGCCGTCACAATTCAAACAAAATGGCTCTTAGCAGCCTGATGTGTGCTTCTGGCTTCTCGCATCATGTTGGGCACTCCGGATGCTCAATTCATTCACCAGTGATTCAGCCAGAGTCCTGGCTTGACAGCCTACATCAGCCATTCCACTGGCTCCACAAATATAAAACCAAAGTTTAATATTATTTGGGAGGCTAGAGTCTCCCAAGTGGGGTACAATATGCCTAGTAAACCTATTCTCACATGCTGCATACAGCATTTGATGCTCTCTTGCAAGATAGAAGTCTCAAACTCCACAAGCTCATTAAAGGTTGATTAATCCTCAGTGTAAAATCACTTCATAGTTCCCTTGTAGAATTATGATTGTAGCCTCAAACGCATTCTAGATGGCAATTTCAGACAGGCAGTAGAAGGAGTGAGTGTTTAAAGTTAAATAATGGGTAATGAACAAAAAATTAGGCATCCTTAATGTTACGGTGGTTGTAACAGGAAGTTGTGAAATTTTGTGGAATTGTACAGTGGATTAGAGCAAGTAAAGCTCGGAAAGATCATAACCTTTCTGTCTTTCCTTGCTAATTTTAGATTTGATCTACAAAATAGAGCTTGCTGGAGGATTGGGAGCCATCCTTCTTCTGCTTATTTTGCTCGTGACCATCTATAAGTGCTACAACATAGAGTTAATGCTGTTCTACAGACAGAACTTTGGAGGAGACGAAGCAGCAGATGGTAAGCAGTTGCTCAGGAAACTCACAATATATGCATTGGAAATATTTCAGAGGTCCAAAGTGATGAAACTTCTAGTTTAAGTTCAAACTACTAAGCACCCGACAGTGTAAATCCCTAAGACTTTCTCTCAAAGCCTGCTGGAATCAATGAGCCTGTTCACTGAAGTGTCACTGGCCCATGCCATAAGCAAATGGGAGTACGAATAATTGTTCAGGAGTCTATTACAGAGGCTTGGGTGATGTTTGTGAACTGATTCCTTGGGAAAACTCTTTGCATTCCTGTGTCCCAGTGCCGCATATACACAGGATCACTTCTCCTGAGATTCATACCATATGTTGGCAGTAAATTCACCAGATACTTCCACTAAACATTTCCCTTAAATTTTTTTCAGGCTTCTAACTAACTCTAGGAACTACTGAGAGTCAATTGTTATTGAGGTTGACTAGTTACCTCAGTTAATTGGGAGTCTGAAAGCAACTTTATGGAAATATACAGCTTGACTGGAGAGTATGTTTAAGAATAGCATAGGGTGTTTTTCAGTGTTCCCTCTCTTCAGTAGCATATGGTCTGTTTGGTGCCTAAAGCTAAACCTATTTCTTAAATTGAAGCTTTAATTTCCCTGAATATAGAACATTCCTGCTTGTATGAAGCTGGAAGCCCTGGTGAACTAAATCCAAATGCTTTAAATCATATTAGTATATTCTTAATGTTTCTATTATCGCATAATTAATATACTATTAATGTGCACGTAACTAGTATCTGCTGAAGATCTGAAGTACAGTATTCAAGTAAAGGTACTTCTTATAGCCTACTGCAACACTTACGAGTCACGTAGGCAGACTGGAATGGTATGTCTAAAAACAATAACATTTGAAAAAGGAGCAGGGAACCCATTTCCCCTATTGTGCAAAAACAATGTACAGTTGCACAGACCTGTTGCTTTCTGCAGCTAGCATCACAGTTATGAAAATAATACTGTTTTCTGTTAAGCACTGGGTAGATACAGTGTGAAAAGGTTTGGCTGCAACGAAATCCGTAGGAGTTTTGGAGGATGGGTGGAAGGACATCCAAGGAATTATAGAATGTGGAATGATAAATAGCAGGAGAAGAGGCCAGGAAACTTCCACTCAATCTTTGTGTGAGTGGGAAAACCTAAAATTATGCTTTTTTCATACCATACAATACTGGACAATATTTATACTGAAACGTAGATAAGGTTGTGTGTTTTTAGAGGTAATTTACATCTAATACCTTGAGATTATACCAACATGATTTCCTTGGTTCACACCAATCAAAAGTGGCCCAAAGTGGTAACTTTCCTCCAGATTGCTTTCATTCGTTTAGCTCATGTTTTCAAAGTGAAGCTGCTGCATTTTTATTAATGTAACTTCATTGTTGCTTTTTAATTTGTGAAGCATTATTATTTTCTAGTTGTAGTCCCATGAGTACTCAGAGGATTCTGTGTTTGTGTTAATTCTGAAATCAACCTCTTGTTTTTCCAGTACATGATTTTAGAACTATTGCAGCCTTGTGTCTCATTCTGATCCTGCAGAATGAAAGATGGAGGCAGAATGTTACTGAAGTCAAAGCGTACATAAGGGTGTTTCTTTCTGCCTTACATAGGCTATAGAGTGAACGCATACAGGTCCTGTGGGAAGTCAGCTGTATAGATGTAATTGCAGGATCATATCCCATTTATGAGTGTATTTCTTTAAAAGAAGAGATTTGGAATTCAACAGATTTGCTTTATCCTATTTCTAAAAATATCGTATGTAAGCAATGTTGGATGCATTCGCTTCCTGTGTTATATGTAGCATTGTTTTTAGAGAAAACATTTTAGCAATACTGAAGATTAAGGGTAGCCATTTCGAAAATGATCCCCAACAATGCTGCATCCAAAGCACACAGAGCAAGCAGTGGGTAAGCATGGATAGGTCCTTCTGCTAACGTCCCGTGTATGTGAGGCTTGTGAAGAGGGAGCTGAGATATTACACAAGCATATGGACGCACAGGAGCCCCGGGGGAAGTGGTTCTGTCTACCGTTTGCTTGCCTTCTGAACAGAGGCAACTGGAGTGGGCACTTGTACCCACGCAGCCAGAAGGGGCAGGACTCAGCTCAGGGACTGTGTGCACACCATTCCCAGTACGTATCTTCCTCTCTGTGAGTGCTCGGCTTTCATGCTGCTCTGTAACCAGGCACATCAATGCTGTGGAGTTTGCTTTGCTACCTTTGCAGAGCTCTCAAATGTTTTCAGGGATGTTTGTCTCCCGGATCACTTGACGGCTGGCTTCTCTTAAAAGGTTTCAGCAAGCTTCATTGCGGACAGGGTAGCGGGTTTTTGACAGGGCTCCAAAGCGTACTGGCCTTTGTTTCTTTGCTGTTTGTTCTTCTGTCGTTTTTCCATCAGTCACTACTTTTTTAAGTGGTTGATTTCAAAGACATACCAGCAAGCCAGGTGGACCTCCTCCCATACAGCTATACTGACACTAGCAAATTGCCTTTTACAGACATATAATTATTCACATACTTTGTCTGTAGCTCTGACCCTCATGGGTCTGGCTTTGTGTCAAGAATTACAAGAAAGTAACCATCATTTCAAAGTCATCAAAGAATGTGTTGTATTACGATTAGCTATTTTTTCTTTTTACTGGAATGTATTGATGAGTTTTAACTGCTTTCATTATCTTTCATGCGCATAGTTCTTTACAGATAATTGGTACTCAGCAATCCTCCATTCATGCAGTTTTGTCCTCACAACATTAACTATTTGATTTTTCATTTCTGTAAATAATGGCAGCTGTGCTCTTCCCTGGAGACTAAATTGCTGAAGGTTGACTTTTTCAATATACTATTTTCCATTACTGCAGAGGAATAACAAAGAGAAATGTCACTAAGACAGTCTGATCACAGCACGGATCCCAAGCTCAATAGTGGTGCCACTTCTGTTCCTGGCACACTTGCCAGCTCTCAGCTGTGCGTGTTGGATGCAGAAAGCTGGAAACTAGTCCCAGTACTGTGCAGGAGGGGGAAGAAAATGTGCTGCCCTTTGTGTCACAGCCACGCTATGCTCACAAGGCATTTTCTGGGGTCCCTTCTGTCACCCACTGCCTGCCTCCACCTTTTGATGAAGTACTGAGGCTTTGCTTCCACCCCTGAGCTGCAGGCATCATAGTGCAGGAGCAAGTCTCTTCCTGCTATACACTTGCTCTTGGAGTTATTTCTAGATCTGATTTAGTGATCCCCAGGTATGTAAAATGTCCTGGATCAAGTGACCTCTAAAATTATGATATTGACTCTAAAAATTGGAAGACTTTCTGAAGGCATGCTTTGGACTGTTCATATTCGTCATTGTTTTCTGTATAATCAGTATTCACTTGAGTTAAGTCATGCATTTCTCGCATTTACTTGTGGAAGGAAGTTCTCCTTTGAGTGAGAGCTCAAAACTTTCCCATAATCATAGCACTCTTGAGGCATAGGAGTTGAAAGAAAGATTTCCATTAGTGATATATAAAGGATTAAAATAAGAAGTTCCAGCTTTAGTATTTGTATCAGAGCCTTGCCCAAGATCTTTTCAGATGTGAAGTGTGTACACTGACCACATGAGGCAGAGTTACTAGCTAGCTCCACTAAGCAGAAGAAAACTGAAAAGATATCCTTTGTATCAAGAAAATTTTTCTGCAGAAGCCAGGTTATATGTTCCTATGAAAAGTACCAATTTTGCTGGGAAATGCATGATCATTTCTAGAAATAATATGATTTTCTAGAACAGTCTTGTGCTCTTTATAGTGCTTTTGCAAACAGCAGGCTGAACGTGAATTTGTTTCCTTACAGACAACAAGGAATATGATGCATATCTTTCATACACCAAAGTGGATCCTGATGCGTTAGACTGTGATAACAATGAAGAGGAGCAGTTTGCGCTTGAAATTCTGCCAGATGTTCTGGAAAAGCACTATGGATATAAGCTCTTCATTCCAGATAGGGACCTGATCCCTAGTGGAAGTAAGTATTTCTGACCTTTGAGTTTTAATTCTCTCTGATGTGTTATGAAGGCCTTGGACTGTGCAATACGTGCTAGATATGGAAAGCCTCTCTTTGTGAAGTGGTTGTCAGGAGTGGATAAGTTTCCTCACTACTGCAGATTTGAACTGTAGGTTAGAGTTTGTTCCTGCACCACTGAAACCTGTCGGAACTGCTATTGATTTCAGTGGAGGCAGAAGCTGGACCTTTCTACAGGGGAGGCAGCAGAGCTGCAAGCAATACTGTAATCTAAAGTCTCTGTGTCAGACACAAGTAGCTAAAAATGAAACTTCCAAAAATGATTTTGTAGTCTGTTTTATCATTGAAATGGGATTTTTTTCAGTAATTGTTTTTTTGTCTTTTTTTTCCCCCCTAACTTTGAAGTCTTATAAATAGCTACATTAGTTTTCCAATTAATGGCAAACATGCAGTTTTTCATTAGGATTTTGACCAAGTGTTGCAATTATGAGCAGTATTGGTATTGTGCAAGTAATACTAATTCATCAGACGACTGTGTACGTGATCTGATGCTGTCTTCCACACTGGTAAAATACAGTTGTCCATTTCAAATCAGTTTTGCTGCAGCGTCTGAAGATTCAGCAGCATCTTTGGATGTCTGTACCAACAGTTAATGCCTTCTTAGCTGTGGTTATGGCATCTCTTCTTCCAGATTCATTTTTGGACAAGTCAAAAAGACCATGAATCATATGCATCATGTCAATGAATGGCACAGTATGTTTGCTTTAATATCATATTTATGTGAAATGCTACCCATGTGAAAAATATGCTTTTTTTTTTCTTTTTCACTAATTCTGTCAGTTACAAATTATTTGCATGAAAAATGCTGAAAGAGGGAGGGTATGAACTTCTCTCTGTATATGCTGCTGGATAGGAAATGTGAACAAGAAAACAAAGCAATGGCTGTACTTGAGCAGATGTCCCTAAACATGAAACAGCTAGATGACTGCGTTAGCAGCCTGCCTGCCAAAAACTTGAAACTGCTGCCTTGCTGCTGCCAAACCCCAGTGCCTGCCCCAGAAGTTGAAGTCTATTTCTTCTCTGCTATTTGAGGGAGCTGGAAACAGAGCTCTGACTCCAGTCCCATTGGGAGAGAGGAGTCAGAGCCTAGTCAGAGACCATGCAAAGTCCCCTGTAGTGGCTTGAATTGACCATGTGCGTTTGCAGCTCCTAGGCCAGAGCTGCTTCCTCTGTTTGTTTTTGCTCTGCCCCTGTGAGGTGTTTTACTCCACTAGTCCCCTGAAACATATTTCAGAAAGGGGATTTGGCTAGCTTTTTTATTTCTCACAGCCCAAGCAAGTGGTACTGAATTATTAGATAATAGGAGAAAATGTCTTTTTGTGTTAAAAACCAGAGAACTGTAGTAAATAATTGTTTCACATCCAACCATATAGCAGAGTTATACATTGCAATTATACAAGTGAATTAAGGAGTTTAAATCTGGCCTTTCAATGACAACTATACTGAAGCACAGATGAATCTGAAATGAGATTCTTCTTTCCAATTACTATACCAGCCAGCATGATATTTTATTTTTGTCTATTTTTGTCAGTCAGACACTCAGCAAATACTTGTCATCACTTCGGGTATTCATTAAACCTCTCCTGAAAATGTAGGGTACCTGAAAATGTCAGTTCTCATTTATGAGCATGCACAGACTTAATACTTCTTCTTTCTTCTCAAACTCACTTCTTCAGTGTTATGAAAGGGCCCGATTCTAACATCTGAAGCATCAAGTACGCTTAATCAGACATAATGACAATGCAAAATAAAATATGGATCTGAAATGAGTGTGATTTGCATGCTTCAGCTTTGAAAAAGATATGGGGGATGGCACTTTATTTTGAGGGAGCAAGAGAGAGGGAGAGGTGATGGGGAAGGAGGGAAGATTGAGACTCCTGTATTTGTAAGCTCTCTGTGTGTACGGGAGAAGTGGAACGTGGCTGTTTCTGTGTTCTGTGCAATGCTCACCAGTCTTACAAGGACTTGCAGCGCACAGTGAAGAAAGCAGGCAGTGTGATGTGGTATTGACCAGCTGGAAATTTCAGAGGTAAACATAACATATTTTAGAGTGACTGTTTCAAGAAATGGCAGATGTGACAAAATATATGGCTCTTCAAGGAAGATTTCTATGGAAGAATGGGGTTTTGATCACAGTTACCTTTTCTGATTTTAGGAAATATTTCTTCTCACATGTACCACGTTTCTTTGTCTTTTGGCGTAAATGACTTCGTGTGATATAATGCTTTCCCACTCTCCATGCTGATGGTTCCTTCTATATCTTTTCCTGTATACTTAAATATGTGATTCCAGCAAATCAGGTGTGTTTTGTAAGGCTGGTTGTTTCATATAATCTCTGCAATTTTAAGGTGCTGCCACAGGAGGGTGTGCATTATTGCGCTTGCTTCCTGGCATGAAGTAATTCAGCTGCTATTTGGATTTGAGAGCAAGCAAAAAATAGATTTGTTAAGTAGTATTTCATTTATCTTTCTTGGACACTTCTCCGAACAAACTGGAAAGCTGACTTCAGAAAAATTCAGGGACGAGTTTGATTATGTTTTTGCCAGCTGGTTCATCTCTCACCTCTGGGGAAAAGCTGTGATAGGCTCTGCATATCCCTCTGCAGCTGAGGGAGAGATCAGAGCCAGATGTGCCTTAGCAGGGGCTTGCTCACCCAGTAGAGAGCTCCTCTGCCGAAGGGGGACCCTAGCAGTGTCCCTGCTGCGTATCTCAGCTCTGCGCTGAGGGCTGGCTGTTTCAACGATGCGTATGGAGCGGCTGTTGCCATCCCTAGGAGGACAGAGATGATGGCTGCGGGGGCCGAGGCCGCCTCTTCACCATTGGAAAGCAGATCCCTGGCCTCCAGAGTCCAGGTCAGGTGGGGCTGAGTCACATTTGCGGTAGGCGTTAGTTTCTGTGCCTTGCAAAGCCAGAATACAATTACCATCCCAGCAGAGCATTTTGTCCTAGTGGGAGATCTGCCGGGAAGGGCGCTGAGGGCCTCGGTGATGCCCACCTCGCAGCAGCCAGCAAGGGCCTTTGTGGTGACTCTTGGTGTTGCCTGAGAGCAGCATGAAGGGACCCAGCCCCCAGCTGGCGAGGTGGAAACAGGGCTCGAGCAGCCACTGCTCCTGCTCTTGCTCGTGCAGAAGCCCCCGCGGCTGTGCAGGCTGGAGGATGAGGGGCAACAGGGCAGCGAGACATGACATGCGGTGTGCTGTGTAAGCAGCAAGACCGAGTTTGACATTAATTGCAGCTATTCTTTCTTAAAGAGTATTCTTTGGTCTTAACAGAGAGCATTCTTCTTTCTCTCAAAGCTGACAGCACATACACCTTTCTGCCTAAGCACCTAAGGCGTAATTGAACATGTCGGCCTGTACAAAGAGACTGTGATCCCTAAGATACAGTTGCAGTTGTTACTAAGTTTCTTAGCCGTTATCATTTTTTCCACCCTATTAGTTTTCAGGACTTTTTTTAACAAACCCTTTCCCACAGCAAAGCAGACTCGCAAACCATGTGTGCTTTTTAATTCAGTGTCAGGAGACCTGAAGAAACTGAAGAGTTGAGGGGGAAAAAATAGAAATACTTACATTTTTACCTGAGCCATTTTCTGTCTCGCTAAGGATGACGTTTCTACAGAGAGAATGATATATTTGCACTTGATTCTTCTGAAATGGGTCTGCATCAGAGGAAGATATTTTTCTCCCATGGTTTCTACAAATTATTTTAAACCCTGAAAGTGAAGAGATCGAGACTGTCAATTTGTATTTTTAATACCAGCAATACAAATCTACTAGAGCATCATCTAGTTGCTCTCTAAGCATATGTGTGTTTGATCTTGACAGGATTGAAAACACACCAGCAATTCACTCCAGCTCAGCCCAAGGTACAGAGATCAGGCACTGAAAAGAAAAACAGTGATGGAATAAAAATTTTTGCTTTTACCTGGAAAATGAGAGGTTAGCAGCACAACAGGAGAGCACCTAAGGCATGTGATAAAAAGCACCCAACAGCCAATATTGCATTTTTGGCATTTTGTATTTTTTTCTGCCCATCTGCAGTGGGTTTCTTTTGTGTTTTTGGTTTTGGTTTTGGTTTGTTTGTTCGTTTTTGTTTTTTTCTGCCTGGTTCCAGCTTCCTGGGTTCCTGTATGAAGAAACCCACTTGGACAGTGTGCCTAGTGTTCCCAAGAAGCCTTTATTAGGTATGTGACACCATTTATGTGGAATGGAAATAAAGTACCCAGCACCACAAACTTCTTTCAGACGTCCCTGGTTGTCTGCTCTGTATGAATCTTACAGTTAATGCCAAGCATGTAAAAATGAAATACAGTGGAATGACAGTTAAAAGTGGAATAAATATGAACAAAACCCCTCCCTTTAGAGTCAGCCAGGACAGGCTGGCTACCCTGTAGTGGTCTGCTGAAGGCCACCAAGATGCTCAGGAAGCTGGAGCATACAGCATAAGAGGAGAGGCCAGAAGAACTGCATTTCTTGAAGAAAAGGCCAACAAAGACAAAACCAAGGGATAATCTTGTTGTTGTCTTTCCAGTGGAAAGCACAGAGAAGATGGAGCCAGACTCTTCTCAGAGATGCACAGTCATTGAATAAGAGGCCACAGGTACAAGTTGCAATGCTGAAAATTCCAATCTAATTTTTGGAAATTTTTCTTTGCCATAAGGGTGGTCAGACACCAGAACAGTACCCAAAGTCACTGGAGAAGAAACCTCCATCCTTGGAAGTCATCAGAATTCTTATCTGTTCCTGCTTTGGGCAGAGGATTGACCTGGAGATCCGCAGATTGTGCTTCCAGCCTGTGTGATGCTATGAGTCTTTGATTCTAAGTATCCAGAATTTTGTTTCCAACATCTACCACCATGCCAGTTTCACCAAAATCACCAACTTCAGATACTTCAGTCTGCAAGGAGACGTCATCAGAGCCATCTTCTGTTCCTCCTCCTTAATCTCTCCTTCCTTTGCCATGTCTAATACAGAAAGTTTGACAACGGCTGAGTGGTATGCTGAGAGGGCTGTGTGTCATGTTGATCTGTATTATTTGTTTCTTTCTGTTGTGCTCATCAGCTGTCCCTTAGCTGGTAGTGAGGTTGTGCTCTCTTTGGGGCAGGGGCTGTCTCTCTGTTCTGTGTTTCAGCAGTGCTGACTGCATTGCTGTTCTGGCCAGAGCTAACACAAGCAACAAATATTTAAGAAATTGGAAAATCAAGATGTCTAATCATTTTTGTTGTAATAAAGTAACCCAAGTTAGGGTTTGGGAACCATTCAGTTAGGAAACTGGGACTGAATTACTCTTCTATAAATAACTCTTCCTCAAGTGATAGTCATGTTGCCAGATGCAGCAAGGCTGGTTATTTTCAGAGTGCCAGGAACCAGCCAGTATGGTTGATGGTACATATACTCTTTGGTCCTTGTGGTGCTGCAGACCACGCTTGCCAAAAATATCCGTAAGACTTGATGTGATTGCTGTTCTTTCTCTCTCCCTCAACTGCTTCTGCAGATCATCTGAATCTAGTTAGTCAGACATTTCTTTGTGTAAGCAACTCTGTGCCCATGGTGTTCATTAGTTTTCTTGATCTTGGACCACTTGCATGTTAGGTTGTCTGGGTTTTCTTCCAGCCCATGGTTAGTGTAGCTCATTCAAGAATCAATAGGCAATTATGCGTGATTACACTCTTGCAAATAGGATGTGTCTTGGACTTCAGTGCTCCAAACTACAGTTCAGTGTTGTTACATGTAAACATTGTCTAGTGAGTGTGTATTTGCTGTCAGGTCATCTGTCTTCATCACTGAAGGGCAACCATGTGAAAAACTTGTTTGTTCATGGGTCTAAAACTTCTTGTTGTCCATTCTTTTTTGGAGATCATGTTGGACGTGATACAAGTAAGTTACTTATAGAGCTACCCAAAATGGTAATTTTTTGACCTATGAGAAATGCTGACGTCTTGAAAACTTTTTTTGTGGCATACTGCAAAATAGTGTTTCAAGGAGAAAAAAAAAGTCAAAATTAAAATGAATAAAATGTTCTTTTTCAATAAAATCAAGTGGGTTAATTCTCATTCTGGAATTTTATTTATTACTTTATAGTTTATGATAGAATATAATTTTGAGAAATAAAAACCAATTATTCCATGCTGATTTTGTGAAGATTTTTTTCTCCTCTTACAATGAAATGTCATTGAAATTGACTCCTCTTTTGACAAAAATGAAGTTTTAATGAAATGACATTTATCTGATGGAAATAATGTTTGTCTGGAGTCTTGCAGTTGTTCATGGTTGGTGATATGAATCCCGACGTCCTTGCTCAGTTTTTTCTTGAAAGTGGAATAGAACCATTGCCTGACAATTACTTTTTATCTACCTAGAAAGGCAAAACCAACTCTTTGTCTGTCCTACACTGCGATATAGCTGGCTTGGATTTAATACCTCTGATGAACACGTAAGACAGCTCAACCTGTGGTATTTTGTGCAGTCTCTAATTCTGACGTGAAAAAGAGTGGGTGATTTAGCAACTCGAAGGTTTGTCTCATCTTGTCCACTGAAAAAAAAAATAAAGCATGGATTTCCACAGGCTTTAGAAAGACAGGAATCTGTCCTTCTTTGATTTTCCTTGCAGAAATGTTTGTTGTGCACGTTGGACATACTGTAGAGAGCACCCAATGGAACCACATGCTCCAGAGAAGTTGTCACCAAACTGTAGTAGTAGTCCCAAGCTTGAGTTATTGAGAATATTCAGTGTTTCTGGGCCAGATGGCTGGAAAATATGTTTGCCTTTCATTTGGGTTTCCAGTTTTCTGTAATACAGTGTATTTCATCCTCACTGCACCAGCAGACCCCCTGTACATTGGCTGTGTCTATCATTGAACCAGCTGCAACTTGGAATTTGCAGGAGTACCTAGTGGTCATTTGTGAAGGTCTGTATATAGCTGACTGTAGAAAGAGCTCTGAATTGTTGCAATATCCATCAAGTAAGCTGGGCATAACAAAGTATGGGAGAGGCACAGAGGGGAGAAGTGTCCATCTGAGAAAATAGGGAATTTTTCCTGTCATCTTCCCATCTTATTCCCTCTTCGACTAAAGCAAAGTCTGGTGAGTGTTTGATTGAGATGGTATAACGGATTATTGATGGGTTGTTGCTATTGAAATTATTGCTGCTGGATATTTGAAGGTATGAAAGGGAAGTGACTTTTTTTTTTTTTCTTTTTTGAATTGGATGCATATAGGATGTGCATGGCTGTGCTTAGCACTAACCTGGATACATGGTGCTGAATGGTATTGTGTCCTGCAGAGAACTGTCTTGTACATAGCAGTGTTCTGAGTTGTTTGGAGGAGGGATGAATATGTCTCAGGAAAGATGCATGATAGTTTGTTGTTTTACTGTATCTTGCAGATTCAACCTCTAATGATGAAGCTTCCCACCTAAATTCTTTCTTTTTGGGAGCAGAAAGAAAGGAAGAAAATGAAGAGTCTGAGCTGTTGATACATTGGGATAATCTCTTTCCATTGTATTGAACATTTCTACCTTTCCTTAAGTTTTGTTTCACCAGTTCTGCTTATCATTTTCTCATTGTTGCTGATTCTCTCCCCTCTCTGCTGCCTCTCCCAAACTTCTTAATGTTGAATTTTTTTCATTAATGAGTAACTATTTTACACAGAGCAATGTGGGAGTTTTCCTCATAAAATATTTTAAGAAAAAAATCAAATAACTGTAAATGCTGCATGATTAAATAGTCATAAAACTTTAACTGAAAGTCAGGATTGTTGCATAGAGATTTGTAATGTATGTGTATGTCTTAAATTTTTGTGTGTCTGTGGGATGTTTACAATTGCCTCTTTTCCATTTGTGAAAGAAATTCTTCTTGCTGCTAAGTGGTGAAATAAAACATTAGTAAGGGCAGATTTGATGCTAACTATGCCTTCAGTCTCATGAAAATAAGCTATTTTAGAATGTTCCTGTCGGCCTATTTTGTAGCTATTTACTTTGCTGGAAGTGGTGTGAATAAGCATGCTGTGGTATGGTGCCTGGGACTATAAAAATGAGTCTTGCAGTAACAGATGTTGATTAATGATGTTATTTGTAATCATTGTTCCTGCTAGAGGGCGGTGTGTGTAAGAGAGGCCCTGCCCTGTGCTGAGTAAAGATCTGTTCTGTGCAGCTTTTGTGTCCAAGTCTTCATTTATAACACATGCTTCTCCTCTGTTGTCAGACAGTACATTCTGAGTAGCATGGTCAAGAGGTTCATGTAGTTAAAAAATAATTATATCCTATCTTCTAAGCTCACAATCATAGTGCTGTGCAACCAGTGAACACTTGTCTGATCTTAGTATTTTTTTCAAGTGTTTTCATTTTTCTGGTCTTGACCCAAAATCCATTGAAATTTGTTGAAATCTGGTCATTTGAATGGGTTTTGGGTCAGGTCTGTAAGTAGACCTCTTTCCCATCCTGTTCCATGTCAGACCAGTATAATTGGCATCTCTTCCCTGCCATCCCTGGGACAAGTGAAACTCTGGATCAAAAACCCAAGTCCAACTTCAAGAACATTTTGTAGTTCAATGAGCTGATATCATGGAGCTGATGATGGGGCTGGCATTTCTGCTTACACTGCTCATTCACAACTACTTGGTGTGCATGAATGAAAGAAGAACACTATTTTGTCACTGATGTCTCAGCAAATAAACACCTCCAATATGCTTAAATTTTCCATTCGTTCCCGTCACTTGTGAAGTTTCTGTTAATACCTTGGAATACATAGAAGCACAGGTTTGCTATGTTAAAACAGACGATTGAGCCGCAAAAAATGCTGTTGTTTTTGTGGTCAGTACCTAAAGAAGAAAACTATCATGCTGCTTCTATGCAATAGCACAATTTCTGCATGTGATAAGGGTTGATTTCTTTTTGAGCTCTTGCTAGTTGGTTTGTACACCCTGCAGCATCCTCGTGTCCTTGCATCTGGAACACAAGAACTGCTTCCCAGTGTGCTTCCCTCAGTGTGACTTTAATTATAACCAGTGTTAATGTTAAAATATACAGAAACATTACATTGATCTTGACCTTTAATTTTGCAGTAAGTGAACTGTGTATTTTTATTCAGTAATGCATCTACACAGTGAGGATATTATGTAAATGTCATTCTGTTGAGATGAACAGGGAAAAACAGTTATGGATTGAGGATGTTATTAAGGAGTTTTCTATACATATTCTTTTAATAGAAATGTGTTGTGATACACAATCCTATTTCTGTTGGAGTAAATCGTGAAGTGCCCCTTGTCTTAAATGGCGTGGATCAGTGAGCTATAGGATTTTGTTAAACTTAATTGCAAGCCTGATGTTTTGATACAATAGTCTTCTTTATTCTTTACTCTCTCTCTCTTTCTATAATTTGTAGCCTACATTGAAGATCTCACAAGATGTGTTGAGCAAAGCAGAAGACTCATTATCGTGTTAACTCCAGACTATGTTCTCAGGAGAGGATGGAGTATTTTTGAGATGGAAAACAGACTCCATAACATGCTAGTCAGTGGAGAAATCAAAGTTATTTTGATTGAGTGTACTGAGTTAAAAGGGAAAGTGAATTATCACGAAGTGGAATCTTTAAAGCACACCATCAAACTTCTCTCAGTGGTGAAGTGGAAAGGACCAAAAAGCAGCAAACTGAATTCTAAGTTTTGGAAGCGCCTAGTCTTTGAAATGCCAGGGAAGAAAAAGGAGGTGGTGTCTCGGCGTCAGGTCCTGGATTCTGCAGAGCAGGGCCTTTTTGGAGACCTCCAGACTGTACCCTCCCTTGCTGTCACAGGCACTTCTGCCACGTTGGTAGAATCACGGGCTGATTTAACTGATTACCATCAAGCAGATTCTGTGCAAATGAGACATTATTGCAGAGGATACGAATATGATGTGTCAGCAGCAACGTTGCCAATAGCTTCCATAAGCAACCATCACACTTACTGTAACATACCTTTGACACTACTAAATGGACAGCTACCTCTTAACAATACTATGAAGGATCCCCAGGCATTTCACAGGAACAACCCCTTGCTACCTTTATCAGCAAGGGAGCTTAGCTTCACCAGTGATATTTGGTAGCGAAGATCAGGACACTGCTGAGATGCTTCATGACTGCCATGAAGACACGTTTTTAAAGAACTTTGCCCAAACCCTATGGGGCAACAAATTGTATTTGAAGCAGCGGCACAGTTATTTGCTTTTCTACTTGAACTTTTTTGTTTACATGTACAAGTTATTGACAAAGGGGGCATTCTTTTGTAAGTCAGTAATGTCCTTCCTGTCTTTTAATGTACAGCTTGATTGCTTCTTTTAAAAAAAAGGGGGAGAGAAAAAATATATCCCGTCATTCTACAGTAGGTTTACAATCTGGGTTGGATAAAAGTTCACCGTATATGATCTCCAGCATCCATATTTATGTAATAGTATTTGAAATACACAGAAGTTGTTGCGTTTTTCATACAAACTTCAGTATGGTTTGAAATTCTAATATCGTATCATGCTACAAAAATGATTATCTCCTGCACAGACCACAAGGGGTGAATCATTCTCAAAAGGAAAAAGGAGGAAATCTTTCCGGTAACGTTGTCTCTCAAACGCGTTTTAGAAGATGACCAGCTGAAACAATGCAGATGAAGCTTTATCAATAAAGTGCATAGTAACAGTTACTGCAGAATAAATCACCTGCTTGCATCAGCATCTCTTCATTTTATTGTTGAGGCATGTTGTACTCTTAGTGAATGGTTAGCAATGTGTTTTTATTAAACAACTTACTAGAATGATGTTTAGGAGGATTTAAAACAATTTTTCTGTGGATTATAGATTATTTCACAATTTTTGCAGGTTTTTAATGGCATTTTTTAAAATAATTTAAGTATAAATTTGTCTGTTGGTGAATTCATTGATTTGAAATTTCTTAAGATCTCATGAGCTGTTTTAAGGTTTGTAGTAAAGGCAATGTTACTTTACATAGTGCCCCACCCCAGCCCCCCCCCAAGGTAGCGTTGTGATGAGTGAACAATAATTATGA
>VXAL01004929.1:551547-571009 GCA_013399475.1 Chauna torquata
CCCCCCCCAAATCAATGGTTACAATTTCAAATTAACCTTTTTCTGAGAACATCAGCAATAGAAAATAATTACTACAGCAATATTCAGAGATGAAGTGCTAAATTATTCAGGTTTACTAGTAGTCTGACTTGAATTGCAGTGATAATCACCTGAGACAGTTCTTTCTATCTGCCTGTCAATTTATGTACCTTTTAAATAGCAGGAATATTTCTGCTCTCTGCGCAGTAGTGAAAAGTGTTATTTTTAAGACACTGGTCAGGTCTTGCATTTCTCACTTATGTGCGTGGTCCCATCAGTCAAATGAGGATACTGTCGTTTATCTTCCATGGAAAGCGTTCTCGCTGCTTGTGGATGAGAAGTGTTACGCATACTCAGCATCATGCATTGCTACTCAGTGAGTTGAGTTTTCTTCAGACCAGTGTGTTTCATGAGGATTTCCAGACAGTTGATTACGGGTTGCAGTATACAACAGTATTCAAGGAAAGAGCTCTAAATAACAAAAGCAGAAGCTAGTTTTGCAGTTTTTGGCACAGCTTTAATGAAATCACAGTAGGCATAAGAGTTTTGTCTCAGTAAGATCTGCTGGAGCAAGTCCCCAAAAGTATTTTTATGGCAGGCAATCCTGCCTGTATTTCAGTATGTTTTTTGCATTGTTCTCTTTGATTGCATGAATAAAAGTTAGCACTCTGCACTCGGCTGCCTGTGGTTTCATCAGCAAACAAGTTCAGTAAATCCTTAGCATTTTGCGGTGGTTCCTAAATTGTACCGTACAGTCAAAGTGGAAACAAACACTGACCTAAGTATCCAGCATTGGCACAAAGGCCATGAGAATCATCTCAAACATGCAATAATTCATAGAAGTCAGTATTTCTCCACTGCTTCTTTCCCCAGTTCTTTATTCTGTGCCCTCTTACATCAATTATGATCTGTAAGTTTTTTCTTAGGTTCTAAATACTACGTTTCTCTTGTTGCTTTTTGTAGTATTAATATGCATTTGACACTAACACTGAATTGGAAATCTGGGAAAGATACTAATTTATTACACGCTATAGAACTATAACTTGCTCTTTTGTGAAGTTAAGTTCAGAACATAAGATAGGTATTTAATATACGTAGTTTTCTACTGAGATTTTACCTCCGTTATAAATATATGTATTTCAACCTCCTCCCAGAAATCTACAAAATTTGCACTGTTTTATAAGTATTATAGACTGTGTTTACACTGGCTATGTTCTTTAATGCAAAGTGTAATTTTAAAAAAGAAAAAAAAAAAAACTAAAGAAAACCCTGCATGAAGAGACCTGCCTATGTTTAAATGAAAAGCTGTACTTTTCATTATTTTCCTTTCCACGTTACTTTAGAATCTGGTTAATTCACATAGAATGTTCAGTGAGGTTTTAAACCTACTAGTTCTGTATTAAGCATGCAAACTCAAAAAAGAAAAAAAAAAACATATGCAGATTGGTCCGCTTCTTTTATTTACAATGATTAAATATGGATGGCAAATTCATTTACCTGATGACAATATGTCTCTTAGAGCAGTAGCTATTCAAAGGCAAAATGCAGTCATGTTTGTCCTGACGTAACATGAAAAGAACAGTTTTTGTCATTTTGCAAAAGCACATTGTGTGTCTGTGTATCGATATGTTTTAGTTATAGACGGCAAGTCACAATCTGCTTTAAGATTTCAAAGTGTGTGTTGAGTACTGTGACAATATATACATAAATCAGAACCGCCTGTACCCCTCTGCTTTGAGTGTGGGGAAAGGACTTGAGCTCAGGAGGCCTCTTTCTTATTGACTCAGTTTCATGTAGTACCGGCATGACATGTTAGAGATCAAGTGTTTCCATAGGTAGCAATTAAGGGTCTGGAAAAATACTGTCAAGTAGTGAAATGCATCCGTCAAGGGAACCTGGGTGGCACAGAGGCTGGGAGCTTGTCCCACCGTTCAACCGTGAGAATCACCTCCCCGCTGCCCTCCAGCAGGGTCCCTCGTGGCGGGGGTGGCAGCTGGCTCAGGGCCATAGAGGCAAAAATGTTCTAGCTCACTCACCCAAACTTCACTAGCTGAAACAGAAGGGCGTTTTGCGTTCCTCTGTCTCACCAAAGCCATCTATTTATTCAGCTGGAGTTACAGGGGAAGAGGCCGGGGCTCTGCCCTGGCAGTGCTTGGTGCTGCGTCCCGCTCGTGCGACTGCGCAGCCCTTGCCACCCGCCGCCCGTCAAGCTGTTGTACAGCCTGACACGCTCCCCAGCAGCAAACGTCCCCGCTGCAGCCACGCGGGGCTTCTGGGCTGGGGCACATTCATTTTGAAAGGGGTTGGTTACAATGTTAGGAAACTATTGCCTGTATAGGTATTCTTGTGTGTGATGTGCTTCGGGAGCAGTTACAGTGTGAAGGCTGTATATAGAAATGAGCTAGAAATTGGAAACCTCTTCAGTCTTTACAGATTTTACATTCCTAAAGAAAGTTCAGAGAGAAAGTAGGGTAATTTAAGTAACAAGGTAGAGTGAATATTGACAATCTGGGGGGCTGTGTGCTGGACCAGTGTTTCAGTAATTAATACTCCTTTCTCTAGGCACTGGATGAGAAAGCTGTGTAGAACTATTGCTATCTTCTGACTACAAGGTCTGCTCCAAAACCAGTTCAATCCAACAGAAGGAGTTCCATCAAATTCAGCAGACTTAGGATAAGGCCATAAAGCTAAGCCCTAGATTTACTGTGTACAGAGGAACAGAAAAAGACAAAAGGGGCAGAAAGAATCAAGAGGCTAATAAGCATTTGCTTTTTAATCTGTCTAAAATCAAGCTTATTTTTGTCCCTGTTTGGTGCGGATGTGCTCCAGAACTATCCAGCCTTGGGAAAGGAATTTCGTGCATTTCTTTGTTATAAACAAGATAAGGACTTTGGAATAAATAACAGATACTTTTAGAACAAAACCCATGTGATTTTTAAGGGCTTCTATTCCACTCTCAGTAGTTGCTTTTGATTCAACAGGCTTTGTTCATGCAAATGCATAAGCACGTACTTAAATTCCCCTTAATTCAGTGAGAAATAGTTTACTGAGCAAAGTCCTCGAAGAGTAGTTCATAGATCAGTGCCAGAAATCATGGTATTTAACCGCTTTTAGAGTTGTGCCCTCATGGAGGGCCTCAGAGCAGCTCTTCCAGTTTCGGTCTCTGAATAGATGCTAGTGTTATGGCAGAACAGCTGGCAGGTCTCACAGCCTGGTTACGGGACAGCGAGCCCTTAATGCCTGCTAGCCTGGCAGCGACATGTCCCTGGGAACCCAAGGGCAGATGAGAGAACAATGGCTTTTTCTCTTGCGTCCCACTGGGCAAACTGGGAGCTTACTCCATGGGCTTGGTTAGAAGTACGACCTGCAGGAAGCCTCCACCTCCACGCAGCATTTTGTGCATCGTCTTCCCCTTCAAGGTTCACGCTGGGGCTGCAGAGTTACTGGGAGGCTAAGGAGTAAGTGCCGAGTGTGAGGAGGGGAGAGAGTAGTCGCAGAGTCCGAGTGTTTTCCAGGCAGAAATGCTGATTCAGTATAGCACAATGACAGCTCTTGCATGAATACATCATGTTTGTCCACTATTCAATGGACACTGGGCAAAGTTCCCCAGAAAAATACCATCTCTTGCCCAGCTCACTTGCTTCAGAACCCTTGTTTTGATCCTTTTTAAATTAAATTGCAATTTCCCACTGGATGGGAAATTTTCTTGGTTTATTCCAAAAAAAAAAAGAGCTTCTGCTTTATGTGTGTGGAAATTCCCCACAAAGTAGAAACTCATGCTTCCTGCTGGTCCTGCGGGTTTGAAACTCACGCATGATGCCAGAAGTGTTATTAGATCACCTCTGGTGAACAGCATGAGGTGGGCGGTTTCTGTTGTGCAGTGGATCTTGTCACCGGGGAGTACAGCTTCTGATTCAGGCCTTTCAGCAAACCAAACTGCTCCGTTCCACCAGACATACGTTACCAGTAAGCGTGATCCAGGGTCAAGAGGAAAGTGGGTGCCAAGCTCTACTGTCCAGGGCAGTCCCAGTGGCCGTTCTGCTGGGGGCTGTATCCGTTTGCGTTGGTACCATCCCCAGGGGTCTCGGTCCTGCAGTCTGCTGAGCAGCACAGCCACAGCCAGAGCCCGCTTCTCCAAAGCAATTAAGCCATATAGGAGTCAGATCTTATTAAAAGCCCATGGGAATTAGTCCTGGTCCTCAGCTCTTGTAAACGCTGCCCCCATTGCTGTGTTGGTTAGGACTGCGAGAAATGAGACTGCTCTGAGCAGCGGAGCTGGAAGAGCCGCACCAGGGCAGCAGGGAGCCCCCGGCCCTTCCTCACGCAGGTCAGGAGGAAAGTGGGTACCTGAATGCTACAACAATGTTCCTCTAACGAAATCAATGTTGGTCTACTTGCTTATAAAATAGTGAAAAATACATAAAAGTACTTTCCCCCATGGTCTTGAAAGTATTTAAGGTTTTAAAATTTCATAACAGTGATTCAAATAGTTCCTTTTTGGCACCAGTTAGCACAGCAAATGTTAAAAATATGGGGTTTTGGAATACGTTGCATGTTACAGGAGGAAAGTAATGGCATGTCATGTTTGGGCAAACACAAAGAACGATGTTGATTTACATTTTCTTGTTGCTGAAATGTACTTTGCTTCCCTAAAGAAATGACATGAAGTGTTTGTGGTGGTGAATGGAGGATAGCTTTGCATTGCTTACCGCAAAAAGACATTTGATCATTTCAATGCCACTGGAGAAATTCAGAGGTTAATAAGGCTGCTCCAGAGAGGTATAAAACAATGTCTAAAAGAAAGAAATATAAAGTAAAAGTTACCAAGCTTTGCCAAGATATTTGTCATTTAAATATAAAACAGTAGCACTGCCAATAGAAGCAGAACATGACCTGTCAGCATTTTTGCTTCATTACAATATCATTGTACAGCTACAGGCCAAGCAGAAAAACAAATAAATAATAATAATAAAAATACAGTTTGTCAAGCTGAGCCAGATTCTCATGGTAGGTATTCTATAAACAACCCCTGTAATTCATTTCGATAGAGCGTAATTGGCTTTGCAAGGTTTTAAGAGCTTTCTCCTCTTCAGGACAAACACAAAGACAAAACAATGTATTTCATACTACATGAGTTTTGCAATTTCTTTCAAGTCTGTAAAATAATTCCTTTGTACACAGCAGTGGGTGATAAATGTTTTCCTGGCTGCAAGTTTCCGCTATGGGTATGCAAAGTGGTTTGCTGGCGTGTGAGCACCGACAGCTACTGCCGAACCCATCAGACTTAACAGACCCACAGGGCTACATCTGAGTTCAGTGGGGTACCCACCATGCTCATGTGTGACAGCACAGGCTCGAGAATTTCGCTGGATGATGGCTAGAGAATAAAGCACCAGTTAAGATGGTGCTCGTGCTTTATAGAGGTATTTGCAAAGTCTCTGGTGCCCTCTCTTAATGGAGCAATGTAGGCAAGCCTACATTGGAAATGCGAATTGTCAAAGGAAGAACCGTGCTTCTCATTTCTATTAAATGAGATTTATATTTCTATATAAATTCAAATTATTTGGGATTCAGAGCATGGCCCTGGGATTTATGATGTGGAGGAGAGCATTAGTGATTCTCATGTGGGAAGCACAAGGGACTTTGCTTTTACTACCAAGACATATTTTCATGAGAAATCCAGACCCTGACATGGCCTAGACTTAATGTAAATTAGCCTCTTATGAGACGACTCGAGAAGGTCTAATGAGATGTGAAGAAGCTTTTAAAATACAATATACGCTAATCAGTATGTATTTGAGATTTAAAGGTAACTTCTGCCAGCACCTAAAAGGGAACATTTAATACTTACTCCCCAGATAACATTAGAGAGTCCATATTCCATGTAGACTGTGCACAGAAAATTAGCATCTATTTCACAAATAATAACAACTTTTAAAACCCTTAACAGCTCTTTGATTAAAGAATATCAAAGACTTTATGATCATGAAACAATCTAACACCTAACTGGGCTGGGGAAATGTTTTCATCCTCTCTTCAGCTCATGAAAAACAGGGTTAGGATCCATTTTGCCCAAGATCCTACCAAAAGCCCTAGGCAAAGCTGAGCTCGTGCACCCAGTTGCCCAGTCCTGAGCTCTGCCCAGTAGATAATGTTCCGTGGACTGGACTGGTGATTTCACAGTGATTGCCTCGACCTGGCTCTGTGGCCACATCTTCTCTTGACCAACATAAAAAAAGATTGTTCCAGTCTGCGCGGGCAAACTCTGAATGTCCTGTACAGGGGTTGCACCTTTTGGAGGACATGGGAGAGCTCTCCAGGAGCTAACAGCGACGCTTCCCTTTGGGATCAGCCGCTTACTGCAGAGAGGTGACAAGACAAGCTAGTCATTGGCGATAAAATGGTTTTGGAAGGACACAGACTGACAAGAAGATGCGACGACAGGAAATCTCTGAGCTGTAACAAATTACTGTCAAAAGGAGACAGTGGGGAAAAAATTGGACTGACAGATAATTTATTCCTAACAACCAGCTTGAACCCACATCAGAGCTCTGGTTCCCCACTGCCAAACTCGGGGAAAATCTGAACAAAGTTCAAACTTCATTGCTAACACCCATCAACATAATGAACAGAATAAGCATCTGTGATATGACAGTGCCAGTCTGCAAGGAAGGCTTCAGTCCAGGGCCAGAAGTTTTCAGTTACCCATCTGAACAATTTCTCCTTGCAAAATGCCTAGATGAGTGCAGGTGTGGGTATCTCTGAGCGCACAGACAGCTCAAAGCAGCCACTTCATTGTCGAACAAAAGAGAGCAGCCCGAGACAGCAAAGAAACGGAGGGCGTTCATGGACTTGGTGGACCTGGCTTGACCTTGGCAGACTCACCCAGCTGTGAAATACAGGCGCTAGCACCCTGTAAGGAGAGTTACGAGGCAGTGACCATTGGGCTGGGTGAGCGTATCCTAGAGGTGCCCCGGCACGATGGTTCACCCTAGAGAGGGGCAGGAGCCCGGCTGCGTGCCTGGAAGACGTGCCCATGCCGGCGTCTGGTGGGGACACACAGGACACGGGCAGTGCTCAGACACAATGACTTCAGCATCTAGTGGTCACTGCAGCCTGCTCCGAGGCCCACAAGAGGGCTTCCAACACTCAAGTACCCAATTCCTAAGCTCTACAGGGTCTAAACAGAGCTAAATCCTACCCAAAGAGCTTTACCCCCAGCAGACGTGCTGTGAGGAGCAACTAAAGACTGGAAGGGGCTAATAATGGGAACAATAACACTAGTAATTAATTCAGAAATCTGTTTTAAATTCATTTCTTAAGCCATTAACTATATGTTACAAACTCATCTTCCTACTTGTCTTTAAGATACCACAGTCCTTGGAGAGGGTATTGCAATAGCGTTGCTGTGGCCAGGAGCGTCGTGTGCAGTGTGATGCTGGGCGCAGTCATACGGATGAAGTGGGAGATGCCTTCCATGGGAGGAGGAGAGGACACGTGTCTGCAGGGCAGCGGTGGAAATCTCTGTTCCTGCACCGCGACTGCCAGGACGGGCTGGAGCCGCGCAGCCCGGCGGGCAGCGGAGCAGCACGGCTTCGCCTCCACAGTCAGCAAAGTAGTGGCAGCCCATGACAAGGGCTTCTTTTGCAAAATACAGCAACGTAACCTTTGAGCTGCTAATCATTTTTCCTTTTTGGCAGCCAAACAAATGTTGCGAAAGAGTAACTCTCAGCATCCATTGTACCCTGAGGGTTAACAAACATGTATGAGAAGAGCTCCAGATACAGGGCTGGCAGCCTCTGCTTCTCCTTCAGTGTGTGGAGAGCTCTACTGAGACTTGAGGGATGATGGGAGTTGCCTTTTCTTTTTCTTTCTTTTTTTTTTTCTTTTTTTTTTTTTTTTTGTTTTTTGGGAGAAATAAGGTCACAGGAATTGTCAGAGGAGCATGTGGAGCAATTATAGCAAAAGCACAGAGGACTGTTGGAGAAACTTCCTGACTGTAGAAGCCTGATGCTTGTTATTTTACAGTAAGACTGTAAAGCACAAACTCTCCCCAAGAGAGCCCAGGGAAAGAGCAATGGTTTGTGCCGGGCTGTGGCAGAAGCAGAGGCAGGCGTGGGCAGGAGGGGACAAACCCGCGTGCCCACGTGAGATGCCCGACACTCACCTCGCAGGGTGCCCGGCAGGGCCGGGGCTCGGGGGGAGCGCGGCGCCCGTCGCCCCGGCCCCAGGCTGAGCGCCCCAGGCTGTGCTATCTGATGGCCGCCTCTCTGTGACGGGGGTTGCTGATCCTGGGGCGGTTTCTCCTGTGGCAGACTTTTCCCTTCGCTCGGCAAAGAGGCTAGAGCACGCCCAAAGGCCGAATTACCGCCCAGCGTCGGCAGGGCATGGGTCTGGTGCGCAACGGGTGGCGTGGGGACGCCTGTCTGGGGCCAGCGTCCCGGGCACGGGGCTCACGTGCTGCCGCTTCCCCAGCAGGAGATGCACCAGCATTTCGGTGTCCCTCCACCAGGCCACGCTGGCCCCAACACCTCACCAGACTGTACGGTTCCTGCTTCTTACCCTGAGCCATCAAACACTACAGGACCAGCACCGATGACAAAGCTGTGATGTCAAAATTAGACTAAAGTATCACCAAGTAGCCTACTCAGGACCATTTTAACTTGTAGCAAGTCACTAGCTTCTTAATTAGCACTTGAAAATTGTGATGTGGAAGGCATTTTTCCACAAAGTAACTGAGGCAAAGCAAGCTCCGCTAAGCAGCCACTTCAGCGTGTCTGTGCGGCTCTGCCGGGCTCTCGGCACCGCCAGGAGGGAGCCCCCTCCTTGGCTCTCCTCCCTCGCCCCACACACCTCCGCTTTTCCCCAGATCTGCCACACGGTTGGGGCATCACCGCTGAACCCGCAGAGCCCGTCGCAGACGCCGCGTGGTTTTCCTGATGACTTCACTTTTGACTTGTACTTTGCGCAGCACCATGCTAGGCAATTCCCTGCCTGCGGGAAGGGAAAACGCGGCACTGGGGCAGCAGAGCTCACTGTGACAATTAGAAGTTATGTTTTATGGTACTTGATTAACTCAGGAGCATAATCCCAGGTAAGTCCCAAGTAACCAGTTGAAGGCTGTAATGACACCAAGGTCAGATCCTAGCCTGCATCCTGGGCAGTTTGCATACGGAGCAACAGGGATTCGGCACACGGGTGAGCAGCAAGCCAGTGACAGTGGGCTTTGTTGGAAAACAGCAACATTTCTTTAATTTCGCTCTCTTCCCTACAGGCTGCAGAGGAAGTGACTAACTCCTGAGCAGGCAGACAAGGACCTGGTGAGAGATTTCAGGTATGTGTTGGAAGGTAAAAATGTTCTGGTGCCATGTCTGGTCTTGGTGCTATTAGTCAGGCATAAGTCACAGCACTACGCCTAAGATCAACTCCCCCAGACAAATCATAGGCTGCTAATTTGGAGGGAGGAAGCAGTGGGGATTTTTTACACTAAGGTGATAAAATAAAGGTCTCCAGCTGAGATATCCATTTTGGGAGATAAATGATAATTTGCCAGAACAGGGGACAGCTGAAATTAATAATGATATTCTGCTGTAATTTGTACTACTCTACAGCCAGAGTCAAGGCAGTGTAGTCACTGGGGATCTGTACCCGATTCCTCTGAATGAGAATTTGTCCCATTAATCTGAGCAGCTTAAAAGGAAGATGGTAATAACACCAAGCATTTGGCTTCAGTTGATCCAACAGCTTCTACTGAGGACAAAAAATACCAGTGCGCTACAGGTTCTGTGCTTTTGTACCTACTCTAGTTAGTACGCTGCAGCTTCGCAGAACTTGTGGGTCCTTCTAACGCAGAGGGGAGTTACCAGGCATATTTTCAGTTTCACATCTGAAGCAGAAAACCGTGCCTCCTACCCAGATTTTACATGGGTAGGATAGCAAGTACTTCACCAAATTTGAAGAAGCGAGCTGAAACCATGTTCCCCACTCAAGCCAACCAAAACCTCCCAGATTCAGCTGCACTGTAAAAGACCACAAAAGGGACGGTGTAATGGCCAGAATCTCCCTTCCTGACCCCAGCTGCAAGCCTGGTCCAGTCTGACTGAAATTCAGTTACCTTTCTGCTAAGCCACATCTCTGTGATGGGCCTCAGCGCATCCCCAACACAGCCACCCTGCGGCCTGGTCCCCAACCCACTCTGCTGCCTCTGGTTTTATATCTGATAAGTTAGGAAGGCGAAACTGCAGAAAATGCTCTCAAAAGGTTAAAAAGAAAAATGCAATAGAAATGCTGGCCAAGTCAGGATCAGCCCTGGAAGCTTTCTAATTCTCAGTTTGAGCTTGGACATGTGGAAAAAATAATAGTCATGAAAGGACTTGCAGGCCCTCCCAATCTAGATGAAGAATAAACAATACAAAGGGACACAGCAAAGAGAGGGGAAAAAAAAAAAAAGATAAATGATGATTATCCTCCCAGCAGTTGTAACATGGAAATTAGAACAGGGTAACAGGCAATCTAATGCCAGCACATGCACTGGAAAAGTGGAGGGGGCCACAGAGGGGATTAAATATAACTGAAAAAACTGCTAACATCAGTATGGGAGAATCATCAGAATAAGCCAAAAAGAGAAAAGCAAATGGGAATACAAACACAGACCTTTGCTGCATTGTTCACAGGAGCATGAACAACCCCAGCCAGACACACAAAAGGCAGCAAATTGTTATCTGGCCGAGCAGGCCAACATGTCTGGACAAGAAAGACAGCAATCGATCTCCGTGGGGTAACCCAAGTCCAGAAAACAAGAACAAAAGGGTTCAATATTGCAGAGTTAAACTGCAGGTTTGGTTTTGTTCTTGTTTTTTGCGAGGCTGCGGCTCGCCTTGCGCGGCAGTACTGCGGGCACGCTGCACAACGCAGGCAGTAGCCGCAGCTGCTCTCAAGTTGTCGTCAAGCTGCACAGAAACACCCCTGCTCGCTTTATCTCTCAGAGCTGCAAGGAAGGGGCCCAGGTAAAGACTTTAGTGAAGAGGCAGAGTATCAAGCTGGTGCAAACCAGCCACACCTGTGGTCACCCCTCTGCCAGCTGTGATTGCAGGCAGCTGTGCCCCTGCCTGGTCAGGGAGCTTAGTGTCGGGCAGTGGCTGCCCTGGGGCTGCAGGCACCAGGACGGTGCCAGTGGCTGTGTGATGAAGGCTTTAGTAGGAGCCGTGTGCCCTGGGGGAATTTCGAATTGAAGGGCAGGTAATTTTTTGCAATATTCTCTGTGTTTGCGGGAAATGCTCATGTTACAACACTAATTCAGAGTGCTGGGGTGCCTCCCGCATGGGGGGAATTTTAGGCTGGAAAGTTTTATGGTTAGAGCTAGCGTTAGCTCTGGTGCCAAACTGCACCCAGTGCCTTACTAGGACAGGGCTCATCTTGGGAAGGTGGTGTGAGGACCCAGCCCCCGATCTGCTTCAGGGCCCGGGGGCTGTGCCGTGTCCTCCCTGGAGCAGCCCTGCCCGGAGGGCCCTGTGCGGGCAGAGCCGATGGATGTGGTGTTTTGTGGGACCAGTGGAAAGGGCAGTGGCCTCTGTGCAAACACTCATCTCTCACTGCTTCAGAAGGAACAGAGATGGTGACCTTGTAAATGAACGAGGGCAATAGCAGCTCCAGAGTAATGGAGTGGGTCTGCCCTTCCCGTAATGCCTGGGTAAATGCTCCTTTTCAGGCAGAAGTATGTGACTGACCTCAAGTGAGTGGGCAAACTGTATTTTTGTTGCTATAAAGTGATGCAGAGTTTACTGACAAAGGCAGATTGGGGATTTTTAATCACCGAGAAGATTCAGTGGTCACCAAATGCTAATCCACAACTGTTCAGAGAACCACACTGTTATTGCAGCATGCTCTCTTGCCTGTGCAGGAGTTAAAACTGTATTTTAACATGACATAATGATATATGGTTATTAACTGTCTAAAAAGAGTGTCTATGAAAGTTACAGCATGTGGGAGACATGCAATAATTTTATTTATATGTATATAATGTAAACCTATATACTTAATATATAATTGCATCTAGCTGTGCAAGATATGTCCTACAGGAAACAAAGGGGGCTGGTGATAGATTTGCATAAGGACTTACGATGTGGCTTTCTGGCTTTCAAGATATTGCTAATTTGTCTATTTAAAAAAAAAAACAACACTAATTCAGAGACTTGGTTGTAAGCTTTCATATTTAAATATCGGATGGCTGTACTAGTATTTTCCTTCTGTTAGAGCTGGCTAATCCAAAGCAAAAAGGACAGATAAGCTACTGGGGGGGGACTCGAGGGGTGACTGTGCTGCGCTCTGGGATGTGATGCTGGACACAACAGTCGTGTCTGCCTGGGCTACCTCGCTGGATGTGGAAATGAGGGAAATAGCTCTTTTTCACACACTTTTTGTGTGTAAGGTTTATGAGCTCATGGGCCGTCTATTACTGTATGACCCACGACTGGAACTTTTGGAAAGCAAAGAATTAAAGGTGAAATTGGCCTTTTCCAAACCTGTCAGAATCTGCCGGCAGAAGTGAGGCCGCTGGAGTGAAGCACCTGGGCGTGGGTCGCGGGGGATTCCAGGCGGTGCTTGGGATTGCTGCCCCTGACCTCGTCGGGCGCTTGGGTCTCAGCTAGGTGAAATCAGCTTTTGCTCTTTAAAGCAGCGCAAGCATGCAGACTGCTCAGAGAAGGTATGAGGACTCAAGGACTTAAAGATGCTTAATTGGTTTATGGAGCTAAACTCCTTAAAGAACTTAAGCCGCTGCGAAGAGGGAAGCTGGTTTAAATCCCCTGCTGGGAGTCTAAGCCCACGTACGCGGTGGGGTGCCAGTTCTGGGCTCAGCTGCTGCTCTGCTACTGTGAAGCAGCCGGGCAGCCTCTGGAGGGGACGGGTTTCCTGGGTGGTGCAGCAGCCGCTCTGGTGTGTGGTCAGGGTGTCTGCGGACCAGGGAAGCAGCCTGAGAGGCTGCTGAAAGCAGCTGTAATTTGGGGAGGTCTGAGCGCTCTTTCACTTGCCCTAGGAACCAGAAAGAGAGACCCTGAGAAATGGAAACCAACTGGTCTGTCAAAATGTGGAGCCTTTGTTTCTGCTTTGGTTTTTTGCCTGGTTTCTGCTTCAGCTACTGGTTCTCATTATGTCTTTTGTGGTTAAAGTGCCTGCTATTTTCTCCTTAGGAGAAAATATCAAGTCACTTCTCTTTTTAATAAGGTAAGAGCTTCAGCTCTTCAAGATGGGCACAGTAAGCCATTTTGTACTTGGTTGTTAATTTTTGTGCCGCTTTCTTGCACTGAATCCAAGCCTTCAGCATCTATCTAATAATGTGGAGCAGGACTGGAGCTGCTGTCCCAGTACCCATTTCACCAAAGCCAAATGGGAGAGTCTGACTTCTCTGCTTGTGCAGCCACGATCCCATCAGCCACAGCATGGCACCAAGATGTTAACTGCCTCTTTGGGCCCCGTGAACTAAGCAGTGATTATTTAGTATTTGTTTCAAGGTGTCGATTAAAACAGTGAATGCAGCCAGTCTCAAACCTCTGAGGCAGCCGCGTTCCTTACCCGCAATGCTTCTGTGACTAAGTATCGGTGAGTGACTGGCAGATGTACAGAGGCTTCCTGTTCTTCCCCAGCCACTGAACAACCTGTCAAATTTAATTTTTAAAATGTTTACAGTCTCAGCTGACAGCTGCACCGTGCAGCAGCAAGACAACTGCACCTACCCACGGCTTTCCCATGCACACTGTAAATTGCAGTGAAAATACCGATGGAGCCTCACGAGAGCCACGCTGCCTATTCTAGATGAAGCACAGTGGTGCAGACGGAATTGAAACTTGGCTGGAAGTTGTGTGCTGGTTATTAATATAAAAAGATAGAGAATGTTTAGATAGGACTGGCAGGGATCTACAGGAAAAGGCACAGACTTATTCATGAGTTAGTGTTGGAAGAGGACACTGTTGCTCGAGGCTCATGTGAGCTTCCCCTTGCCTTCCCCATCCAGCAGTCTCACAGACACACAAAAAAGGCAACATCCCAAAGACGGGACTACATTTCCCTTGAGGAAAAGAAGAGGATTTAAAAGGCTCAAGCACTGCGCTGGGGCATCCAAGTGTGTTTGAAATGTTCAAAGTTTACAAAGTACCAAGACGAAAAGCAACCTGGAACTAAATGGAAATTGGAGTGAGAATAGAGGAGACTTTCCTGAGGATGTCTAATGGGTCACAGAGGGCGGTTTTTGTTCCAAAGGGCTGGATGAGGGCCCATAAATTACAGTTCCTCTTTTACTTTTTTTTTTTTTTCCCCTCTAAGAAAGGAGAAGCAGGGGGCCTGGGAACTGCAGATGTGTAACTGGGCCTTGAGCAATGAGGTAGGCTTTTCTCGTAGCTGCAGATGAGCTTAAAATTGTGTAATTTTGTGAGGCACAAGTTAGGCTTGCAACATGACTGAAAAAAATCTGTTCAGTTTACTAAGAATGTACCCAGACTGACACATGGCACTGAGAAGTTTAGAAAGATAGGACAAAGTTGATTTTTTTGTAAGTACAGAAAAGTCTTCCCCGCTTTCAAAGTTGCTGGATTTTTCTTTCCTCTGGGGTGGAAGGGGACAAAAACCAAACCAAACACCCCACCCTGAAGCCCAAGGCCCTGTATCCATTTTTTATATTTATTTTTTAATCTGACAATTCCTCCAAACCAAGGGTGATTCAAATACAAGTTCCCTCCTAGCTAACCACCAAACTTCAGTGGTTTGGATAAAAGGGAATGCTGATCTGAGTCATCCGAGGTTAGCGTTTGGTTGGCAAAATCAAAGCTGTGCCTACAAGATTTTCTAAAAGTCAAAAAACCTCTGTCTGTCAGAAAAGTTACCACAACTTGTCTCTCTTTCACAAGAAAGTTGGGTATGTGCCACATGATGTTTTGACTGATTAAATTTAACGTGGTAATGATTAAATTGTGCTATGTCAGTTTTCTTTGTATTTTTCCTTTTTTTTTTTTCCTGAGAAATCTGCCTGCAAAGTGGCAGCAGCTATTTTTTCCCTTAATTGCATCTGTTTCAGAGAGCAGACAGATGTTGGGCTGAAATTCATTATGGTATTCATAAAACCCACTGGGATCTGATGACCTAGTAACATATAGCTACTGTTCCTTGCAAAGCATTTAAAAAGGTTGCCACTTCAGAAGAGAGAACTTTGCAGGCGATCGAAGGGAAGGGGAAAACCCATAGCTCGGCAGATAGCAGTAATATACAATGATAATATAAAATGTATGAGTTCGGTTCACTTCAATAAACTGTCTTAGTCTTAATTTTGTGAATTTGCAAGCCAGCCTTCATGCACTGGTGTTGCCAAAGTATGCAGATCCTGCACTGGTATTTGGATATCAGGCATATAGTCGAGGTGAAATACCCAGTGACAAAGGAAAGAAAATCTGGAGTGGGAACAGTTCTGACAGAGAGACAATGCAATAGAAACGGCTTTCACACGAGGAAATGGTACGATTCGTGTATTATGACACAAAGTCACAATCAAGGGTTCAATTGGCTCTGAAACTGAGAATCCAAAAGCCCGAAATGCAGAATATCATCGTTGCCGAAACTATGGCTCTTCTTGCTGAAAGTATTTGTGTGGCTGTTGCCGGGGTTAGCAGGGAAGTGCGCTGGGCTCGAAGGAAACAGGAAACTTCCCGCAGCAGCGCTGCTACTTGAGAAACTCGGAGCTGCCGTGCTGGAACACTGCCGTGAAGTCACGGGTCGTGCGGCGAGCGAGGGGTTATCGGTCCTGTGAGGGAAGGGCTTCTCGTGCGCGGGGACACGCTGCTGGGGCATGCCTCTTTGTGTGCACGTGAAAAGAAAATACTCACTGGGACCCCTGCAGAAATGTGGCATTCAGGCTAACGCGAGTTTTGTGGGAGACCTGTGTTTTAAGTTGTACCCTGGGAAATGAGGTGGACGTCCTGGCTGTGGTTCCAGCAGTGAGAGGCACTTTTTCCAACTCAACCCATCCATTCAGGAATCGCTGGGGAAGGAAGCTGTTTGGTCCCGTTTTGGATATCCTGTGAAGCTAAACTAGCACGGCTGCCAGGAACTGAAAAAGTTATTTAATTTTTAAAGAGCTGAAAACTACTGTATGTGCTACTGAGCATTGTACGGGAAATGACTGTCTAGTTTTGTTCGTCTGGATTTCTGGTGTTCCCAGTTCACCGAAGGTAGTAATCCCATCCCTCGATCCTAATGCAGCAACCTCTGCAAAGTCTGAAGACAGATTCAGCTTTAAATATTGCTTTCTGGCCTTGTCTTAATGTGTTTGGAATGAAGTGGAATTTTCTTTAGTTCAATAGGAGAAAGCATGAGAAATATTCAGAGCCTGATCCAAAAATTGCAAACAAAGACACATTACTGTGATTTCAAAGCACGGCAGGGATGGGTCATAGAAATACTGAAGTTATAAAGTGGACTGGGTTGGGGGAGCATTGGTTCTTTTCTTTTAACTAAACTGGAATGTAAGTAGCTGGGTGTCCACAGCCTGAAGCTCAGATCTTCCCCCTGCAATCCAAAGAATTCTTGCCGTAGCCGAGATAAGTGGTGCTGGTATTTTCCAAGGTGTGACCCGATGAAGCTGTGCTCTACTTCTGTGTTCCTCAGATAGCACTCATGGCACTGTGTGGATAGCAGCGTTCGGACTGCTCAAAGCCAGCGCAAGGACAGAGCCAGGCCCTGTACAATCCTGTACGGGTTTTTTAATGCGTTATCTTGTTCCTGACAGCCTACCAAAGCCACCCACGGCAAGAGACCACGCCGTAACTGGGAACGGAAGGGATCAAAGCTAGTGGCTGACCTACTAAATGATGGTTTTTAGCAGCAGAGATTTTGTACTCCAGGACTTCACAAAAACCATTGACAACAATAAATCACTTCCAGGATGGGGTTGTAAATGGCAATGGATTCAAGCGGCAGCCAATGACCCTGCCGATGGACGATCGCTGGGCTTCCCACTGTGCTGGCTGCTGCCTCCTGGTTACAGGAGCTGACTCGCCTGTAATCAGCATTTAACAGCTGGTCGTCTTTTGGTTCTGGTGCAACCAAATGAGGACAAAATGGCTTCTGAAAGCATGAGACAGGCGAAAAGATTGGCCTTCCTTTCTGAGCAATCCGGAGAGCTTCTGGGGGTGGGGAGGAAGGTGAAGTCTGTAGTTATAAGGAGGTTTTATGGGGTTTTGTGTCACTTTGCTGCCTCTCGGCTAAGGGTTGTGCTCTAAAGAAACACTAAAGAGATGTCTAACATCATACAAAATAAAAGTCATGGGGAATTTTGTAAAGGTTTCTCGTATTCTCATCCTGGAAGAAGGGTGCTGATGCCTGAGCCTTAGAGCCTGCATCAGTCTGATCAGGCACCTCTGGTGCGGGCGGAATGCAGTTTCCTCACAGAAGGCCAGAAAACTTCCAGCAAAATAAAGCTCCCGGGGAATGTTTCGCTGCCAGGTTTTACAGGGATCCTGTTTTACTCGGGACCTGGGGAGGGCAGGCGTGCTGGGGCTGGGCTCTGGCTCTCTGCTGTGAAGCTGGGAGCAGAGAAACCAAGAAGCTGGAAGCAGGATTTGCCTCCCAACTCCCTAGCAGGGAGCCAAACTCAGGCTCTGGGGTTCCTGAGCACCCCGATGTGGTGCTGGAATCCGGATCCTGGAGGGGCCGGGCGGCGCTTGCAGGGGTCTGGCTCTGCAGCCAACGTGGCCGAGCAGCGGAGCCTCACTGTTCCGCAGCCGTGGTGGTGACAAGCGCATCCGTTCCTGGAGCAGCATCACGGTGTTACTTCAAGGAGAAGATCCTGTGTGTCTGGCTTTTCTGAAAGACAGTTTCTCTGGATTTACAGGTCAGAGAACTGAGAAATGCTGAAAAGAGTCAGTTTGTCCCATTCAGACTGAAACCAAATTTTAAGAAGCTGTTTGTTTCCTGCAGACCGGAAATCCTGCTCTGTTACGGGTTATCTTATTTTTTTTTTTTTCCTGCCAACTTCACACCTGTAGCTGAGACCCCAGCATAAACAAAGGAGGAAACAAGCCAGCATGCCAATCTGAGCCTCCGCTTTAAACACCCTCTTCCTCTCCCGAGCGTCCCATCTGGCAGGGGCAGTTACTGTTGGTATTGCTATTATAGGCCCAGCTCAGTGCGGGGCTGCAGACAGAAGAGCTCAGGATTAGCCCCCTACTTCTGGGGTACAATGGCATTTCCTTTGGTGAAACAAAGGAAGTTCTTCCCCCTTCGTGCCTGCACTTCCCTTTTCATGCAAAACATCCTTTGCATGCACACAGACGTTTGAGAGGTTTTTCTGTTCAGGGCTGCGGTTGCTGGGTTTGGCTGCAGGGGTTCGACCTGGCTCCTCCCTGCGTGCGCAGGAGCAGCACAGTACGAGTTAGTTGCGCTGCAGTGACTTTTAATTTGGGTTTTACTTTGCAACCACTTTTTTTTTTTTCCCTCTTTTACCCTGATCTTTACTCTGATTTATTATTTATTTTGTATTTTGATTTTTGCTTGTTACCCTTCTTTAAAACGTCTTGCTGTCAAAGTAACTTCACGTGGGGCTGAGTGATGGGGCTTTGAAGGGTGGCATTGGCGGGGGCCTTGCACGAATCCTTCCCTTGCATGAGAGCGGTTCAGGTTTTAACAAGATGGGTCTGAGTTGTGCCAGGAGCTGTACATTCAGAAACAAACAAGCCAGTGGCGGTCCTTCCCAAAGAGCTGTCATCCAAGAATGAATGTTCCTTACTGAGATTCTTCTTTTTTAATGGGAAAAAAAAGGACCATTGCTGGTTTGGTTGCAGGGCCAGGCTGTGAAAGGGCTTCAGCTGCAGGAAGGCTGGTGTCAGTACGGCTTTTAGCTTAAACGAAATCAGGATGAGAGCCTTCCACGTGCTCTGTGGTTGGTATAGGAAGACAGGGAGCATTGTAAATTATTTCTATTATCTTTAGTCATCTATAAAACGTCTTACAAAACAGTATTTTGTAGAACAGCTGCGCAAAGTTGTGTTAAAACATTCCCTGCTCCCAGAGAGGTTGTCGTTACAGAATCCGCCGCGGAAGCGGTTATGGCACGTGAAGGCTGGAGCACGCACCAGCAGTGAGCAGGGCTCGCAAGGGTGGGATTCCTTTCGGCGAAGGACCGAAGGGCTGGAGCAGAGGGGCGAGGGCGCTGGGCAGCCAGCGCCCGGGCGCCCGGGCAGGGAAGCGGGAGGGAGCTGGGAGGTGGCAGGAGGCAAAGGACGGGCGGAGGAGGGAGGAAGAGGGACCGTGAGGGACGGCGCAAGCCTGAGGGCTGCCGAGGGGGCTACGTGCGGCGGGAAGGCTCCCGGGGGAGCGGCGCCGGGGCTGGCGCTGCGCGGGGCCGTCCCGCTCCGCACCTGCGGGTCCGCAGCCGCGTGGGCTTCGGCGCCGCGCGTCGGTGGGG
>VXAL01004929.1:571589-582427 GCA_013399475.1 Chauna torquata
CTGCGGGGAGAAAGCCGAGGAACGAGGGCTTTCTGGAGGCAGATACGTGCGCGGGGGTTGTCTCGTTGGTTTGCAAAGCCAAGAAAGGTCAGCATCCACCTACTTTACTCTGTATTTTTCTCGTTATGCTGTTGCATTTTCTGTTTTGTTTTTTTTTTTCCCCCCCCTTCCAATGCTATCCAAACTCTGGCCACACTAAAAGCCACCCTGCTAGCGTTTCACGTCCACGGCTAACAGCGCTGTGCAGGATGCCCCTCGGCTCCGCTTTGCTCTGTTACTTAGCAGCTGACCACTTACCAGCCCAGTCCAACCAAAGCTATTTTTTTCTGGGGCACTCTCCGCAGAAGAAGAGGGAAGAGCTCTGTTGTGGTAAAACATGGTCAGCCCCAGACAGAGAAACCAAAGCAAGTTACTTGCTAAAAATATCAGAAGAAGAGGGCTGGGAAAAGCCTTTGCACGAAATCACATGGCGAGGGGGGTGCTCCAAACCAGAGACAGAAAGAAGAAAGGCAGCAGGGTCAGCAAAGTTTGTAAAGATGGCACAAGGCTCCTGGCTGGGCAAACAGGAATTTAAGCTGGCTCTGCTCAGAGGAGCAAGACAAAATAATGCAAGTTCTTGCTTTGAGCTTAGCAGATGGATCTTATCTCTTCAAATAAATGATAAGAAACCAGTGTAAGCTTGAAAAAGAGTAGTGCTGCAGACCGGCCGGCAGGCTTCGTGTCAAAACCAGCGCAACGCAGAAACCTCCGGAGGCTGCACGCGCTGCAAGTCTCGCCCTTTTGGAAGAAATCTGTCCAGCACTTTGTCTGGGGCTCGTGCGTAGCAGCGAGTGGGGACGGGCGAGGCTGGGCCCCGTGGAAATCGAGCAAAGGCAGATGCTGCCCCTTTACCTCGGCCTCGGGGTTCCCAGGGCCGGCGGGTGCTGCGGCACCGCACTGCGGCGAGGAGGTCGGACGGGAAGCGCGGGGGGTCCTTCTCGAGCTCTGCCCGCTGGCCTTGCCCCTCCGGCGGGTGCTCGCCATGGCCATCCCCTTTTCCTGGAAAGAGACGGTTTGGGCTGTAGTTGGCAGGTGTCACAGGAGCGTCCTGTTGGAGTCCTCCTGCCCCGGGCTGCCTGTCTGGTGGGCCTGGGTGCTCGGGCGGCGAGAGCAAGGGCGATTACAGGCTTTCTGGGCATAGGTTCGTCAGGGCAATCACAGTCGGGTGGTTACAAAGCCTCTGATCTCTGCGTTATGTGCCGAGGTGCCCGTTAGGAGAAGCCCAGCTTCAGGCACCTGCCTCCTGTTTAGCGGCGCAGATTGAAAGGTGCATTTTGGTCGGGCTCCAGCTGGGTGCGGGGTTTTCCAGGAGATGGATGTGGCCTGGGTGCCTCTAGGTCAGCAGTCTTGCTGTTGACTCTTGAGTACTCTGCAGATGACTTGCAGGAAAGCAAGTAGCCCACCATATGGTACGGTGCCTTACAGTAATTAACCTTAAAGTGATGGATGTTCAGGCCAGGATTTTGGCATCTGTCAAAGTGAACCCAGCAATTTGGCAGGGGCTGGCTGGTGAAGGGTTAGATGGACCGCAGGGCTTAAATGCTAGCTGGGAGGAAGCATTACATCAGTGGTGATGCCTAACTCCCAGATAATTAAGAAGCTGGCCAGTTGTGAAGACTTTGCCAGCGGAAGGTGCAATGCTGATAGCCAAGCAAACAAGGGCAGTCCAAGGACCAAAGTCAGAGCCCAGATTAATATCCTTTATGACTCTTAACAAGGCTCAGTTCACTACTGCGTCTTGATTAAAAGAGAGAAGGCCGTGTGTTTTGGCCGTGCTCAGAGCTGTGGAGACTTGTGACATTAATGCTCAACTGGCTAGCAAGGATGGGGGTAGGATTTTAGCTATATTAAAGTTAATGCTGACATTTATTTAGATAATTGTTTGTTGGGTTTTTTTTTTTCCATGGAGTATCTGAAACCTTTAGAAGCGAGCTATTAGGATGCTAAATCAGAATGAAATTGACTGGAGGGAGATAGTGATTTTGAGGCACATGAAATGATTATATTTCCATAATAAATAAGCATGGAGGAAAAGAGCGAGGACAGAGCAGTCGTTTAAGTGAGAGGGACGGTGGCGTACTCAGAGCTGAAAAATGCAGTTTAGCTTCCTGCAGGCTTTGTACCCCGTGCATGGATCTTAATTTAGAAGCACTGCTTTCTGCAGACGAGGTGTGGGAGCGGGGCACTGCTCACGCTTCCCGAGGGAGGAGTGGGAGCACCGAGATGTTGTGTGTGGGGATAACGTACGTCAAGGCCCTTGTCCGGAAGGCTTCCTCCTGGGAGCCGCTGCGCGGGCCGCGTGTGACCCATGGTACAGCTCAGCGGGAAGGTCGCGCACCAGCCGGAGGTTTGTAGCACCCAGCCGACTGGTTGCTCCAGCAGCCGCAGTGGCAATGGATTGTGGCTGACTTCAGCCCTGCTGAAGCAAGGTGTTTGGCTTGTTTAAGTCCAAGACTAGTGGAAACGAAAAATGAAGAAATGAGAAGGAAGCAAAGCACTTTACAAAGATCCCCATGCTGCAAATGCTCCTGCGCCTGTGCCTAGCTCTACATGAGCGGTTCCGTTGATTTCCTTTTGTGGCAGGGTTTAAGACTAGAAGTCTGCCCTACTACCTTGTCTTAAAGATGAGACTGAAAAGAAATACACAGACCAGCCTGTGCATGGGTCAAAAGTGATTTGATCTTGTTAATACATTGTTAATTAGGTTTTAAAAAAAAAAGTTTTCTGAGGTTGACAGTCTGGGAAACATAAGATTAAAACTCATTTAACTTAGAGACAAAACCAAATGAACACATTAATTCCTTCAGTAGTGAAAGTTGCGGAAGTCTCTGTTGTGTTGCTCTGACAGTGAAAGCTATTGCCGTTTATCATGACAGTCGTGCCAGTAAAGGCGGAATCCACTCAGAAAAAAGCTTGTGTGTTTCTACTGGGATTTTGCCTAAGTAAAAACTTCCGGATGAGATACAAAGGAAGGCAGTAGTTATATATTAAAAGGATAACATATAAGTGGAGTGAAAAAGTAGCTTGGTACCATAAAAAATGGATGGTTTCCGTCCAGAATCATAGAAATTGGAGTTCTGAGTTAAAGGCTGTTTTTCTGTATCGCATCCCTCAGCCGTACCAATAGGCATCAACTGACATGACAGATTGCTGAAACAGATGTGGTAAAACTGACACATGGAACTAATAATATTTTATATAAATCTCTCGATGATATCATCCCAAGAAATGAGCAGGACTGATAAATGGCTCAGCCAGAAACAAGGAAACTGGTCTCTTGAGTTCTTATTGTTTTTATATAAATGTCTCAAGTGAGTTTTCACTGAAGCTACGGATTTCTTATTGCGCTCACTCATGCAGGAGTGAATATTTCTTTGCCCATGTCTTGCAACAGGTTGTTCTTCCTATATGGCTTATGTGGTACACTGATAGCCTGACGTGTATCTTTCAGGTAAATTATCAGCAATCTAGTTTGGGTTTGAAGCCAAGACTTCAGGAAATTGGTCAAATTCACCTTGTTATGTTTGCACAACAGGCCAGTTGAGCATTCTCAGCCTGTATTTGCTGTTAAGGCTATTTGGGATGATATATTTCTTTTTTGAAAGGCAGTCAGACACAGATGCTTTATATAGTATCTTTCAGTTCTGTTAATGAGGTTCTTTCCTTTGTTACATTGCTAATGCCAAGTGTTTTGCAGCAGAAGACAGCAGCTTAGCTTAGTCTAGTTGCTTAGCAAGCAACTAGCTTGGTGTTTTAAAGCTTAGCAGGTGTGGGTTTTGTTCTTTATTCTACCTCTAAACTGAATCAATTGAATTCTCATATTCTTCACGCGTCTCCATTTATTTGTTGTATCTGCCATATTGCCATGCTACAAATCTTCTCTGAGTTATTTTGAACAGCTTGACTGGAAACTTTAAATATAAGTGTATTTCTTACACTGTTATTTGGTTATTTCCCCTTTAGTGCATAATAGAGACTGTTAGGAGACGTGCCACAGGCTTTGTTTTTGATTGTGAACAGTTACGCTCCATTATGAAGTGTTTGCTTTGCTACAAATGATGTTATTTTTTTCTGCTTTTTGCAGGACCCTGCGGGAATATTTGAACTGGTGCAGGTTGTTGGAAATGGGACATATGGACAAGTCTATAAGGTTTGGACACCTCTTTATTTTATGATGCTGTTCTTGATAAAGCTGTTTTTCCTAAAGCAGAAATGAGCACCCGTTAGGAACTGGACAGTATTTTTCCGGTAACAGCCTGTTTTGTCTTGCTGTCTCTTCTGTGTGGTACAAAATGGTGTCAGCTGTGAAACTCTGTGCCCCTTCCTCCTGACCTGCTTTCACGTCCATGCCGAAGGGCAGATGACTGTGTTGGCTCTTGTACTGACTTCCCTCTGCCCTGCTTTTTCTGTCCTGTAGTAATTTTTCTCTTCTTCAGAATTATTTAATAGGCAGCTGGCACAAATTAGCATCAGCGATGGCTAAATTTGGCCTGGATTGTGTGGAAAGCCCAGCATAGGCTAAAACAGCAGTGGTCTTCAAGACAGAGGCGTGGATTAACCCTGCTCTGCAGGCAGGCTACCAGGTTTTGGTTTTCACTGTTACCTTTGTCACCGTGATACCAAAGTGGGCCTACCAGTCAGGAAACTACAGCAATTAAACCTTGTCTGCTGTAGTATGTTACGTGCATTGTGCACGTTTTGACTGATGTATAGGAACTGGCCTAGAAGAGCGTGCTTTCGCTGTGAAGACTTTCCTAAGAACGAACTAAGAGGGGATAAAATAGGGAACTGAGTCCATGTTGCTCCGATTTGGAGAAATAAGACAGAGGAAGGAAAAGGCCATGCTGCTGGACTGCCGGAGCTAGAAGGGAAGAGTGACGGCACTGGAGGAAGCTGTCTGGTGTTGCTTCTCCCTCAAGTCCCGCTGCCAGCAAGCTCCTGCGTCATGAGCCTGTGCTTCGGCGCGGGCTCTTCCTGCGCTGGTCCCCTAACGTGCAGAAGTGCAGGAGGACTGTTTGTCTTGCTCTGATTGCAGTGCATTGAATGCATGTTACATTTCAGAGTCCATCTTCTGGTGGCAGGTCTGCTGTGATCACGTTCTGGCTCCCATTTGAAACTGTAGATACTTTCTCAAAGATTCTGGAGAATCCTCTGCTGAAGCAGTTTTGAGGAGTTTTTGCTTTCCCATATACATTTTAATTTTATTTTTATGTCAGAAACAGAGTTTTTCTCATATAACTTTGTCTGTTGCTGCGATTAAGCCTGTGTTGTTTCTGAGATTATCATTTAGATGCTGAGGTCGGTATTATTAAATTGAAAATAGAGACTCGGGGGTTCGTATGGGCACTTCGGAATCCAGGAAACATTTAGGGGTGCTGTAACTGGTGGAATCGTAGACATTTTTGCCTGTGAAAGATTGTAAAGCTCCCAAACAGCCTCTGAAAGAGTTGCCATTCTTTTCATACCTGGATTTATTTTATACTGGGAGAGAAACATTGCAGTCTAGTCATCTGTTAAGGATGTTGAGAGTGAATCAACTGCTTAACCATGGCAGCAACAGGAAGGAGCAGCAAAGCTTGCTTCTCTGCGGCAAAAGAAAATGTTTCAAGTAATTGCGTGGTTCACTTGAATGTCAGCTGCCAAAACATGCGAGAAATGTTGACAATGAAAATTAAATATTGTATCCAAAGGCTGCTCTCCACTGAGCACGAGACCAGGGCCTGACAGCTCTGGGTAACGAGTGGTTTTATTCTTGGATCGTTCTGCACTTAGAGCTGCTACAGCACCATTGCCGGGCATGGAGAGCCAGGGTCTCGCGAGGCTGAGGGCATCCGAGGGTGCTGCAGGGAAGCTCTGTGCACGTGGGTCGCGTAGCGGAGGGACGATGGCCTGCGTGCAGCCCTGGCTGTGTGCAGGCACGCCCGTAACAGAGGCTTTGTTCGTGTGAGCGCGTGATCTGTGAACGTAGGGTCTTTCTCTGAGGCCTGATTAGGGGCTGGAGCAGCTCTTTGCGAGAGGAGGAGTGCGCACTGTGCGGCTGAAGAACACAAGTGAGGACAGCTGAGGTGGGCAGGCACAAAGTGTGTGCTCCGGGCGGCAGACAGTCAGCTCAGTCTCTGTTGCGAACAGCTTTTGCGTGGTCCAAAGCTCCAGTGTGTCTGGAAACGCCTCTGCAGAAGATGCTGAATACCAACCAAACGTACTCGGAGAGTATCTCTCTGGTGCTGGCCTTGCAACCAGGAAAAACGTCTGTTTTCTTTGAAGGAGGGCAGCTGCAATGGAACAATGGCTTCTGAAGGGACCATAAAAAGTTAGGCAATGGTATTCACTTTGCTTTTTCACTGCTCTATAGTATGTCCTTTGATCTATACAGTGTTAGGACTGATGGAGCGTATTAGGGAACACTGAAATCATTTTGTAGTTTGTCTAGGTAGAGTATAGGCTCGAGGTCATAAATATTTGAGTTATAAAGTAATCCCAGTTGTCCACATATATAGTCATGTCATTAGTGCATGTTTTTATTCTTCAGAGGCATCAGAATCTTCCATACATTCAGAAATAGATACACATAGCAGTGCACATAATCAAAGTAAAGCTTATTTCAGGCTAAACAAGCAATGTTGAAGATTACTAAATTGCTTGGTGGCTCTGAAGATGACTCATAAGGCTATAGGTTTTAATATATGCAGCTCCGTAAAAATGAAAATAAAATTTAGAGGATTCATCATTAGATTGAGAAAACAATGTTTAACAGATTTATTGAAGGAGAATATTGTTCATACTGAATCATTCTAGACCAGTTCCAGTTCAGTGTTCTTTTAAATGACATGGAAGGGGTATAAGTTGTACCCATGATAATGCTAGAGCTGTCTGGAAACGTTATAAAGCTGGGATTTGCATATAATAACTGCCTGAAAGCTAGCAGATTTTTTGACAATTTATGAAGTAGTAGGATGTAAATATACCAGTAGTGGCAACTTCAGCCTTTTGAAAGGTATGAATTAGATACTAAAAAAATCAGGTGGCGCTCAGAAGTCATGAGACTCAGGCTTCGTTATCTTGTGAAATGACAGATGAGTTTTTCAGTTAATTGCTTGCTTCTGGGCGCCAATGGCTGAAAAACAGTACTGCGTACGAGGCGATTCCAAATAAAATTGGGGAAGATGGTGGCAGAGTTTCTGTGAAGGTATTTGGGGGTGGTTGGAAAAGTACAGATATTTACCCTTTCATACCCTTGCTTCCTGAAGTTTGAAGTGCAGCACGTCAGGTTGTGTCCGGTCCCTGCGCCATCTCCACTGAACACACGTGGAAAAGAAGTTCCTGAGCTTCCCATGCACCGCTTTTTGCTAGGGCTGTGGAACCCTCCACGCGAGGGACCGCGGAGACCGTGCGGGGCAGGTGGGTGGCTCTCCAAAGTACGAGGGCCAGCGGTTCTTCCAGCGCCGCTGATCAGTAAGGGCCTTCAGCCAGGGCAGCACGAGGATTTGCATCGCGTAACCGTGGGTGTCGTCTGGGAGGAAGCGAGATTGCTGAAGGTGTCACCCACAAACTCTCGGGTTTCACTTCCCATCTGAGCTGCAATCCCCTTGCCTTGTAACTCCTTCCCAAAACAGCCTGGAGAAGCTGCAATCAGGTGTCCTCTACGGTAAAACCGTAGAAAACAATGTAGGAGACTTAGGAAGCGCCATCTCTTTTATTCGCTAGTGATGGCTGCATTATTGTGGCGTTACATTTGAGAGGAGTGCCTTTGCAGGCGTTGCGAGGTTAATGCCTTGGGTATGTGGATTGGTCTTAGTGTGCTCGAGGCCGCGTCTTGCAACAGAGAGCTGACAGTGTTGTCATCTGAATAATTCTTTGCCTACTCCCATTACCTCCGGAAGTTTAATTATAGGGATGCTTTGTTGTTTTCCTTCCACAGTTGCACTCTATTGCTGTGAAGAGCTGGGCGGTGATCGTGTGTCACCCTTGATGTAGAACAGTCTCAGCTGTAGTTTTGTCTGTGCTCGTGCATTTAGGAGTAACCCAACTGTACGTTCGCATGTGTGCATGAAATATTTTTTGCAAAGACTTCAGCTGTTAGTTTCATATTTGATGGGTGTGGTTTCAGCAGGAGCCTGTCAATGTGTTTTCTCTCTTCATTTTCAGTGCTCTGCTTTAATTGCAGCATCAGTTTTCTAATGGGTGACCAGGGAAAGGGAGAGGTGGGGCAACCTGAAGTGGGTGCCGCTGTTGAAGTGTTGAGGTCAGATACCTGCTCTTGAGTGCATGGTCCTACTCTGGGAGAGACTTTAGGGCTCTTAGTTTGTAGCTTCTTGTTTGTTTTTTTTTTTTAGTTATCAAGATTTAGTTAACAAAATAAAGAGAAATTGCTCCTAATCCTACTAGTTTAGCTGTGCTCTGACAGTCCTCTGCCTTCTAAGAAAGTTTTTGTGGGCCAAATGAGGACATCAGCAGCATCTGTGCAATGTGCTTGTTTTCTGATGTTGACAGGCACCTGACCAGGGCTTCTGACTTCCTTTGTCGTAATGATGTGGATTATCCCTCTTCTAGGGCCAGCACTTTTGGGTGGCCTAGGGAAGGAGAGGCCAGTGGCTTTGGCATGGTCCAGGGGTTGACATTTTTTTGGAGTGTGATCTTGCAGGCTCATGATAAACCATGACAGATTTGCAGCTGTTTGGTGTGTAGAATGGTTGCATCTTTAACGGAGTCTGAGGACACAGAATTTGAGAGGAGTGCTCCGTATTGGGACTTTGAGGTTTGAAGGGGAAGATGTGGATTCCCAGTAATGCAGCTGATGAAGACGAAGCAGTGCTGTTGCTGAGGCTTAGCAGAGAGTGGAAGAAACACAACCCTCCTGTAGTTGCTGCACAACCAATATCTTTATTTCCACATACTCACATTAGACCCTGGATGCATAAAGGAAGCAGGTCTGAGTAAGGAAATGCCTTTTCTGTTTTTTAATACAGCTGCTTCTTGGCATTGAACCATGCTTCAGTTGTTGACATGAGTTATGAGATACTCCACTGCTGATGTACAGTGGCAGGGGTTTAGTGAAGCACAAATACGACTTTCAGTTTATCTTAATTTGAAAATCTGCTGAGTTCTTCATAATTCGTTTCATTGAAAAGCTGGCTGAAGTAATTGAGAGCAAGGGGAGGGGGAAAGCAATTTTTTTTTTTTTTGAGGAAGATCTGGTACTGCATGGTTCACAAAACCACACTAAATTATGAAGTGTGAAAGTCTGTGGACTGCTTTCAACATCTTAACTGATGGTAGTGCCCCAGACAGTTAATGGAAGGCTAAATTTAAGAAACGTTACCATTAAGTCCAGTGCAATCCAGAAGGTGAACAAGAATAACCTGAAAACTTCAAAACGATCTCTTCTGGGGGTGGTCAGAAGTGGCCACCTTCTGAGGAACGTCTCTCAGGGCTGAAATGCAATTTCAGAGTCTCCAGACTGCTGCAAACAGAGACATTAAAAATGTCATGTCGTCTCAGGGTATTTTGTTATCGTTTGTGGTCAGTTATGGTCTCAAAGCCAATCACAGCCTTCAAGGCGCTGAGATTTTGGTAAGTCAAGTGGGGAAACTAGTTGTTCTGTATAGAAATGACAGAATGCTACTTTCTGTTTCACTAGCAGTTGGTAGAAGTGCTTGTTTGTCTACTCATTTTCTTTCTTTGGGTTTTTGATAGCATAGCTGATTGTCTTGTCCACCTGAAAAGCTAGTTAATTGTTGTAGGCAGGAGTGTATAAAAAAAGTACTGCTGCAGTGTACTGGGTAGAGTCATCAAGTCACTGTGTATATCCTTGCTTCAGTAGCGTGAGCGAATAACGGAGATGATCTGCTGGTCCTGGCAACAGCGGTTTCTTTCAGGAGTAAGTCTGAGCTTAATATGTGCTAATGCCATTGTCTTGAGATCTGAAGTGCTGCGGTGCTTATGAGCAGGTTGCCTTGAAAGCCTAATACGTAAAGGCTGTAATATCATTAAATACACTAGAGGCATGGTTTGGTGTTTTGATATTTAACTTTGTGCCTCTGATTTGTGATAACACCTGTGAAGTGCACATACCTGCTGGATGTTTTTGTTCCTGTTTTCACAGTTGCCTACAGCTCCTAAGTACATTAACGTACATATCCACGCGCTTTTCCTAAGGCTTCTATACCATCGTGTTGGTCCTTTTCCACCTTTGTTGGAAAGGATGTGGTGTCGGCAACGCACCCGTGCTGTAACAAAGGCAAATCATGCCTTGGGCTGTGTCAGCAAGAGTGGAGCCAGCAAGTCAAGGGATGTGACTGCTTCCCTCTGCCCTTGTTGGGCCACCCCTGGAATACTGTCTCCCCTCTGGGCTCCCCCAGTGGCAGAGAGATGGTGAGAAATGGAAGGACGGCCACAAAGCACCTAGAGGGCTGGAGGACTTTCAACACGAAAAAGGAAGGTGGAGGGAGTTGGATTCCTTCAAGCTAGGGAAGAGAAGGCTGAGGGTGATCTATCCAGAGTCTGCCTCTTCATAAATGGTAGTTTGTACAGAAGGTGGAGGTATGTGGATGCACAGGACAAGAGGCAACAGGCACAGGTTGCTCAGGGGAAATCCCATCTGGATGTAAGAAAAAGAGTCTTCACTATGAGAGCGATTCAGCATTGGAATAGATTTCCCAGTGTGGTGGTGGTGGAGTCACCCTTGCTGGAGGAAACAAGTGTGTTTGACGCTGTCTTGGGTTACTTAATTTAAGGCCCAGCTTTTTTGGGATGATATATTCCCAGAGGTCTCTTCCAGTCATGATTTTTTTTTTTTTTTT